>JAOZGT010000008.1:5520284-6120284 GCA_035578325.1 Coelinius sp. EB29
TATCAACGCAGAGTACTCTCTGTAACTCGACAAATGGTAAACAAAGCGCGAAACACGCCTCGACGGCGCTACTGGGAGTATGTCCGATTTGTCACTGTCCACTCGCGAGATATCCGTTTCTCGTTGTAGGTATATACGGGTGGGTACAGTGGCTCCCTCCTCTACATACATATACACATGGCTGGGATTCCCCTCTGTATCTGATTGTACCTTTATCCGCACACTCCCTTTCTCTGTACGTTGCCGGCCGGTCGATTTGCAACGAACGAGTGTGCGTTTCCAATTACGTGCAGCTATGAATATCCTAGGATGCCGCTGACACGCACGCTGGATAACGTTGAATAATACATGCTCCATTACTGGCCCGGACGCGTCTGCATATCGCTCAATATATAACTCAAGCTATACCAGTTTCTCGATACATAGAAATAAGGTTGAGGAAAATAAATTCTCAACTCTTCCAATACCTCTTCTCCAAACTCTTTCCTATCTATCTCAAGTTTTATGGTTAAATTGAGTTACCGAGAGTTGTATAGAATTTGAATATTTCAGGTAGATGCATGATGAGCCTGGATGATATATTCATTCCCATAAATTTGTGTTTATCCGGACGTGTAATTGCAGAAGCTAATTGCCAATAGAAACGATTAATTTTGTCCGAATAATAATAGCCGGAAAGCCTTCTATCTCATCTCCAACTCATATCCCATTTTGGGGTTTTGCTATCTCAACTAGCACAGACGATGGCCATTCATGTTAATCCTCGAGTGTAGTCCACGATTGTCGAAACCCTTCTTCAATTCCATCTCTCCCTCTTATACCTATTGGCTCTCAGTTGTGCTTACTTCTCGCTCCGGATATATTCCCGAAATACACAACTAGGATTTCAACTTCACTTGGTATAGCACAATCAACTGGAAGAGAGAGGAAGAGAGGGGGGGGGCTAATGATGGTGGACTATCGATTCGATCTGACTGCGGAGGTATGGAGTAAGAGACCAGAACTTGGCTAGTGTCAAGGGGATGTATGATAATCCCTAGGCTTCCGCTGAGGACACAAACAGACGAATTCTCCACTGAGATGCTGGCTACAAATAGACAATCCTTGGAGATGTAGCATTGAAACTTGATTAGAGCCAAATATAGGTAGACTGCTGGTTAAAAAGCTGTGAATGAATAAAAACTGAATGATTTAATCGTCATGATAAACGAAAGATCTCAAAGAATGTCCCATATTCTCTCCAGTGACATCTGGGAACGCCCTTGGGTGTACCACGACTTCCGCAGAATTTTTTTGTCCGATCGTTATCGGGTATCGCAATGCGTGATATCTACCAAAAACTTGGATAGGATTCAGGTAAAGACTGTGTGGGTGTAGTTTCACACAAGCATATATACTTTTCAACGCACTGTTGGAGCCTGTACATTGGCTGTATATACCCGTAGAAAGGCTCGATCAGGGTGTGTGCAATGCAGACATCGAGATCACGATGGGGGATAGCTACGAGTGGAGATGCTGGAGGCAGGAGAGAAGGGAGCTGGAGGCAAGAGATGAACGTTGTGTGAGTATGTATGGGAAGGGGAGGAGGAGGATGAGCATGGGGCAGGTTCTTGGCACAGGCTCTCTTTTCGGGTAAGGGTAAGGGTACAGCCGCCATCCATTACGAGCCGCGCATGACACCTCTGGAGATATATCGTCTCACCGCATCCTCGAATTGAATCGAATGCCGCTCGGGCAAAAACACCAATGAGCAAAATAGAACATTGTGATCGATACGCTGGACCCCAGTGTGCTATTCGAAAATTTATTGGCGAATGAGTTATACGACATACAACGACATGCACCAAAAGGTTTATAGAAAATGTCAGGGAGCCATTGAAAACTGTAGTATTTCAATTATTATTTTGACGATTTTTGTGTCATTTATGGATAAACTATTCTCATTGAAATATGAAATAAGTCATTTCAAAGTAATTCTCTCATTTTCATGAGCAACACTTTCTCCAGAATCTGTTTACAGAATTGTGAGCGCAGAGGCTCGAAAATCCTCCCCTCTTCGAATGCCCTTTTAACAGTCGCACTACCGTAATATTCAGGATTATCCATGAGCAGCGTACAAACAAAAGTTTCACTTTCGAAAATGGTGCTACAAGAGTGGGCGAGAGAGGGTGAAATAAAACCATGAGAGAGGGAGAGAGAGGGGGGTGAGTACAGGGGGCTTGAGCGGGAGTGAGACAACGGCTTATGGAGGTGGATTGCTCGGGCATCGAGCGTACAATGTGTGAGTGCGAAGAAGTGGTTGCGTTGCACCGGAAAGCCGTATTAGTAGCCTTGCGCTAGTGTAAACATAGTATAAATCCGGCATACAGCTTTGGCTGCCAAGCGACAACAACCGTAAATACCTCATTCACTGATGCACACATTCTCTCCTTCAATATCGTTCATAAAACTTATAAAGCGAGAGGCAATCGAAGGAGAAATTTCGGTCCACTCTCCTATCCATGATTTGATAAACTATGTGTTATTACTCTGGCAATCTAATTATTAGGAGAATGCAAATACTCAAAATCACTTTCACTCAGTGTACGGAAAATTCTCATCTACATGTGCATGGAAAGGGGAGCCAAAGGATTGTCGTTCAGTTGATTGAAATTGGCAGGCACATGATGAACCGGAAACTGGCACAAAATTCGCCTGATTTTCATGCCAAGCTTGGGAGGGGATTGGTGAGAGTGATAATTGAAAATTAAACTGTCTTATCTTGCGTCATCCATTGGTCTGTTCTCTCCACTGGTTTTCATACAGTCGATAGTTCTTCTCACTATATACATTTGGCATCGTCGACGCCTCTTTCCGGGCTACCGAATAACCATTTCCCCATGGAGTGAATAGTTAATTTCCTAAAGTTTCAGGCTGGGCCAGCTGAATGCTGCATTGATTGGTACTCCAATCACTTGGAGGATGAGAGTGTGCTATATAGAGGTCATTGGTGTTCGTTTTGCCATGGTTTTCCAACCGAAGAATCGAGTGAAAAAGAAGATGCAGCGAAAGTTGGTAGAATAGCTGGACGGGAAATGGTGGGTGTGAAGGAATGGCTACGAAATTGAGTCTACCAGAGGCGATTATTATTCGAAGTGGATCAGCATGATAGAAGAAGCCTCATCCCAGTTGCTCTAACCTCCACTGAGCCCTTGTTTTTTATCCTCTTCGAGGTAATGATCATGCTTCGTTCCGAGATTGCTTGCATAAACTCATTATTTGAGTTTGAGGGAAAAATTATGTATACCAATGTCGAATGAGATAATCATGGCTCTGAGAACATGAATTGCCAACGATTTGTCTGTGAATCCAACAGCTACAGCTGAGTGATTGTACTGGTTGTATATGGTAAAGTGAGAGGGACATTTTGGAGATGGGAATCCATCTAAAGCCCTCCAAGAATGTTGGAGCGATAAAGTCAGAGCCTCGTGGTATCTTCCGGTTGGCATAGTAGTAAGGGGAGCATAGGGCATTGAGCCAAACCAGTTTTAAATGCGCTCTTAAATTTCACTAAGTTGCAACGAGCCGTAAACCATCACGACAGCTTCAGTGGACAAGTCCAGTTGCTCAGTCTCTTTGAATTTTACTTGTTTAAATGAATGTATTTATTAATATTCTGTCAGAATGGTGAGAAAATGAAGAGATGTGTGATAGTGTTCATGAAAATCGTGGTCTACATCTTAATACCACAAAAGCATAACGATAACTGGTATAAGGAAGGCAAGGGGGTGAGAGTATACAGGCGCATATTTGCCTCTTCTCACAATAATCTCGTTTGGTCTTCTCGTATGCTGGTGTAACATACACGAAACCCAGCAAACTTGCACTGCTTCAGGATATCTCGAAGCAATTATCAACTAAGAGACTCAGTACCTCGTTGGGGTAATGGTGTCCATTATCTTCGAGAAAAGCAGAGTGAGCAAAGTAAGCGAATTGAGCGAGAGGCAGCATATGGAGGTGTTGTAGCAATATGAGAACTAACTAGGTACCAAATAATTTTCAACGATCAATGACTCGTCCTGATTTATTATCAACTCTAATGAATTGAACAGAGTGAAATGAAATCATTTAAAATCTCAACAGACTCAGCGCTTTCTTGATCAATGACCAACAGTCTAGCCGAATCAAATTAAACAAACCACTACACAAATAGCTATTGGTCTAATTACCTTTTCCGCTGCATATCTCGATAATCCATTTTCACGATCTATTAAATTTTATAACGAAAACGTTTGCAAAAAAAATTGTGACAGAAAATCCAATGCTTCTAAGACTGATTCAGATTCCATTAACGGATGCCATTCGGTTGGTCGATGGTAAATGGGTAGTATCAGGCTTTGGGGGATTTTACGAGGCAATCAAGGAATTTATGCCAAATATATTACGACGATTCAGGCGTCTGAGGAATACGAAGATATTGAATACATCATTTGATGGAATACCATGACGTACATGAAGAAAAATTGAATAGAATCAAGACTAGTCGTTCATTACTCTGTTCAGTTATAGATTGATAAATGAGAAAAAAAACAGTGTTCTCGAGATAGAAAGCATTTGTACTCTGCTGGGAAAGAGTGTGAAAATATCAAAAGTACTAGAAGAGTGAGAGAGACCATGATAGAGCAGTGACTGTTGCTGTTGCGGCCGCGGCATTACCTCCACACCATTAACTCGCAAAACTTTCCGCTTGAATCTTGTTCTCGACTCGACTCCAGCTTTCCTCCCCCCCTTTCCGTCTCTATCTCACTTCCTCTCCTCCACTTTATTTTCTTTCCTCACTCTCTCTCTCTCGTTTGAGTTTCCGTCCTGCTTCAACTTTCAAGAACGAGCCAAAAAGATCTACCATACTTTGCAAGTATGCTACACGCCTATATAGACCCAAGACCTTTAGCCACTATCCACTAAGTGAATTCGTACGTTCGAGTCCATTTGAAAGTTATCAACGTAAATACTCACTTTGTAAATGATTTTGCTGTTGAGCATCTTTATTATTACAATAGGGAACCTGCATAGAGTTCAGATTCTTTTAAACTTGTCATCCACGAATTCTTCATAAAAAATAATAGCCAAACAGCAAAAAAAATTGTGAAATATGTCCTCGATAATTTATGATAATTCATTAAAAATCAGTTGTTTCTGAGACCAATTTTCAGGTTATGACGTCTCAAGGTCCCTTGGGTAGCTTCCCATTGGCCGAGTGTCCGAGGGTGGGGGGAGTCGTAGTCCTTCATTGGCAGAGACACGCCCACAGATTAAGTTAAGTTGACTTGGATATGTCCTGTTATTGGTTTAGCGTCCAAGAGACCTTGTGACGTCACGAGCGGTTTCAGAGAATTTAAAATATGAAAATTTCAAAAATTAATTACTAATTACTGAACAATTTTCGAAACATTTTCGAATGAAAAATTGTTAATTGGGGTCATGATTTTGAAATAAACAAGCAGGTGTAGAGGCCATGCGGCTGAGGCTGTGCAGCTGTAGATACGTTGTTTCTTTGCCATCAATAAATTGATGGTGAGCTTCCGGATGGTTTTTTAATTTGAACATGTTCAGCTAGCCGAATAGTGAGAGGACATGTTAGAATGAAAAAAATTTTGATAATCATATGATAAACAAATATCATAATCATAAGAGTCACCTTCATGCCAAATTTCAAGTTGATATCTTGATTTCTTCGAAAGCGATTACAATTATTTTCGGTGAAAAACAGAAAAGTGGCCATATCTCAAAGCCTTCGTATCGATGGGTATATATATTTTGGTTGATTGAGATAGATAGAATCGAGATGAAGATTTTGAAAAGAAAAAATCAAATTGGTGCAGTCGTTTTCGAGATATTAACGTCAAAAGATTTACAAACAAATCAGTATTCCTCAAAAACTACTTGACCGATCAAGCTGAAATTTGACACAGAACTAGCTTCAACTAATACCAACAATCTATCAAAATTTCAGATTTTTTGGGAATGATTTTCCCACTTAATTGTTAAATTTACGAAAAAGTGACCATCGAGTGGACACCCGCACAGACGGACATCGGCTCCAAACTTCGTATTTTTACGTTTCAGACTATTCTACATCATTTCCAGCCATAATTGGAAAATGTGAAAATGGAACGATTACAAAGCTTCCATCTGGAAGCAAAAGTTCCCTATTCCGTTGTATTAGACCTATTAAACCTCCGATTTGATAAATACTGAGTCGGCAAGAATAATGATATGTATATGCATATTCACTCATGGTGAATTCAATAACAAGGAGGAGAGAGAAATAGAAATAGCGATTGTTGAAGTGAAAAAAAGAAGATTCCAAGAGAAAAGTGTACTGAGTAATCGATACCCGGAGACTTGGTCTTGGAAGATAGGTATATCTTGTACACACGTGGGGCACAGGCTACTTCCCTCTCAGTTTCTCTATTCCCTCCCCCCCCCCCCCCCCCTGTTCTCTTTTTATTCCATCGTCTTCGTGCTTGGAATAATTTACCAGCAACTGCGTTTCCACTTTCTGCCCTCAGTGTTTTCCAGCTATCACTCGCAATTCTTGTTTCTTTCTCCTTTCTTTTTTAATCCCAAATCACTCTTTCCACCATTCCTCCAATCTCATTCTATCCTCAGTTATCTAAATGTCAGAGACTATCTCACCTCTGGTCTCGGGAGAGCTGCCAGCAATTCTCTCAGTTAATCAACCATATTGAGCTTGATTACATTACCAGTGATTTTATTGAATTTTCATGCTATTAAATTTGTCAATTACATAGAAAATGTCCTTCAATTCAATATATACATCATTTTATGAATAAAATTATCGTATAAAGTCACAATTTTTCAAATGCTGGGATAAGCATCACAATTATCGATAAATAGGGGATGAACAGAGGACGAATATGATGGGAGGGGGGGGGGGGGGAGAGAAGGCAAAAGAAGGTTATTTAAATTCCATTATTCATAATGCATAAGAAGCTTTTTATTCCCAAAAGTTCCAAATTAAACCGACGCCGTCTGTGACGAGGATTCCCCCTCCCCACTGGGCTATAATTTTTTCTCCACTCCTGTTTCCACTGTTCCTATCATACGGTTTCGTTGGAAAAGTGGGATGAGAATTTTTTTTTTTTTCAATTTCTTTTGTTTTCTGGAAATGAGAAGCTTAATTTTTATTCTCTTGCTGGCGTCATGATAGACTCAGTAAAAGGATAGTGATGAAAATAATGGGAATAGAGGGTGTATTCGGAGGATATACAGATCTGAATGGTAGGATTTCCTCCATGAAACTTAAATGCATTGTGATGATTATAGTTATGTCCTGAGAATATGTGTTGGTCCGCACGTAGTTGTACTATTGGGTAGAGTTTAAATGCATAGAATTGAAGTTGTTTCGATGATAACAGTAGATGGGGGAGATGCCTTACCGATTATCTGGCATTTGTGGAAAAAATTTATTGTAAGAGTGGTGGGCTTCAACTGTGAAATTCCCAGATATCGTTTTGTGGTTATGTGGTACTATCGTATACGTTCCAACAACCGAAATAACTATATACTTGAATACCGATAAACAATGTCTTTTTTTTCATTTTTCTTAGATATGATGAAATGTAAGAGATTGACCTTTTCCCCCCAGAAACAGGTAGAAATTCATATTTGAAATTCCAGTCCCACAGAGGATATACCAGAAAATGAGCTTGAGCACTTTCTTCACTACTTTCAATTAAAAGTTCCTCCGGACTGTTGAATCAGAGTTAATGAAGGAAATAGGAAAACTCTCGCTCATCATTCCTTTTTTTTTCAATTTTCCTTGCCCTACCGTTTTGTTCAGTTTTTATAACCCTTCTCTAACCCCATATTCCCGAACAGCTCATCTCGTGTTTCCGTTTCAATGACGTTTTTTTTTGTTCCATTCCCCCTGTACTTTTTCGACGAACAGCCAGATTGCGCGCTGAGTCACTAGCGGAAACTACCGCGAATGAAAAATGAATGGAAAACAGACGCGGCCTTCCGTCGCTTTCCGAACTACTGCCTATAAATTCACATCGCTCCAACTCTCACCACATTGCCTGCCATATTTTTATGTAAAAGTAAAGTTTCCAGGTGAATGTAAAAATATTCCTTACGATGATGAAGAAAGTACAATGATCGTTGATATAATTGTCCGCTGTATTTTCCACACAATCATAACTTCATTATTCAAGTCACACAGTCCATATTTATACCAAAGTTGAGAGTAAAAACTTGGGGCACAAGCTGATTGTACTATTGAACTTTCTTTGTGGAGAAGTTTTCAACGAAAACTACTGTACAATCGAAAAAAAAACTTTTCCGCACAATTTTCGTAATCTCTTGCCGCTATAAAGGAGTTCTGGTGGTTCTATTTATATTTAATAGCACAGAGAGAGACTCCAGAGTTGAAATACATATCATGGTGGTCCATGAAATATAGATACTGCCAGAATATCGGATACAACTGTATTGCAAACTTGGTGTTCCTCTATTAAACCCAGAGGATGTAGGTTATCTTCTGTTTTACCTCTCGATTCATGCTGAACTAATTGTAACTGTTGTACAACAATTATCTCCAGTATTCTGCAACTGACATTTGTGGAAGAATCACGAGTAAACACGAATACTGCATGTCATGAAGTTCTTGTATCTTGATACCACCTGACGGCTATCTCTCATTGGTCAATGATTGACCTGAAGTTGGTTGATTCAAAAATACGCGGGAAATTCAAACTCTTTGTACTTAAAAATGATTTATTTCTTCAGAATATCATTCTTTTCATTCTTCCAACATCTTTCTGATATATTTTCAATTTTATCTGAGTAAATTGATGGAAAATTCTTCCTAATTCGAATAAGGGAGAGACATGATAGGAAATATTGAATTCGAGATTAACGCGCATGGTATAATAGAAGAGAAATAGTGAGACTATAGCGAATCTGACGATTTTTACTTTAAGGAGGGAATATCCCGAAGCTTTCGATGCACGAATAATCCAGCTGTGGTGGAAAAGATTGGGTCTTGTACCAACAGAGAGAGAGAGAGAGAGAAGCAGTGCTGTTCGAATAGGAGGATGAGCAAGAGAAAAGAGAGGATATTGGTAAACACTGAAGCTGCAGTCGTGAATTTTATTTTTTTTTTTCATTTCTTCCGTTTTCTTTCTTTTTTGTTTTGTTCATCTGCTATCTCTCTACCGTCGTCTCCATGGAGGATTATTCTGTAATCCGAGTACTATAAATACCGTTGCTTGTCTTTCTCTAGAAAGCGGGGCCTAAGCGCTATAGCAAAGAGTAGAGGATTCTCCCCACCTATTTTTACGGACAAGAAAACCCTTAAATAAATAGAATGTGAGCTTTAAGATGTGGAGTTATTTATCTATCATCAGATTGAGGTAAATCCAAATCGGTGAAGGATAAGCAATATCGAGGATAAATAATGGCGGAAAAATTCATTGTGAAATTTGAAAATTAATCCTAGATTGAATATTGTATATTATTTGTGGATACGATGCCCTGCGAATTCGATATCTCCAGGTCTATCAAAACCTTCATCGGTCTTTTTTAGAAAATAAGTTTTCCATCTCTTTGTCTGATAGGTGCTAGGACCGATCGAAACGCCACACACCTTATTCACCAATATATGGCCGAGAGATAGTCCAAGCAGAGAAGCGGAACATTGATGTGTTGTAGAGATCGATCGCTGCATCTCTCGTTTCTCATGTGGATATCCTTCTTCTTCTGCACTTGCCTCGTCGATACATCTCGGCCTCCGTGACTGCTCTCCGATACTGGATTAATCGCAGATCCATTCTGATCCCTCGACGGATACAAGGAAAATCTTCAATTGAATTGATTGAAATCATTTCGTCATTGATTTCTTGAAAGAGGACATTCTGAAAGAATAAATTGATGACTCAGTTCGTTAATTAACATAAAGATTATGCTTTTGGGTTAAAACGAAGAAGGAATAATGAATGAACAAATGAAACATGTAGATTCTTCAAGCCGTAAATATTCATGATGCGTAACCTCATATTTTTGAAAGACTTTACAAATCCTAGTATGAGCTAAAAGCTACTATACAAAATTCTTCAAAAACCTTAACGCCGGGGGTAGAATGGCCTTTGGCTCTTCTGTACCAGATAATGTAGATGTACCGTCCATTCCGGTGTAATAATATACCCTTGAAACACCGGCGCTTTGCTCTGGCCTACAAAGCGTCGCATTATTCAAAGCTCTCTCTCTCTCTCTCTTCAATTATTTCCTGTCTTTTTCTCATATTCTTTGTCTTAGGCATACTTCCAGTGAGCTTATCGCTAATAATTCATCGCTCAGCAAAACAAAGGCCATCAGTATACTATTTACTGACTTGTACATACGGCCCATTATTTCAATCTCTTCTCATACGTGCTCGTAATATCGACTGTTGAAAATCTCAGTACCTACTTTACATACAGGGGTGAATGGGTTCACTACGAGTGTATAGACTGGCTATCGCGTGCTGTAATTTACTGAAGCCACCGAATACTCTCGAAAATGTTCAAATCCATCGATACCATTTGGGTACTAGTATATCCTGGAAATATGGTATTTTAGACTGATTTAAAGTGACTAGATGTAGGTGAATAAAGCTGGGTTGTTGGGGTATAGCAATTCGTAATGCCCGCGTTTTACTATCTCGTTACGCTCGACGCTTGTTTCACGCCGATTTACTGCGGCTTGGGTACAGCAGCAACTGGATAAGTTTAACAGTTCGTTTCTGCAACCCTTTTCGAGTGAAAGAAAACGATTTCAATCAACATTCAATGGAGATATATGTGTATCATATGCATATAAGATTTTCAATTTATATGAAATTTTCAAATGTTTCGTCAAGATTCTCCAATGTCAAATATATGATAACTGGTGAAATATTTCTCAACCTCCTATGACACCTGATGGCATATACTGCCAGGCTGCCATATAAACTAGGCAAGTGGTAACGGGTAAAAAGACAGAGAGAAGGGTCGAGGGGGTGTTTGGAGGGGGGGGGGGGGGCGGGGTGAAAATCCAATTGGAAAATTCCTCGGCGTCACTGGACCGCAAAATGGGGCGGCGGCCGTATTTCCTCTCTCTTGCTCTCTCAGTGGGTATAGCTAAAGTCTTGAGGCATGATGTTGGTATATAAGTGAGCAGCTGATGGTGTTGGTACATGGCTTAGGGACAGTGCTCGAGAGACGTGACTTATAAATTACTTACGGCTGTCGCTGTAAATCAAATAACCCAGAATCAATTTTCTTCGTATCATTGATGAAATTTTATCGACATATACTTATTAATTCTTCACTAGCTAATAAGAAGAAAAACTAAAGTGAAGAATTTGCGGTTGAGTCGTTTCAATCTGCCGACTGGTGGGACTCTGGGAAAGCATAGCAGATTGGGTTCTCTTGGCCCCATACCAAAGGGGGTAAGGACTATCCAACCAAAGAGGTAAAAAAAAACTGTACCTACGAAGTAAAACGATAGAACGAATGGAATTGGACTGGTGGCACACGGTATCCCTCCATGTCTACACGAGCACTCAGTGTCGTCGTTCCCCTGCGGCTATCGGATCATGTATTTGCCTACATTGAATCCTTGCCAACGTACAATTACCATTTACCCATTCTTTCACTGGCATATACCACCTTTCCACCAACTTGTCTCTTTCTTTTCCAAGAATTCACGTTTACCATGTCTCTGCTGGAGTACTAGATCTATTGCTACAGACTCAGGGTTCATCTGGGCTTGAAAATTGTGTAAAATTCGATGCAGAAAGATGCACTTCTATCGAATCAGGAATACATTGATTGATTACGAACAATGATGATTCTCCAGTCTTTGGGTAAAAAGAATATCAAAATAAGGTCATGAATACATTTAAGAGTATGACCAAGCAAGATATTTCTGAAAAAAAATATCAGTTTGAGTAATCGTTGAACACGTCCTTCGACTAATATATCTTACGTCCTGATTCTCGTATTCTATGGGCATACTGGCTGTTCCCACTTATCGGAGATCATTTTCTGAGTTTCACCTTCTACCCTTCTCCGGTTAGTCGACGTGAACGAGTATGGCAAGGGAAGAAAGGGGGGGGGGGATGGGTTTGGCTTAAAGCGAAAACGAATTGTCGTCGATACACGCCATGAGAAACGAAATCCGTTTCTCGCGATAGCGCCTGTGTATATCGTGTGCTCTACCTCGAGGCTATACTCGTGACGTTCATATTTCCTTCGATACGTCAGCTCTTCAGGCGGGGGAAAAAAACATTGAGGGAGGAAAAAAAAAAAAATAGATATAAAGCAAAATGTGTGTACGGCAAGTATATTCTCCTCTATTCTGTAAAACGGAGACGTGTTGAATTGTTGGTATTTGTCAGATGTCGTAGCAAATCTTCTCCTTTTCGGAAATGGGTTCTATGTAAATTCATGGAATGAATGGAGCTTGTTAGTTTGAATCCTCTGGCAATTGTTATAAATTTACGAGTGAAAAATTTTTTATCCAGAACTCTTGAGATATTTGATACCTAATAGAATCCCATTGCCGCATATTTTGCTCAATGTGATGATTCAACATTGCTGGAGATAGAGGAAGAGAGTCTCTCTACTGTCAGCCCTCAAAAGACCATCCACTAAAAGTTGGCAGTCTTCCACATCACCACCGCAAAACTCCTTCATCCGGTCGTAGGTGCTATAGAACGCGCGTGTGGGCTCCAGTGATTTGAAGGCAACCGCACTATTTCGCATGCATAATACATTCTAATAGTCTGCCGACATGTCAAACTCTTCCGAGTATCTGGAGAAGGGAGTCTGATTATTCCGTCGGTAAAGCAGAACGGGGAATCCCCTCTTTCTCTGCGAGTATAAATCTCTTTTCTCCGGGATATTTTGAATTTGAAGAAAAAAAAAAAAATGTTTCTTTTTACTGTACTCAGAGCACATTCAGACGAAGATGTTAATGTTTCATGTCTTCTTTTGATAAATGAATAGATAAAGAAGAAAAAAAAGAGACCGAGACGAATGATATGAACATATTCACATGATGAAAGCCTTTTCATCAGTTGGATTTTCCCGCTTTCTAGAAGTTTTTAATTACTAGAAATACTTGATGCGGCAAAGGTCCCTCTTACGCTGACTCGACGTAACGAGGCAAACTTTCTCCAAGCTGACTTTACCCCCCACCTCGCCGAGTCAAAACTTTTCGTGATGCTTCTTCTTTTTGCCCAACATTTTTTAGAGTTCCTCCTTCACTCTAGTGTAACTGAATATCTCGTGACAGAAGTAGCTGGATGGTAAAAGGAGGTCAATTTTCACATTGAGTATATCTCTCCGGATTGAACAATTTTCCTCTAAATATAAGTTTCTTCATGACTTTTCCAGAGTTTAACCATCAGACTCGTATGTGTTCATTTTGGGGAGAATCAGAGTTGAAGAAATTTGAAAAGTTTTTCATTCACTGAGTCTTCAGAGTAGCGATGTATATGAATTAGATAGTAGATACTGTAATTAGGATTGACAAGGGTTCTTCCACTGGAGAAATTTAACAAAGGATTTTGTCCCAGACAACTCCACGCGCAGTCCAATCCTCCTTACTCTCAAGTAGGTTCACGCAGCGATGCTCTTTTGTGTTTCAGCTGAGGAGAAAAAAAAAACTTTTAATTGAAACGCTCTGGCTCATGACTCTTGACCATCTGTCAAGCAGTCACCCAACTCTTGGGTCATGGGTGTATAATTTTATATGAGAACTCTTCAGCAGAGTATTCGGTTCAACTAATGACGATGAAAACACCAGCTTCACATAGCTATTGGTTAGTTCCTGCACCTCTACGCCCAAAAAAAAAAAAAGTTAAATTAAGCTTTTCACAAGTCTCAAATTGAGATCTTCAGAAAAGCTCAATTTGAGCGTTTGCAAAGCTCAATTTAAGATTCTCATAAAGCTTTAATTGAACGTTTCGAGAGTCTTAATTTGAGATTTTCATGAAGCTTGGACAAAGCTTCTCAAAAGTGTCAAATTGAAATTTTCGAAAAGCTTAAATTGAGCTTTTCGAAAGTCTCAATGTAAGATTTTTAAAAAGCTTAAATTGAACTTTTCAAGAGTTTTAATGTGAGATTTTTGAAAATCTCAAATTGAACACTGAAAAGCTCAAATTGAGCTTTTCAATGTCTTCAAACAAGATTTTTGAAAAGCTCAATTTAAGCTTTTCGAAAATTTCAAATTGAGATCGAATAGCTCAAGTGTATGTCTATACTTTCCTGTTGAACTGGGATTTCCCACCATCATATCAGCGGAACGTAAGGGGTGATCATCCCTTGAGACAGCTCTAAATTTAATATCAAGTCAATTGCGAGAAATCTAATAAAATTGCCGCTAGCTCGCCTTGGGTCTCGGCTGGCTCAAGGGGAATTGAAAGGTTGAAAAATCACTGGGATTATTTCTGCACATTCGTACACTCGTTTTCCAGTTAGGAAAGTATTTTATCATCCTCATCAACCAAAATCGAGTAAATTCAATAATACAATGTATTCTTTCTCTCAATGATGATCCGCCATGTTTCCTCATTTACATTCTGTCCACACGGAATAATGAAACTGGCAAAAAAAGAAAAAAAATTACCCCCGATTTGCTGGAAATTAGCTGGCGAGTAATGAAACTCCTTAGCATTTTTTATCGTCCTTCCCTCAGCGGCATTGGGGTAGAAATGTCAACGGGTGGGTGTATGGAATAATTAGATACTGAGAGAGATGAAAAATAACGAATGAGACTAGGAAAAAAAATTTATTCTAAAGCAACCCCGAAAAATGAAATTATCACACGGTCAATGACCTTTTAACGAGCGAGTAAATGTTCTTGACATGCTGTGACACTTTTTTTTTAAATCTGCTCTCTTATTTTTTTTTATTTCTCAGTCTGCAGTTGACAAAGAGTAGAGAGAACTAGATGGGCGGAGGGATCGATGGTGTGCTGTGAGGTTGAAGAGATGATAATTTATTTTTTGGATTGTACCCAAGCGTTATATCCGGCTATATCAGCCCCTCTATTTTCACTCGAGTATTCCTGATGGCATTCAACAATTGACAATGTAATTGTAGCCATTTCAAAAGTCATTTATGTGATACCCCTGATGAGTTTCTGTATCATTATCAGAGACCGAATTTTTCACAAAAAAAAAAAAAAAAAAAAAAAAAATCTGGAAAAATCCATTTTAGTGATATTGAGAGGGTGAATTGTTGGATACATCAGAGCAGTAGTGGAACAATACAGTTAAAACGATGAAAAATAGGATATTGGACAATTTATGGAATTACCAATTCCAGGAATCCCAACTTTTTCCAGTATATCGCTCATTCCAAAAACTTTACCCCCTGTATAGTTTTGGTGTATTCCAAATCATACACACAGCGAGACTGCACTAAAAATCTCATAAATTCATATTAGCTTCAACGGTGTTACTTCATTTTCGATGGGTAAAACCTGTTACATAGCTTTTTATTAACGTGATATAGCACGATACTGTGTACCCAACTCCCCCTCCCTCCCCAGTGAGTTCATCAGCATGTATTTGGGAATCCATATATGCAACTATCGCAATAACACTCTGCGCCTATACTTTTTCAACCTATACACTTTAATTGGACATTATAGGTATTCACGTGGGTAACGTTAGCCGTGGAAAATGGGGGTATAAATATTCATAAATATTTGGATATCTGGTGTACGAAATACTGGTGGTATAGAAAAAACGTCACAGCAGTTGACAAGAATTTTCTAAATAATAAAAATTATTTTCCCTGTGGAATTTCTACTTTCACCAACTTCATTGTACATTGTATTCAAATTGAAAAATTCTACTACAATTGTTTGCGAATATGTAATCAGAAATGGTTGATAATTATCGGTGAACGGTTAGCCGCTCGGAAAACACTACTTTCGCATTATACTGCTGTGTAACTCGCTAAAGGTTCGGACTCTATATGCGATTGTAAACGTGGTTAGGTGCTACGTATGCCATTTGCGGTGGAATTGAGTTATGTGAGCGTGAGTATAGTGCCTGAAGAGGTAGAATCGAGTGAGAGAGAGAGAAGGAGAAATGAAAATGGCGATGGGTAGGTTAGAGTGAAGAGAGCCTGATGAGAGGACTGGACGGGTGCCGTCGACGCGTAATACCGACCACCCATCAGGCTCTCCACTCTCCAGTTGCGTGTGGTCTATGTGCGTGCTTGAGTGCCACGCCACAGGGACAATGAGTGTAATTATAATAAACCCCCGGGACGCCCAGTGACGCTGTCTCACGCCCTCTATACTTGACTTTCAATTCACCTCTATATGTTGCAAAAGTATTGGGCTAACTATATTCAAACGTATTGTCAATTTTTCTCTCAATTATTAATCAATTAATCCAACAAAATCGCCAACGCTATTCAAACTCGTGTACATCGACGCGTTCTTACATTCGGGTACTCTCGGGTATCTTCGGCCCACGCCGACGACGCGCGTCTCCCGCCCAGCACTGCGTCAGGCCACGCACAGAGTTTCAATTCACATCACACAGTCCAACTCCACTCTTAAATAAAATAAAGAATCGTCATTTGAAAAGTTGATAATCATGTTCTTATGTACTCTCTAAATTTAACACAATACTCTTATTTCTGTTCCAGGTAAGCAAACCCAACTGATCCCAAAATTGAGATAATATCCTCAAGTCTCTTTCCTCCAACGCGTCTGCTGATATTCAAATGGCATGAGAAGGGGTGTGGAGGTTAGCGTGGTTTCGGGGAAGGATGGGATAAAAGGGTAGCCGGCTGGCTGGCTATGACAAAGTAAAGTATATTAGGCTCATCGGCATGCAGAGTTCGTTCTACACCGGCTTAATACACGAACGGGGGCTGACTTGTTCTGGCCTGCGGGTGGTATAGCCTCTCTCTCTGTCCTCTTCTTTTTGCAAGTATCTACCCTGCATCTGCGTAATGCTGGAAGTGAAACTGTACAAGAGAATAGGAGAGAGTATCCAGTACATGAGAATAGGAAGAGTGTTCTGTCTAGTATAAAAGTCCTATATACCTCAAGACCATTGCTTCCATCCTCCTCCCCCCTCCCGCCCCTCTCTCTCACTTTTCAGCACTCTAGGGGGCACAATAATTCCCATGGGTGGGTATAGTATCTCTTCTACTCTGCCGCAGTATGGGAAACAGCCATACAGGAAAAAATGCGGGTGGGCGAAAAAGCGTCTGCACTCACTGCTGTGAATATTAATGAGGCATTCTGTGAGTAGAGAAGCTAACATCCAGGTGTATACATCAGCCAGTGCAATGGTATTTTGGTTGTCCGGCACGTGGCCACCGCCCTTTAGCGTATTTTCATACTAGTCTTATCCCTTGAGAGGTGACTCCCATCAGGCCTTTTTCCCCACGGGTCATGTTGTCCTAGCGTAGCAACTCGAATTGTTCTATTATCAGTCCTGAAATTTATTCATAATCTCTCATATCAATTTTCATCGGTTATAATTGTAATTAAGGATGTTTATTGATTGATGAATTTTGTTATTCACACATGGTTATTTATTTATTCGATGCATCAATCCTCTTGAGTCAGACACACGCATGATTTCAACTATTTGAGCATCTTCATGTCTGTCTCCTTGTTCATAGTTTGTAGGGTAAAACGAGCGTTATAGAGAGGACATGGGAATGTTGGGATGAGTGTACAGTCGATGAGTACCGGTGGAGGGGTTTTATATGTACATGTGACGAGACTATGAGTGAAAGCTTCCATGTACCAGCCTGATGTGAGTCTGCCGCACTGCATCACGTGAAACGCGTAGACAATGCCATCGAGCGTACTCAATAAATGGAAAAAAAGGAGAAAAAAAAAGTGTCAGCAACAGTCTCCCAATGCACATTTATATGTACATATACATTGTCGAGAAATAGAACATCAGTGATTGAAATGGAAAAATCAAATGATATTGAGAAAAACTTGAGCGGAGGAAATGTGACTTGAGCGAGTCTTGATTTTTTTTTACTACTGCAATATACAAACAAACCTGGTATTATTACTACCTAGCATACAACCAAGAAAAAAAAAGTTGAATTGAGATTTTCAAATTCTTAAATTGAGAACTTCGAAAAAGCTCAATTTGAGATTGCTACAAAGCTTCAATTGAACGTTTGGAAAGTCTTAATTTGAGATTTTCATAAAGCTTTTCGAAAGTCTCAATCTGAGATTTTCATAAAGCTTGAATCGGCCTTTCCAAAAGTCTCAATGTGAGTTTTTTGAGAATCTCGAATTGCGCAATGAAAAGCTCAGATAGAGCGTTTCAATGTCTCTAAATAAGATTTGTGAAAAGCTCAAATCACGCTTCTCGAAAATCCAAAATTGAGATCGAAAAGCTCAAATTAAGATTTTTTTTTTGGTGTATATCTCTTTTCTCTTTCTCTCCTTTCTCTTTTTCACAACACCATTAAAACACTAATGTACCTCCATGTCCGGTCAGAGTTCTCGAGGTTCTCGTAATACTGAATGATACTCACAACTGTGAGTAAATGTCTGAGCGAAATGGGAAATGATGCATTTTCACAATGTCTTTGTCCTATGTATACCTCCCCCTCCTCCTAAAACATCGCGGTTCTGTCCGGTGAGAATTCTCGCAACTTATATAATCTTATATAATATAAACGAGCTTGCTATCTCTGTGTTCCTATTACCTCGTGAGCGCTCGTTGAGATTTCTCTGTCATCTCCACTACTCTCTCTCTCTCGCTCTCTCCCCCCCCCCCTCTCTCTCTCTCTCTCTCTCTCTCTCTCTCTCTCTCTCTCTCTCTCTCTCTCTCTCTCTCTCTCTCTCTCTCCCTCTCTCTCTCTCTCCCTCTCCCTCATATACCTTTACGGTGTGCCCCACGCTATTTTCCCCCTGTCTAAGCTCCTTTGTCTCATCGCCACTGAAGCATTAATTATATCACGGATATATATGTACGTCGAACGATTAATTCCAAAGTACTTGAGCATCCAATTAATCTCAGTAAATGGATTTACCCATGTGCAAAATATTTACGTTCAAAATATATTGAAATATTTTGCATTCTTAAAAATCTTGTGTTGTCAAACTCTCGTATAATCATTAAAAATGGTCACGAAGCCATTTATTATTCTAGACAAATTTATTTAAACACTTTTGGCGTCTCAATGGTGTCGTAAAAGGATTTTGTCATTCCTTTGTAAAAGATATGGTGTGAGAAAAAGTTTTTGGGTAGAGTGGCTCTTTTCTAGTTGGATAAAGGATGGACGGATGAAAGAAAATGCCTCCCTCAGGACTAGTGGAGATTGAACCAAAGTAGGAGGAACTATAAAATTAGGTTTGCAAAGAAGTAAACATTGGGCGTAGACTGGTATATACGTTTGCATAAATGGAAGGCGTTACTCGTACGGCACCAGGGGTAGAGAGTATTTCGTGACAAATGCTCTGCTTTCTTCAACAAATGTTTCTACCTCTTTTCTATTTTTTTTTTTTCTTCACTCAAGCATAAATGTTATAAATACTTGTGTTTGTATTTTGATATGCATTATTTTGATTTAATTCAATTTTTATTAGTGTATACAGATTTACAATTCATGTTTATCAATGTAAATTTAACGTTCCTCATTGTTTCACACAATCATCACAATCTTTTGGAGAGCAATATGATGGAGATGCTCTCGACTCAGATGTTTAGTTGTTCGTGAGGGACTCGTTTCGAAAAATTCATGGATGTAGAGAGTATGAATATACGCTCTGGTAGCCAAGACAAGCTGCGGGTAAATGCAAAACGTAGTAAGCTGTCATTAAAATGTTCCGCTAGATCGACGATACACTTGAAGGTCTGTACTGCGAGTGGTGTAGGAATGTGGCTCATGTCCATACAAGAGTCTACAGCTCTTTGCATTTGGCTGTTGTGTGTACAAGATGGGGTAGATTTGGTATATGTAAAGTAGGGTGGGAGGTTAAAGTGAGGAAAATCGGGTTGAAGGGGGTTATACTGCTGAATGATGATTGTGTTAATTACAAATTGAAATCATAAGTCACATATTTCATTATAAAATCCAATAGGGAACTTGCATGGAGCTCAGTTTCTTTTGAAAACTTCTTATCTACACATTTTTCATAACAAATGAATAGCTAAACAGCAAAAAATATTGTGGAATATGTCCTAGATAATTTATGATAGTTTCTGAGACCAATTTTTAGGTTATGACGTCTCAAGGTCACTTGGGTAGCTTCCCATTGGCTGAGTGTCCGAGGGTGGGGAGTCTTAGTCCTTCATTGTCTGAAACACGCCCACAGATTGAGTTAGATTGACTTGGATACGTCCTGTGATTGGTTTAGCCTCCAAGAGACCTTGTGACGTCACGAGCGATTTGCTGAACAATTTTTGAAACTCTTTCGAATGAAAAATTGTCAATTGTGGTCATGATTCTTGAAATAAAAAAATTAATAAAAATTCATGCAAGTTCCCTATTTCCTTCAAATAAAATTCATCAATTTAATCAATTTCCACGAATTCTCCCCCCTCGCCCTCTCGATAAAAAAAAATTCTATTCAATCTACACATTGAAATAATTCATAAAAATTGCACATAGGGATCCGTAGAGTCAAATAATGTATATAACCAGAGTTGCTTCTGTTATGGTACTTCAGCAATTAACATTGTTGCATTGTTAAAAGTGGGGTTATATCGTTAAAAAAGTTATCTTTACCGAAAAATGTGAAAACCTCATTAAAGAGAGGAAATAAAGATTTTCCAAATACGGGAAAAAGAGAGAGGAGGGGAAAGAAAAAAAAAATTATATATTTCAGAGTAATCTCTCGTCTGGGAATTGTAAATCCACATTGTATTCCCGAGTGCAAAATGAATTTTTCTTATTCCCAGACACGAACAGCCACCCAAGATACATCCAAATTATTTGATTACACCTGCCTATTTCTTTCTTTTTCATCCTTGACGTTTCTTTTATTCCGTCTTGCAGAGAATTTTTCTCTCTCGACAATCTCAGGATTTTGTGTGATTATTATTATTATTTTTTGTGTAAATCACCAAAAAAAGAAGGAAAAAAAAATGATGGAAAATAAAATTGTGAAAATTTTGAAGAAGGAAAATAGCGAGATAACCAACACGATCAGACCTCGAATTTAGGGGAAATGGTTGAGGTTGAACGGCAGAGGTCTTAGAGGGTTGACTATCAAGAAACGACAGGAAAATGGAACGAGACACTGAGGTCTACAGTGGCGTCAAGGGAAAAACCGAAGTGAATAGCGGCGTCCAACTGACGGAGGCGGAAAAGCCCACGGGTACAGATGCCGACGGGGGGAGAGGGAGGAGAGAATGAGAAACTCAGGGTTTTTTTTTTCATCCCAGAGGTCGTCAAGTGGCCGTAATCGCAACGGTCATTCATTTTATTAGAGCATCTTTCAACGGTAAATCCTCTATCGTTTGTCCACCAGCCTATTCAATCCTCTCTCCCTTTCAACTCTCTTTCTACCCCCTTTAAATGCATTGCGGTACAGCGATTGTAAATTCCAGCTAGGCGAGACCGGTGGAAACTACTCTCATTCATTGGAAATGGGTGAAAGCGCCGAGGCTTCAGGCGATTCTTGAGGCATGTACTCATAATGTAATGTACATTCAAAAAAAAATCTTAATTTGAGCTTTTCTGTGTTAAATTTGAAATTTTTGAAAAAACTTAAATTGAGCTTTTCAAAAATATTATTCAAAAACATTGAAAAGCTCAATTTGGTATTTTCAGTGCTCAATTTGAGCTTTTCGAAAATTTCACATTGGGACTTTTGGAAAACCCAATTTAAACTTTATGAAAATCTTAAATTGAGACTTTCGAAAAGCTCAAATTGAGACTTTCAAAACGTTCAATTAAAGCTTTATGAAAATCTTAAATTGAGTTTTTTGAACGCTCCAACTGAGCTTTTTCGAAGTTCTCAATTTAAGAATTTGAAAATCTCAATTTAACTTTTTTTTTTTTTGGGTGTATAAATGAAGGTGACATATCGGTAGGCAAAACGACAGGACCACGACGTATAAACTTCAGTGATGAGTTTGACAGTCTCGCAAAAGGAGAAAAGAGTCAAGTGAGGAACATTTTTACCAGAATGATTAATGTCCTCAGCAAAGGAAAGACATAAGAGAAGATTGTAGGAGTGAGCTCAGAGACTGCGCTGTTTTACCGTAATTAGGGGTATATTCTTCGAGTTTTTCTACCAGGAAAATCTACACTGGCTCATTCATTCGTTTTATTCTCTACAGTGGAGAGAGTGGCACTTGCGTTACGGTCTGGCCGCGACATGTCGCTCACGTAGCTTTCTACCGTTGCGAGTGTTTCATTCTTCAACAAAATCCTTTCCGTTCTTTTTTTCTTTTCCTCCTCGCCCCTCTCACTTTTCCCCTGTGTCAATCCCTATTCCGGTTGAAAAGCCTTTTTCGTCTTTTGTATGCCTTTGACCTAGAAAAGACATTTTTTTTTCACCCTCTGTCTTTATATTTTTCATTAGGATCTTTGATCAATCGTGACAATGAGGCGACTTGGACGTGAAGCTGATGATTTTTGTGAATATGACTGACATATATTCAAGATTATTCAGGAATTCAATTTTTGGGAGTACTCAACACCGACAAAGAAAGCTTTAGTCGAGCTTTTCGACCGTATTTTGGAGAGATTGGAAAGCTTAATTCGAGATTTTCCGTGCTTTATCTGAGATTTATCTTTTGTCAATTTGAAGGAACTTAAAAGCTCAAATTGAGCTCTTCAATGGCTTGAGATGACATTTTTAAGAGGCTCGAATTAAGTTTTCGGAAAAATATCATATTGAATTTTCGGAAATTCTCAAATTGAGCTTTTGGAAAATCGCAAATAAAACTTTTGAAAAACGTCAAATTGAGCTTGCATAAAATCTCAAATTGATCTTTTCCGATTATCTTGATTTGAGCTTTTGAGAATCTGAAGTAAACTTTTCTTTGAGTGAATGATAGCAAAATTCATTTGAAAAAATTCGATCTCTCTCAAATTTCGAAATATTTTCACGAAATTAATTTTTCCTGAAATAAAAATTTTCTCTCATATTTCAAAATATTTTCCCCAAAACTCATCGGATGATCTCCAATTCTCCCTGAGTTATGCTGTAATATCAAAAGAAAAATTAATCCCCCATGAAAATGTAAATTATTTTACCCCAGTCATTGGATTTTCCTCGTCGTTGTTATGATAGTATCGGAGAATCCACCTGCGGGCATGATACTCTCATTCACAAAATAGAGAAGTCTGGGTAATGCACCTGAGCAAGTTGCCTCGAGGGCTAGCTACCATGAACAATGCTAATATACAGATAACATTTCAGTGAGAGTAGACGCACAGGCTCTTCGATAAAAATGCACAGCGATAACATATTCGAAGCTCCTACGAATAAGATGCCAAGGGTATGTATTTATATACATACCCCATACGAAATGTCTCATATACACGGAAGATTTTAGCACACGGGACCACAACATTATCATAAAACCCTCGTCCCCTTTTTTCATGCATAACCATAATTTTTACAAAAATCCAGAGTCTGCATTGAAGAGAATTCATGTTAAGTTCTTCAATTCCTCCTTTTTCAATCCGAAAACATTTTTTTTTTAATCAAAGAACTTTATGAATTGCCGACAGAGTTTTTATTCCACCAAAAATGAAATGTATCCCCCTCTCTTTTTTTCATTGAATTTAATTTTGTGTATCCTTGATACAATAAGAGAAAAACAAAATGTTGACGTTCATTATTCACACTGGACAGTATTCATTAAGCTCAGGACGGTTCTTTTCTCCCAAGAAAACAGCTACCAACTTTTTTCTCAAGTTCATTAGACGCTCCATTTTTCCCTACTTCGTCGTATTCTGCTTCTTTCTTTCCTCAACTCTCCATCACTCTATCTTTATTTCACCTCATCTCTTATGTCCGTAGTATTTCTCTCTCTCTCACTCTCTCATTCCACCCGATGGAAAAGAATGTAGCCTCTTTCTTTCCTGCCTCCGGCGTGTCTAGGCCAAAGTGCAGCCCGAACTCTTGCTCTTTTCTCATCCAAGATTCGTTCTTTGTCGTCTTGAAACGTCTCATCTACCCAAGGGGCGGAATACCAGTAATGGTCAATGTCCGTTGTGCGGAGAGGGATAAGAGAAATCGCTTCGATCGTTGATTTAATTTTGATGGATTTTGCAGCTCAAGGAGAATTAATAATTCAATAGTTGAAGAGATTTTAGTATCAAAATAATTTCGAATGGAGATAAAAAAAAATATTTTTTGAGAATATATTTGTACACCATCTCCTCCTCCCCAACCACTCCCTTTCTCCCTCTCTCGACGAAAATCCATTCTGCGCAATTAAGTCAAGAGTTGGGGTATTAATATTCGCGGATGTACTACAAAGCGGAATAATAATTCAACGCCAGCCAAGGCGCCGTGCCAGGCCGCTCGAGGCAAGGACCAGTGGGAGTATGAAAATGTGGAAGGGGAAGGGAGAGATACTGGCAAAGGGGCTGTGGGATTGGCTGAGGGAGGGAGGCTTTTTGCCACCTCCATTGACTCGCGAATCTTATATAGGCAGACGCGAATTCAATTAGTTTGTATTTATTACTTTGTATATCATCTTGGGTTATTGATAATTTTTTGATTAACTTTTTTTTACAGTTTATGGTAAGAGGAATTATTAATAATTGATCGGTGGAAATAAATTTGGATCGATTTGTGAGATATTTGTTGGTTATTTTCGAGGACAATGGTCAATTTATTGTGATGGGGATGAAATAATCCAACTTTATAGGTTTCTGCGATGACGGGGCTTCACTTGGATTTATCGTGAAATCCAATTGTCATCTTGGAGTTGATTCTCATGGTCATAAGCCTACGTAAATAAAATGAATGCACACACCTTACGAAAATTGGGGGTTGCGCAGAGTAAAACAATACCGCGAAAATCAATAAAATCAGGGGGAAAATATCCCAAAATTTGTCAGTTATGTGCCAACAACACCCTGCACCCAAAAAGATAAAATCTTAATTTGAGTTTTTCCATCTCAATTCGAAATTTTGGAAAAGTATTTGAAAAATCTTATTTGGAGACATTGAAACGCTCAATTTAAACTCTATGAAAATCTCAAATTGAGACTTTCAAAACGTTCAATTAAAGCTTCATGAAAATCTGAAAATGAGCTTTTCAAACGCTCAAATAGAGCTTTTTCTCGAAGTTCTCAATTTAGAAATTTGGAAATCTCGATTTAATTTTTTTTTTTTGGGTGTGTATATTGAGTCCGGATATTTCTCCTACTATAGATAATTGATTATTAATCACAGTAATTTATTAATTCATTTAAATCAATAATGCAATTCTCTTCAATTTAGAATTGACAATATTAATTAGGTTTTGAATTATCTGGAATTGTAAATTCCAGAGATCTGACCTCTACCGAACAATATATGCAATTTCATGCTAAACGCCGAATTGTTCTTTATATAGCTAATTGGTAAGGAGTAATAAAGGAGTTTAATCAGGAAATTGTCAGGTGTGAGGAGACTTGAAAATGCTGGGAAACTTTGAATGATCACTCACACATAACTTCAATTCACTATATCGTCGCCATAGAGTGAAAGGGGCGTATGTGTCAAAAACTCCCTTTTTAAAGTGAAAGGGGCGTATGTCCAAAATTAATGTTTTTCGGCTTTCATAGAATTTCTAATCGAAAATCCGTAAAAAAAAAAGTTCTAACAAACAGGCGTAACGAACAGTTTATAATAAGAAAGGGGCGTATCTCCGCACTTATGCCTCTTTCATTTTTTTTAAAAAATAACACTTACGCCCTTTTCACATTACATGTGATGCTTATCATAGGATGAAAGGGGCGTATGTGCTGGAGATACGTTCCTTTGTGATTAACTTTGTAGAATTACGCCCATTTGTTAATACAAAAATTAATCAACTCAAATCATTCCTAAGAGGTAGTACATCCGATTCCGAGGATAAAAAAAAACATACGCCCCTTTGTTATTACAAAAAACAAGCAGCGTAAACACCTACGCGACATAAGCCGTGTGACCGTTACTTTACGCGTTGATATTTTTTTTTTTTCATTTTATTCTACCAATTGCATTGGTAGTAAGCTTCCGAATGGATCCGTATCAACTCCTTGTTCCGGTGACAGGCATATACACAGAGTGCATTCTACGGAGAGTGACTGAACAGAAGTAGATATTCAATCTTTTAATATGAAACATATTTACATAAAGGTTCAATATCTCCGAATTCAACTCTTAGATATTCAACTCTTTGATGAAATTTATTTATATAAAAACTTGAATATTTCCCGAACCACTGACTCATTTGAGCCCATCCAAAGTACAAACTTTCAATATTATGAGAGCTACTAGGGCATCATGCGCGTTAACGCGCGCAACGACCTTCCAGTAAGCGCTGTAGCGCACTATTTCTATCATTTCTTAACATTTCGAATATGAAAGCTTGTTATATTTTTATACTTGCTGCCCGGTTACTCAAAACTCACAAGGAACAGTGCAAAATAGTTAAAATAGAGAAAATGTCAAAATTAGCTATCTTGGCTGGAAGAAGGTTGACCCCTGAAACCGGCCCACCCAAAATTTTCTCTTTTTGATTCTTTCTCGATTGATATCTCTATAATAGCCGCCCGGCTACTCAGAACTCGCGAGAAAAATTGAAAAATCGTTGAATTAGAGAAAATGTCAAAAATCAATCGATTTTTGAGATGATTTGAACGTGGGAGGTGCGGAACCCAGAGTGTGAGAGGCCAAAACCCGTTTATCGATGATTGATAGGCCAAGAAGAGGAGTCAAAGTTTTTAAAATTTCAGAAAATCCATTTTTCTCGAAAACCAGAGGAGATAGCGACTTCTAGTTTTTTTCAATCGATTTTTGAGACGATTTGAGCTTGGGCCATATAGAGGCCATCGAGTCAAGTATTTTGAGAAAAAAAAAAAATTTAAATCGGTGCAGTAGTTTCTGAGATATTGAGGAAAAACGAAATTCAAACAAACCGTTATATCTCAGGAACTACTTGACCGATCGGACTGAAACTTCTCGACAAAGTTGAGTATATTCATAGGTACCATGTGCCAAAATTTCAGATTTTTACTAACAAATTTTACCGTATTTATGTTAAATTTTCTAAAAATAGATTACTTAAAACCCAAATTGTCACATACATACAGACAGAAATGACTCTGAAAACATCATTTCTCCACGTTTCATGACATTCTGCATCATTTCCAATCAAAATTAGAAATTCTCAAAATCGCACGAATACAATGCTTCCATTCGGAAGCAAAAAATTAATGAATTTTGGCACTTACGCCCCTTTCACTCTACAGCGACGATATATTTTAATAAAGATTTTGTAGGTAATACAGATGGAAAATGCCTCCGTTGAGGTGTTTCTTCTTTGAGGTTGTAGTTAGGGGAAGAGAGGGTATTACCGGACACTCAGAGTCTAAACGTCCTGGGCTGGTTACCAAGAGCCACGACCGTTCTAGTCGTATTTTACATAAAGTGTGAGTGTTTAACAATGGAAAGAATGCTTTAAAAGCAACAATCCAATGTAATGAATAATTTAATCCATAAATTTTTGAATGGAAGAGGTTTTATTTGTCACATAGTAAGAAAATACTCTTTTTTGACATTTCGAGGTTAGATTTGTGTACACAAAAATTTTTTCTCGCGGTATTTAAAGAGAATGGATGAAACAGAAAAATTCAAGAATAAAACCAAATCTGAAAAGTCAGCTGGGATAAAAGATGGAGATAATAACCAGGAAATCTATGCAATTTGTCTGATGACATCAGAAGGAGATGAAATTCGATACAGATGTCGAAGTTGTGGTAATTGTGGTTCATACTGGCTATACTGATGCTAAGCGCCCTAAGGATGATATTTATGATATGTGTTACGAATAGATACAACCAGTATTATTCATTTTTGCCTCATAATTTATATGACGTTCTGCTATTTTGCGTTTAACGTATGTGTTCAACAACTATTCAGATTTTTCTAGAGGTAATTCAATTGATAATTAGCATTTCAATCCATTTTACTCTCATTAATCACACGTGTCCGGTAATACCCGCGTGGTGTCCGGTATTACCGGACTTGGAGGGTATTAAGGAGGGCCAAAAAGATTTTTTTTTCAAAAAATAACTAAAAAAAAAACAGTTGAATTTATCGGTTTCGTTATTATGTACGATTGAAGTATAACAAATGAACTTTATTTAGCAATTTTTTTCAATATTGAAAAGTATTTCCAATAATTAATACAAGGAATTCTGCTTAAGTGTCCGGTAATACCCTCTGTTCCCCTAATACTGATTTACAAAAATGATTTTAGTGACAAGTTCCAAAATGGTAGTTGGAAGGGATGAAAATTTGTGGAAGGAAAATAAGACAACAGAATTTTCTAATTATTGGATGAAAATCTATAGTATGGGAGGGTCTATGCCCCTGATTGGAGGAGAGCGTTATGACATTCAGGAGGTCATACATGACGTAGAGTAGGAGTTTTGGCGCGCGTTGGGCCCATTCCCCAATTTAGGATGTCTGGAAAAGGAGTGGTTGAGGGATTATAGAGGATCAAGTGCAATAAAAGGACAAAGGAGATGTAGTGATTGTGTTGGAAAACATAGGTTGCTCGGGGGAGAAGCTGTAAAACAATTCAAAATATAAAATTTAGTTTCAATGAGGGGATTAGTACCGTATTGTGATGAATGAGACACTATAAAATGTCCTTTACAAATGTTCAATTCTATGAATTTACTGGGGAACATAATGAAGTTATGAATAGAAATATTCGTGGAAATTCATTCAAAAAAGATTTCGATAATTTCGCGTGGTCGACACGCAACACATGGAATTATTATTCTATATCCCTTCATCATTCTAGGGGGTATTTTTCTCTACGACCATAAAAACGACGAATTTTGCCAAAACTCTAATCCACCACGGCGCCTATTTCCTGACGGTCATAAACATCTACACATTGCCATTGAAATATCCAGATGTATTCTTCTAGAATTTGTCTCTCTTCATATTTTTCTCGTTAATCCCTAACCATCATAAAATTCATTCTGGTACATTGGACATTCATTGATGCTCTCCTACTTCTCACCTTAATTACCTTCCGACGTAGTTCCCCTGACCCAGACACTCACCAAGGGGTCGAGTCTAGACTCTTGGGCTTCTTTTTCTCTGAATCACAGAAATTGTCATTTCCCATCCGGCCCAGGATCGACCCCCTCTCCATTACCCTCATTGATCACCGCCCTTTAAGCGAACTCAAAACTTTCCTTGCTAATGATTGGTGGAACCTCTTTCTAACCCTGAAATAGTTAAGACCTCTCTAACGTTTGAGTGATCTCAACGAGAACGCGCTGATAGATTTTAGAATCACTTCCTATTCAAGTGTCAAGTCGAAAACACCTAAATTTTAATTGTACAAACAGACAAGTTCAAGTTAAATAGACATCTTAATTTGTTCAAAATAACAAGTTCTGAATTCAGGTACATATCCGATGAGAGCAATCAGTTCGTAGTTGATATCCTCTAGATCCTCAAGACTCAAGATGCTCTCTAAAGTGTTTATTCTGATGTTAATCATCACAATCTCTTGTGATTTATCGCTGGTGAGTGTAACGTTCATTTGAATAATTATTTTTATATCGATTGATTGTTCAAATTTTCCTAGATTCACTCTTCTTATTATATCAAATTTCAGGCACGGCCTCAAAATTGCAACGATGGAAAGGTCTACTGGTGTAAATCTAAAACTACTGAGAAAGAGTGTAAGGTGAGTTGTATAGAACGAGATGTTCAATGTTCGGGAAGAATTATGATTTTTATAATTCCAGTAGAAAAAAATGATCGACTTTTGCCAGAGAATTTTGTGACGTTTCTGGAATTATTTAAAATAGTGAAAAAGTGAAACGTCAAAATGGTGGAGCAATTTTGTAACATTACAGAGAGAATTATTTGAAAACCAAGTGAATTTCAGCTCATCATCATGGGAATTATTGAGATTAAAAATCACACTTGGATTCTGCAAAATTACTAATATTTATGTACTTTGATGTGAATTTCAGAAGGAAGAGTACTGTAAACGTATTAAGAATCCAATTGATGATATAATGATTGTGCCCATCAAGACCGAGATACCAATTACGACGTCTAAACCAACCTGGAATAACTATTGGCTGCACCGAAGCTTTGAAAATCAACTTCATGATATTTATGGCAAGTGAATATTGCAAAAGTCAATAAACTTTGGAGGAGAATTAGAATTGTAAATTAGGAAGGATTAACTGTAATATCAAATAATAATTATCGTTAAAAAGAACATATTGAATAAATTTTGTCTGAAGTTATTTCAACAATCTTCAATTATTCTCAGATATTTACATCATTTGTTCGAAACAAAAGGCTGTAACTACACATCAATGTTTGATTCATCGCTCAATTTGAAGACGAATAAAAAGTTGATAATCAATACAATCATTGATTGTTAATCAACTTTATGATAAAGGGAAATGGAAAATGGAATAGAATAAAATATAAAAAAATTGAAAATCAAGAACCCCTGACGCTGACGCTGTGAACTGAATGATGAAAAATTGAAAAAGGAGAAAATAAAAAGATCGATATTTCAATGATTTTATGTGCCCCCCCTCCCCCCCCCCCAACTCTGCTGTCCAAGTTTTTTTTTTCTTAATATTTTTTTAACTTTTTATTTTCTCCTTTTTCAATTTTTCATCATTCAGTTCATAGCATCACCGTCGGGGGTTTTTAATTTTCAATTTTTTTTATTTTCTGCTTTTTAAATGATTCCATTTACAATTTTTTTGACAAGGTTGTTCAACTTCCAACTCCCATTTCATGTTTAGTTGTTTTCATTTTGCGCTTCAAAAAAAAAGATGTTCTAATTCATAATTTTTTTGGTTGGGTAAATTGTTGGTGTTCGCCAACCTTTTTATCCGCAATTTAAACTTTGCCGCGCTAGATTTCATTGAATAAGAGTGAAGGACCAGTAGCGCCAACGTATTTTTTCATTTTCCTTTCATTGGGGATTTTACGTTTTATTCACTAGATCTCGTGAAATCATTTTCTTTAATCAATATTCTGAATAATGAGGATGATTTATTGCTGCGCGAGTGTGTCCATTCGCATCCTCGGAGTTTTATATTTTCTCTGAGTACAGAAATATTATTTTTGGTCAATTCACAACAAAGTGATGTGGCCACAAACGCCTAGGGACGCGAGGTTGAGTGTAATCAAACGCATATACCTCCTTTGGCGCAGCCGTCGGGGGTAAGAAATGAATAAAGTATGATAGGAAGAAAAAATAATAACGAACAACTTCTCAAGTTAATAAGAGATTATGATTAAATCAAGTTCTCACTGTCACTGATATCTAAAACCAACTCTTATTACATAATTCCTCTTTGCAAAGCCTCAAGCTATTAGACCGTCCTTTTTTATCATCTATCGATGTCTGGAAAATTAGTTTCTGCTGCTCTGTACGTACATTAATCTCATTCTTTTGAGAAACGACTTTCAATAGCCGACGAACAGTGTGAAAGGAGAACCGAGAGGATTGAAAATAGCTGAGAGAAGTATCGATTGGAAATTAGTTCAGATGTGGGATGAGAGGATTGAAAAAGTCTATTGATGAAGTTTTGACAAGAAAATTATTTTTTCCTTCAGTCAAAAAAAAAAACATTGATATTCTGAAAAAAATTTTAAATTAAAATTTTCTAGTGGAGCCATTAAAAATTGCGGGAAATTTAAATTTCAAGCAATAAAAAAAAAAATTACGCAAAACTACAATTGTCAGTCGTTGGAATATTCCCATCGACATGTAGATGTTGTCGATATACACACGTGTCCTCATTTTCTCAAATCATGATTTTACCACAATTGTTCTCTCCATCTAGAAAGCAAGGATGGAACGATGCTTTCAGAGCTCTTGCAATGTAATCTTCGATGCCCAACGTACGACCGATATCGGTCATTGTGTTGTATACTACACGTAATAACAATGTTATCGCTTCTCTGATAAAAAAGAAAATTTATATACATGTATTGCGAGCTCTTACTCGAATTGGAAGACAGCCTTGGTGAATGTGGTTATGAGGTTCATGATGCGAAACATGACAGCTCGTATATGTAGACATTCATCGACTAAATGTCAATCGACTCCAGTGGATTGAGATAATTTTATTATCAGAGCCCATATGCCTGTACAGGTGCCTTTTTTTTCTGCGTAGAGACTAGTTTGACACCCGAACAGAATTCCATAACTGACATTTCACTATTTAATCGCAATTCAGAATCTAAAATTTCCGTTTTCGAAACGTAAAAGTGTAACTCTGATTTCCTCTGCTTCATATTACGAACATATTGAGTTACGTCGAGATAAATATAACAAAATTTGCGGAAATTTCTTAATCGACGATAGTGAGGACGAGTTTGACGTGAGTTTACTCTTTATACAGAAGTCCCTCAAGGCATCTGGCCATCTGCTTTCAGACCAAGATCTCTTAGAGTATCAGAGAGTGGACTAACTTAATTAAGGAGACCACTCTCAGAGGTAACACGATATCCTTCTACGGACCCTCCATGAACGTACTACGTGTGGATGTGCTTTGAGCTTCAATTATACTTCTTGGAATACGTGGTATGTGTGAAAATGTATCGATTGCCCACTCCTGAATCTTGATACACCGGAGAATTCAATTATCTACTGAGTTTCGAGATTTTATAGATAGTTTGATTGAATTTATTTTCTAAATATTTTGGTAATTATTCACGCTGGATAGATCGTTTTTCAATCCATGAGACAATGTGATAAATTCAAAATTAAATTGTCGTGTTCATATGAAATTAAATCCAATTCGTGCGGTCAGGCGTTTCAAATCATGCCCTTACGCGCCGGGGGCTCCCAACTAAGAACGAGGCTAGTGTTGAACCCCCAACACTGAATTAAATTTTTGAAGGGTTTGAAGTGAGGGTATGAAAATTTTCAAGCGTTACGAGAATTAACATCGCTCAAGGGGAATAGGCCGATATGTGGTGGGGAGAACGGCAAGACAGGCGAGTCTGACTCGGAAGTAAAGTTTTTCTTGAGTCGCACGTGGTTTCCATGCACACAATTTTTTTTTTTCATGAAAATTGATTAATTGGACCGGTCACTAGATATATTTCTCTTGATCAAAGATTGAGGTAAAATAATTTTAAAACCACTCAAGATTTCATGATGACGTCGGTGCAGTTCACATCCACTCCCAGAAATAATTAAAAGTTCATTGAAGCAGAATTGATTGCTCGAAATCTCTCAGCCTTTTTTCCCCATTTTTACCAGTTTTCTTCACTTGCGCTGTACACACGAGAATTCATGAATAGAGAGTCCGTTGTTCATTGGTCTATTCCCAACTTTTCCACCCTTGTTTTGTTTGTCTGTTGTATTATTCTTCCCTTTTTTTTCTCCCCTCTCTACTCACTCCATTTTTCACCAGCTTTCCTCGCTTTTTCAAAACAGTCCTTTGGCCGATCCGCTCGAGACTTAATCGGCTTGAAACAATGCCAGGTGAATTTATGCATCAGAGTACACAAATGCATATGATGTAGCGTCAGATGAATTGAAAGTGTTCCAGTAACTCTCTTTGAATTAACCATAACTCTTGCTTTTTTTCATCAACTACATGAGTTACTGAAAATGAATAATTATTGGCATTGATTCACTCGTATACAATGAATTTCTGAATGGCAGAAATAGGGATTTTGCGTGAATTTTCATTAATTTTTTCATTTCAAGATCATGACCCCAATTAACAATGTTTCATTCGAAAATGTTTCAAAAATTGTTCAGTAATTAGTAGTTAATTTTTGAAATTCTCATATTTCGAATGCTCTGAAATCGCTCGTGACGTCACAAGATCTCTTGGACACTAAACTAATCAGAGGAGGTATCCGCGTCAACCTAACCTAATATGTGGGCGTGTCTCATCCAATCAAGGACTACGACTCCCCACCCTCGGCCAATGGGAAGCTACCCAAGGGACCATGAGACGTCATAACCGAAAAATTGCAGACAATTCATATCATTAGCTGAAAAGTCCTTGCTGATATCTCGAATATGCCGAAACGCTGACATGGGACATTTCCATAAGAGTTTCATGAGAACGTCATCAACAGCATAACCGCAGAGGCGCTAGTGTTCTGATAATTTGATTGCACATTTATTGGAACTTGAGGACAAGAAAAGAATTCCAGTAATTCTCCAATACCACAATTCTACTCTCAATGAATTTGCGTTACTAAACTCAAAGATGAGAGAAATCCATTGAGAGAAATGAATAGAAGGAAAATGGTCTAGATTGTCGCAGAGCGCTACTAGCGTTACAGTCAGAGGTAAGAAGAATCGATGGCTGCTTGAACGAGAATCAAGGAGGCCACGCCGCGAAGAACGATCCTCATGAAGGGTTATTACTCGTCGACGGGGAGGTAACAAGAACCGGTAGATTACTTCGAATCACCGTTACGATCCGCCTAGCAATCAGGCCACCCGTCTTTTTTCCTTTTCCCTCCCTTTTGTCCCCATCTGATGCTCTCCCTTCTCACTTTCGCCTCTCATTCTCTCTCAACAATTCCTCTTATTCGTCGCTCAAGTCTCTCTCAAACCCACCTATTTTAACTCCTCTCGATGCCCTTCATAGGCCTTTCACTATCGATCGGCTATCGTAACGAAATTTAAATTGATGATTATAACGTTGGGATGAACGGAGATGAGCATTTCCATCAGATAGAACGTGCAGAAAGTCTCGAATTAGTTGGATACGGGTAAAGAAATGATCAATTTTTTTTATAGTTAAAAAATTTAAAATTAAATAAAATATTTACTAAGAAAAAAATTTTAAGAAAAAGAAATTAATATTCTTCATTGGAGAATAATTTCTACTGTATCAGAAACCATCAGTGACAGTGAAATATACTAGAATAAACTATTAAGATAAAAATAAAATGGATAGTCGTAAAAACGGTGTGATAAATCACTCTCGATTGTCAACAGGATCTTTTTAGAGTTCTTGTTAGTCTCAGATGAGATGCGACACTTTTTACTGTGACAAAACAATACAGAATACCCAGGTGATGTCTTCCAGCTAATCTTCTTTGAGTAATAATCCTGGGAACCGTTTTTTTTCTTTGTATTAAAAGAGATAGAACAAAATGGAAATGTTGAGAATTTATGTGAAATATTTATCATCAAGAATATTTTCCACATAATTAAAAATACTGTATGAGACTCTAGAATTAAAATACATGTCTATTATATTTTTTTATTACCAGATAATTCTACAGGAATTCACCATAAATTCATAGAAAAACTAGTTATCTCAGCGACTATTGCAAAATCTATCCATTACGATCGGTGAATTTAAAGTTACCTGGGATTAAAGAAAATAATGCCTATTATATCCAATACACACTGTATCAAGTCCCCTCCCCCCCCCCCCCCCCCGGATATCACTGGGTTAATATCCAATATGTAGTGATATATGTATCATGTATATACATATTCCTGTGCATGGTAACGCTGCCGGAAAAGAGAGAGTGGGGGGGGGGGGGGGAGAGAGAGGAGGGAATGTTTCATTTTCTCGGGGATTAAGTAACCACTCGTACTCGTTACGTACACACGCAGTTGGTATTAACGGTTTAATTAGCGTAAGTTTTTATCTGTGGCATTTACACCAAAGAGAAGGGTATTTGAAAATAAGGAGTCTGGTTAAAATTGTACAGTCGTACCTCACTTTATTATTGCGAATAAGCAGATTAAATGACAGCAAAAGAAAAAAAAAAGTTGAATTGAAATTCTTAAATTTTTAGATTGAGATTATTGAAAAAGCTCAATTTGAATTTTTCAAAAATCTCGAATTGAGCTTATCAAAAGCTTCGATTATGCTGTCCCCAGTTCTCAAATTGACATTATCATAGAGCTTAAATTGAGCTTTTACGAAAGTATTAGTTTGATATTTTTGAAGATCTTAATTTGAGCTTTTCAAAAACTCTCAAATTGAGACTTTAGAAAAGCTCAAATCAAGCTTTCTTTTGTTAGGGGTCTAGAGTCATTAATCAAATCATTCACATAATCATCCGATCGTATACATGCTAATATGATACACGAGATGTTCTTTTTCATTTGAATCGAATTTCCAAGAAAAATGCCGAAACTGCAGGAAATACAGTACTATATCTTTTTTGCGTGAAAAAAAAAATATTCACCACTAGAAGTAAAACGCATATCAGATGCTCCCAATGTATTATTGGAGATACTCTAGAGGCAAGAGCGAGTATTTCATATGCCAGGTGCACCGAAAATTCTCACAAAAATCGGAAAAAGAAGAGAAAAATGATTTACCAGTTATGAATTCACAGACATTCCTTTTATCCTTTCAAGATTTTTCCATTATTGGAAATGTAAGAGAGACATGTATTATCAAATATTCGACATTGAAATACTGTATAAAATATACTATTTCATAATTTATTATTCAACCATAATCCACATAAAATTTTCAATGTCTCTCTGTTCAAACTAAGGGATTCGATTTGCGTCTGTCCCATTATCGACAATTTTCACCAATTCAGTTTGTGTGAGAATCGGGTATAGTACATCACAGATCAGCCAGCATAAATCGACGATACAGATGAGGGAAAAGGGCGAAGAGAGAGAGAGAGAGAGAGAGAGAGAGACCAAGTGAGTCGCGGGTGATTCCAGTGAAAAGGAGAATGAAGGATGAACAAAAAAAAAGGATAAAAATGTACAAAAGAATACTCCTGTAACGACGTCACGTTCGCTACGTCCGATAGTAGACGTGCTCGCGACACCAAACTTGAGTTGGATAGCCGAATAGAAGACGAGAGGTGAAAAAAAAATAAAGAGGTTGAAGGGGTTGAGAGAGTGAAAAAAATGAGGGGAGGGGGGGGGGAGAAGAGAGAGAGAGGTTAAAAAAGGAATGGGGGGGAGGGGTCCTCTCGAACTATTTATTCCGGCACAAATCGCATTACCAACTCCAACTGCAAAATCGATTCACCAACTTTTACGGCGCCTTCGCCCTTACTCTCCACGTACCCTCTTTCTCGTCTTCTTCGTCTTTCTTCACTCCTCCCCCCCCCCCCTACTCTCTTTTACTGTACCTCCTCATCCCACGTACGCTTCCAACTTTGACTTGTACGAGGGGTTTACCAAACTCAGTTTAAGAAGAACTGTTTCCACCCATAGAAGAGGAAGGGGGGAGCCTTGCGTCTCTGGGCAAATGCCCGCGTGTGTCTCAAAAACTCGAAATCGTGGCACTATACTTTTTCAACCCTGTACCCCACTGTTACCTATCGTTCTTCACACAGTATGACAGGAGTGATTTCAAAGTTGAATTCATTCAGGAATAATGAACGTTCAATTCAAAAAGTTAGCTCTTTTCAACCACGAAAAAGGCATTGAGCCTTTCAATCAATAGTGGGGGGTTGACGTTGGTAAGATTGATGGAGAATTTGACACGATTGGTGATTTTTGGGGTGAGAAATACTCGAGAATTTATCAATTTTATTAAAAAAAAAAAAATTGTTGAATTGGGATTTTCAAATTCTCAAATTGAGAACTTTGGAAAAGCTCAAATTGAGCGTTTGAAAAGCTCAATTTAAGATTTATGAAAAGTTTAAATTGAGCTTTTCGAAAAGTTTAATTTAAGATTTTTAAATCTTAATTGGAGATTTTTTAATGTTAATTTAACAATTGAAGATTTAATTCAAAGATACCGAAAAGCTTGCATTGAACTTTTCGAAAGTCTCAATTTAAGATTTTCATAAAGTTTAAATTATGCTTTCCTGAAGTCTTAACGTGAGATTTTTGAAAAGCTCAAATTAAAATTATTTTTCTTTTGTGTATTTTCTCAGGTTAATTATTGGGAAATTTATTGATTAATTCGATAACAATTCAATGTGTACATTTGTCATAATTTTCCTTATTTTTCTTTTTGCAACTCACCGATGCAATCTACCTTTTATTATCAAAGAAATTAAAAAAAAAAATATTTTATATTCCACACGAGTCATAATTTTTCCAGCAATTCTATTTTAAGTCTGACAAGCAGCGGTCGTTTCCACTAGCCCGCGGCAAGAGTCGTCATGGCCGGCTATTCCATTACTAATTAGCTTGAGGTTTTTCCTCTCCTTTTATCCCCCTTTTTTCGTACCCTGAGAGTATCTATATTGCAATTACATTGCATATACAGAATAGAATTGTACTAACGAGAAATCATAACCAATGCACCTAGACCCCCGTTAAACCAGATTACGAATGGAATAATATGCGGAAATGTTATTAACATGTAATAGGTATAGTACATTTACTCTACAATATTTTTATGTCTATGGATTTTTTATATCATAATTTTTTTCGAAGTCGATCATTTTTCAAAATTAGTGAACAAATCCATTAAAATTTTTTTTTTTAAATACAATTAAATGAAAAAAAAAATTGCAGAATAATTGAAAATCTCTGAGTATCAATTAACCTTGCACAGTTTTGAATCAGCGAAGCATGACACTAGAATAGAGAATCATCTACGCATAACAAATGATCTTCATAACAAATATCCAAACAGCAAAAAATATTGTGAAATATGTCCTAGATAATTTCTAATAATTAATTAGAAATTAGTCATTTCTGAGACCAATTTTTAAATTATGACGTCACAAGGTCGCTCGGGTATAGCTTCCCATTGGCCAAGTGTCCGAGGGTGGAGAGTATTAAGGCCTTCATTGGCTGCGAGACGCGCCCACAGATCAAGTTAGGTTGACTTGGATACGTCCTGTGATTGGTTTAGCCTCCAAGAGACCTTGTGACGTCACGAGCGATTTCAGAGCATTTGAAATATGGAAATTTCAAAAATTAATTACTAATTACTGAACAATCATTGGAACTTTTTCAAATGAAAAATTGTTAATAGGAGTCATGATATTGAAATAAAAAAATTAATAAACATTCATAAATCAACGATAGATATTCATGTTGAATTTATAATAGATAGACGTGGTTAACGCGAACACAATAGCCTACATATATACCGAGTCAACTACTTGAACAGTTTGCATTAAAATCGAAATTAGCTAACCATTTGTCTTCTTGGGTTTCAGTTTAATCGCGACTTTCTACAGTCGGTGATTTATCATCCACCATACCAACTTCTCGGGTGGGAGTTTGAGTTGAAAACCGCACATACCACTGTGCACCCTCATGTAAGGGCATCTAACGTAATTTTCCCGTTTACCCCCCTCTCCGTTTAACAATATTCTTCATCCATAGAGACAAAGAAGAAAGGAAAAAAGAAACAATTAAATTCCTTTTCACTGTTTGGTGATGAAAAACGAGTATATCCCCAGTTATGGTCGCGTTGCGTGCTCACCGTAATAACTGTGGGAAATCACCTCTCTTGCTGCGCCAACAAACCGCCCATGAGTTCCGCTTCACTCGCTGCCGCGTGTTCTCATGTGATTACTGTTTTTCTTTTTTTTTCCCCACTATTTTCTTTATTTTTCACTTGCTTCCTCAGCCTGTCTAGCTTGTTCTCGCGACACCATACCCACTATTCCGATGTTTCCTGCATATTCAATGGGTATTGTGTCGGAACGAATAATAAAAATTCAAAATATGGCGGGAAATTGATTGCTTGGGCGGGATAATTTGTTGGGGGTTTTCCCGTTCTGTATCACGTTGTTTACTATTTCAGATTAGATTGGAATTCGGTTTTCGGGCGATATTTCAGGATTTGAGGGAGATATCAAAAGTTTGAATAGGACCTTTTTTGTAGCTCTCATTTTTCTCTACAAAAAAGATATCTATAAAATTTTTCTCATCTCCCTTAGATTCGGAGATAATCGTGGATGAATGAAGATTTTAGTCAATGTCTTATTTCATCCAGTCTCAGCATTTTGCTAATGATTCAGGATTTATGAATTTGGAAAAATTTGGATTATGGCATGTGTTTCATCACTAATGGAGGTGGGCATGGCTGACCGGTCAGCGGTGAAATCAAGCGTAACGGTTCAATGAGAGAATGGCATTTCGAAGGTGTGTATCAACGAATTTCCATATGTTTGATGTTGTTAGTGAATAACTCGAACCGAAACAACAATTCAGCGGTTGTCACGTTGGCCTCTATTGCATTTCAGTGCGCAACAAGCATATAATCGAGAGGAAAAATATACTGATGCGATTATTCACGGTCGTCGATTGCGCCTGCATTTCGTAGGTGGGAAGATTGCCAGTTGAGAAAACACATGCCGGAATTCAACAACATTACACAAAAAAAAAATTTTAATTTGAACTTTTCGATCTCAATTTAAGGTTTTCGAAAATCTTATTTAAAGACATGGAAAAGCTCAATTTGAGCTTTTCAAAAATCTCACATTGAAACTTTTGAAAAGCTCAATTTAAGCTTTTCGAAAATCTCATGCTGAGACTTTTGGAAAGCCCAATTTCAACTTTATAAAAATCTTAAATTGAGACTTTTAAAACGCTCAATTTAAGCTTCTTCAAATTGAACCTTAAATTGTCAAATTGAGATTTAAAAATCTCCAATTAAGATTCAAAAATCTCCAATTAAACTCTTTAAAAAGCTTAAATTAAACTTTTCATAAAGCTTAAATTGAGCTTTTCGGAAACCTCAATTTGAGACTTTTGAAAAGCTCAATTTCAGCATTATAAAAATCTCAATTCAACGTTTTTTTTTTTTTTTTTTGAGTGTAGTCTTATAACATGATGTTGATATAGTTATTCAATCGAATATCCAACTATTCAGATATAATACTAAAATCTTATTCTATTCAATTCATAATTATCATTCTAATCTCACAAAATATTACGATTGCCCATTGTCTGATTTACTAAAAACTGATAAAAATCTTTTTTCTCAGAAAAATAATTATTATGAGCGGTACAGGTGTGCAAGTAATTAACCAAATACGTAATATAAAATGAGAATGAATCCTTGAAATTTTTAAATATGAATAATACAAGAAGGTCAGCGTTTTGAATGGAATATCGTAATTGGACGTTAGTAATTGAAGGTAAAGTCTGATGTTCAATAAGCATAATTGAGAAAGTCACCCAAATGTGTTATAAACGGGTAAAAGTGGGGAGTGACACTCGTGGTTAAGGTTCACTTGGTGGGGAATAATCAGCAACGGTGGTAGGACTATTCAATGTAACTGGTGTAAAAAATTTCTCATGCATCACTCAACGATGGAGTAATAGTTGCGTACCAGTTCTAGACTAGTTCACGTGTGTAATAAACGTGGATGTAAATTGAGTGTTATAATTGATATTCCATCATCAATATTGATTAAATAAAAATCTGAAAAATGAAATCACAAGTGAATAAATTAATTCTCCTCACGAGTTTCATATATTCAGTGCAATGTGGTGGCTTGGGTGTTCAATACCAGTGGAAATATATAGATTGGATATGGCCAAATACAGCACTGACTGGTAAAAATTATATACCAGAAAATCCTTTCACCCAGGACGTCGATGTTGACGTCAGTGGTCGTGTTTTTGTAACTACTCCCCAATGGTTAGAGGGTACACCAATAACACTGTCGTTGGTAACCAATCTTCTGGGCCCTGGGGGTCCTCTACTCACCCCCTATCCTCACTGGTCCTGGCACACATCCAACGACTGCAACAAAATCATATCTGTTTACAGAATAGCGGTAAAATGATAATGATTATTCAACTTCTATTACTTAAATCAGATTATTATAATTATTGTTATATTCAATTTATGTAGATTGACGAGTGCAACAGATTGTGGCTTGTTGATGTTGGACGTGTAATGGACAAGTCCATATGTCCCACCAAGATTATGATTTTTGATCTTTTTACGGATCGTCTGATGCACAAATACATTATACCTGATGATCAGACATTCAATGGAAAATCATCTCTAGTAACACCAATTGTTGAACTCGGTGATAGCTGTGATGATGCTCATCTCTATATTGCTGATGTTGCTGAATATGGCCTAGTGATCTACAATCTTCGTCAGGACAGATCTTGGCGGTTGAATAATACACGTGGTAATGCATTTGGTCCTGATCCTGATGGCATGAACATAACAATTGCTGGAGAGTGGTTCGATTTAACTGATGGTACACTGGGAATGTCTCTGTCACCTCCTGGTTTTTTCAAGCAGAGGTATGATGATTGTCATCTTGATGTATCTGTTGATGGATTCAATCAAAAATAGCACCCAAAAAAAAATCTTAATTTGAGCTTTTTTGATCTCAATTTGAGATTATCGAAAAGTTTCAATCAAGCTTTTCGAAAATCTTATTTCAAGACATTGAAAATTGGAGCTTTTCAGTGCTCAATTTGAGATTTTCAAAAATCCCACATTGGGACTTTTGAAAAGCTGAATTTAAGCCTTTCGAAAATCTCATATTGAGACTTTCAAAACGTTCAATCAAAGCTTTATGAAAATCTTAAATTGAGCTTTTCAAACCCTCAAATTGAGCTTTTTCGAAGTTTTCAATTTGAGAATTTGGAAATCTCAATTTAACTTTTTTTTTTTTGGGTGAGATTGATTGAAAAAGGGCAAACTGAATCATCTCTTCTCTATTAAAAATATTCCAGATATCTCTACTTCAATTCACTCGCGAGTTATCGTCAAAAGTTTGCTAGTGTTGATACATTGAAGATGAGTGAATTTCAAGAGCCATTGATCTACGAGTCTATCATAAAGCGACAGAGTCAGGCTGGTGTTCAAGCTACATCAAGAAAAGGTGTTGTATTCTTTCAACTTGCCCAGCTGACGGCGATAGCTTGTTGGAATATGGAGCGATCATTTACTCAAGATAATATTGAGATTATTGCTTTCGACGAGGAAGCCTTGCAGTACGTCAGTGGTATCAAGGTCATCACTAATTATCAGGGGGAGGAGGAGCTCTGGTTCAATACAAATAGACTCCAGAAGACGATAAATATGACGCGAAAACCAACTGAAGTCAATTTCAGAATCATCATGGGACCAGTGAACGATATCATCAGAGGAACAAAATGTGAACCCATGGGTCATGGACCATATCCAGATGTCTCAACATGGCGGCGAATATAGAAATAATTATTTTGTTTTTTTTTTTTTTTTAATTAATTTTTGAAACATTAAATTTCCATTTTTTGTTCTACAAATGTACCTTATTACATAAATATCACATTTTTTACTTCACTCAAGTGAAAATTATTCAGCCGTGAATATATTCGAGATACCTCACACGCAGTGAGTAACAACAGACAATCGTCCAGCACATAGGTATTTAGAGGGAGCGAGATTCGCTGGCTGTGACAGGAGGTATGTAGCAATTTAGTTAACCGTTTCATTGCTGCCTTTTGAAATGTAACGATGGACCCTGCATCTGACAGGCACGTCGTCCCAGACTTGAATGTTTTGGAAATCCCCTTTCTATCTTTATCGTAGCGCCCTCTCTTCCTCTCAAAGGCGGGATAATTCAAATATCCAATCAGAATTTTTTCATTTGAACCGAATAAAATATCTTAAACTGACTTTATCAATATATTTGTGATTTGTACGAGAATTTTCACAAAAAAAAATTAGTATCTCGGATCTAAACACAATTCTCTGAGAGACAATAGGTGAAGTAGCATGGATACGGGTTAGCATCTAGATAATATCCATGTGCGATAAACGTTCTCGTATTATCAGTCAGCAGAGGGTCGATATCATGACGAAAATTTAAGCAAAACGGCACCCGTGAGGTGAGTACTTGAAGAAGAAGAGAGTGGCATTCTAGATTGGGCAATATAGTACAGAATGAGATGGGGGGGGGAGGGGGAAATGCCACCAGTGACGATAAACGGCACACACGTGCAAAAGCACGTATCCACCATCGAACTCGTAACCGTTAAGGGTTGGCACGTGGAATTACCACCGCGATGCGATAGTAACCGGAAATGAGTCCTTTCACCCTCTCGTCGACGGCGTCTTTACTACATTTTCCTTTTGTTATTCTATCCCCTCTCTTTCAAAAATAAGAGAGAAAAATAATATGAATCCTGAGTACTTTCAGTAGTTTTACGACTAAAGTCTTTCTAAACCAACTTTACGAGTGTCCAGCATGAAAAATTTCTAAATAAATTTGCATCACTTTTACAGCCCCTAATATACATAACTACCAGTATTTTGGCAGTGATATCTTGTCGTTGAAAAAGGAAGAGTATCCACAACTGCTTGGGATTTTGTAATATACCAAAATCCTCAAGAGAGTAAGAATACAACTCTAACCCTTTCTCTCTTTTATCCATGAATTCCAGGAATGATGGCTGAGGAGAAAAGACAAGAGGAGAGTTTTTCTTTTATTACCAAGACACGTTTCGAATTCTTGATAGTCATTTTAAACGAATACCTCGAGAGTTGAATGATATTCAACATCAGTTTAACCATTAAATTTGAATTTTTATAGTTTACATAGATTTTCACAATAATAATTTTATTGTTTTTGAATTTTTAAGTATAATTCAGTAATACCTACTGGGTTTATTATCAAGTTGATGATTACATAATAAACCACGAAATAGCCACGAGAAAATGATGTAAAGAAACTGATTATATACAGGATGATGGTGTTCATGAAAGTTTGGTTAGGTGTTGTTCTGGAGAAAGAAGATGAAGCGTTGTAACGATACTACCTGCGTATACCAACATACCATGGTGGATGTTATATATATATATATATATACATTCTAACTCACGAGGGGGATATTTCCTGGAAGGTGAAATTGCAATGGGCGTCTTTATTAAAGCGACTGTATAATTCATGTCTAGGTATATGTATAAATACACGTATGACTGTGATGGTACATACACTTGACTGTCTCCAGTAACTCATGTACATGTATGGGTACATATTCCACATGTATTACTCTTGTCCACCGTGGTCATTTCCCAGGTTGTGGGGGGGGGGACGTGTTTCCTCTGCGCATTGCGCTTGTCAGCGGCTCTAGTCAGCGGGTAATTTAATGCCCCAGAGGCTTGTGCCTACCCTTGAACTATCAGGTAGCTTCGATGGGTATGCGTAGAGATCTGTGGCCCAAACTGTAGTCACCAGATACTGCTAAAGGGAGGTCAATGGTTGAGTGGGAGAATCAGCATGGGTTCACCGATTTATCTGACATGGCAAATACCACTTGATCATGGTGTCCAACATTGATCAATTCTCGTGACTGACAAGGAGAAACTGTTTAACAGTGCACCCAAAAAGAAAATCTTAATTTGAGCTTTTCGATTTCAATTTGAGATTTTCGAAAAACTTAAACTGAGCTCTCCAAACATCTTATTTCAAGACATTGAAAAGCTCAAATGAATATTTTCAAAAATCTCACATCAAGACTTTCGGAAAGCCCAATTTAAACTTTATGAAAATCAATAAAAAGGTTAATTTGAAGCGGCCTTGCGGTCTGACCCTTAAGGTCGCTTCAAATTAACCTTTTTATTGATTATCAACGGTCACATAACAACAAATCTTGAATTTATGAAAATCTCAAATTGACACTTTCGAAAAGCTCAATTTAAGCTTTTCGGTATCTTCAAATTGAACCTTCAATTGTTAAATTGAGATTCAAAAATCTCAAATTAAACTTTCCGAAAAACTTGATTTAAATTTTTTATAAAGCTTGAATTGAGCTTTTCGAAAATATAAATTTGAGACTTTTTGAAAAGCTCAATTTAAGCTTTATGAAAATTTCAAATTGATACTTTCGGTACGTTCAATTGAAGTATTATGAAAATCATAAATTGAGCTTTTCAAATCCTCAAATTGAACATTTTCAGAGTTCTCAATTTAAGAATTAAAAAATGTCAATTTAACTTTTTTTTTTTTTGGGTGTGTAATCATAAGGAATTATTCATGTATTTAGACACTTATTAAATATATTATTGGAGAAATTGTTATCACAGTGACTTCAATAGAAGTCTTACATTATTATTCTGTTTCAGGGTGTGACGGGCGACCGGCTGGCCGGGGGCGCCGCACACCTCCTCCATCTCTTCTTCTTCTTGCCACGACCACAACACACAATGTAACAACAACTCGCTCGTCCGCGTGAACCACGTTCTCAATGTACTTAATGTGGTACGTTTAAACATTAAAACAGAAAGAAATAAAAAAAAGGAAAATTCCCATAATCGGTGTATATCAAAAGTGTCATTCTTATTTTTTTACATGTTTATGTTCACAATTTATTTCTCTATGTTCATATCATTTAAACACTTGTTGTCACTGTTTACCCTTTATTGTCCACGAGCCCTTGTAATACGCTACACAAATTTTAATCATTTTGAATAAATAGATCATTCAATTTTTTCATCAAATTCTGTATGCAAATTATAATCACTAAATTTTTCCAATAATATTTTATTGTTTATACGATAAATTGTGTACAGAGTGTGATGTTAGGATGCATCTATTACTTGTTAACATATATATATTATTATCGATTACATTGTTCGATTATGTCTTCACTGTTCGCTGAGTTTTGTTACAATGTGACATGTGGTTGGTTTAGTTTTCGTTGGTTTATCGGTGTTTCGATGTTGGCTGCTGTTGTTGGTTGTTAGGTGTTTAGTGGTCACTCTCTGTATTGGTAACCCATACCCATTTTGTTCTTCATTCCCCTCATTCCCACGTGGACAAGATTCTCCTCAATAACTTGAAAAGTTTTCATCACTCCTTCTCCTCCTCACCCCTCTCATCCCCCACTATCTTCAAAACTTAATGCCTAGGTTCCACAAGTCACTAAATTTATCACAAAAGGAACCAACAAAATAATGTAAGTAAAGATGATGAAATATTTATTTAAATTATTCCAATTTTCTCGTGTTTTAACTTCAGAGTTAAAAAATTGAATACGTGAAATTGGAGAATTTCAGGGAAGGGAGGGGGGTGGGGGAGGGTGGCTGTGAGAGCTGAGGATATACGAATTCGCATGCGAAACTCGTGCCACAGTCTCGCTTCACTCGATTCGCTCAGCCAGCGAATCGGATTCGGGTTCGCCGGCCCATTTGATTAGAGGGCTCACCTAACTCGCAAGGGTATACCTGAAAAAAAATAACTTCTTGTATATATTGAATGGGGCGGATTGATGAAATATATATAAATGGAAAATGGAAAAATTTCATGGAGTTTTTTCTTTATCGTTTATAAATTCTCGTTTCGTGTTTTTATTTTTTTTTTAATGCTAAAACTTGATTGAAAATGGAAAATTTTGCAATGTTCAGATGATCTTGAATGACGTCACAACTATCATCCAACAACACCATCTCTCACTCAATGCGGGAATTAAGCATCAGAAAAAAAAAAGTTAAATTGAGATTTTGAAATTTTTTAATTGAGAACTTCGAAAAAGCTCAAATTGATCGTTTGAAAAGCTCAATTTAAGATTTTCATAAAGTTTAAATCGGGCTTTCCAAAAATCCCAATGTGAGATTTTCTAAAAGCTCAAATTGACCTTTTCAATCTCTTCAACTTATGCTTTTCGAAAATCTCAAATTGAGATTGAAAAGCTTAAACTAAGATTTCCTTTTTGGGTGAAGGAAATAAGTTACTAGACTTGGAAAATTATTGAGAAAACTTATTGTTATTATTATTCATAAATATTGATAATGACGAACCTTAATTTATTCAATTTTGATAATTTTTTATAAAAAAAAATTCATGAAATTTTTCACTCGATTCAGATTATTTTTCTTCCATCAATTTCATACAGTTTTCGTAGTAGATTCCAATGCCCCCCGTGGAACATATTAAAAAGTAATTGAATTTCGATCTCCTCTGGATGTTGGGGACGGGTGAGATGCTACCCCGAAAAAATTGGATGGAAAGAGGACATTCGGACAAGTGGGCATACGTGCAGTCCTCGTAGACTGAAATAATGGACAGTCGTTAAATTTAATTGGCACATAATTATTGCAACTTGAAGATCGCTTGGAATTGTAAAGGGGTAAAAATTTGTGTGGGATGGGTGGAGGTAACAAATAGTCATCATTCCAGTGGATATCAACGAAATTGGAGAAGCGGAGGGACTCGAAGAGTTACATTTAGACTAGTCGATTGTACGAAGAGTGAGACGAGTACATTCGCAAATGAGAGAAAGACGAGAGAGTGCGTGCAGACGGTATCAGCTTAACGAGCCAGCGGCCCCTTTCCATTTCAATTTATGAGGTAAACGGTCCTGCTGGAACAGAGAGAGAAAATTCACCTCCATAATCATTGAATCAGCGATTTCAAAGTTGAGAATGCCGAATATACAGGAAAATTCTAGCAATTCCAGAAACTTTTGGATTCAAAAAATTTTTCATTACCAAAACCCCTCCAGTGGCTGACCCAATCCAGGGGATAGTGAGCCACTATTATCGCGGGAATTGACGAAATTAATTTCAGCTCGAATCTATGGAGTAGACACCTCGGGAACTATAATTAAAAGCCGTAAATATGAGAGATATAGATATATCCAGAAGTGGTGTATGGGGTTAGGAAAATGAGGTGTTGGGAGGAGAGAGGGAAGTAGGCGAAGGTAAATTAATTTATGAATCAATTAGGGATGTCGATGGGGGGGGGGGGGGGATGTTCGGATACACTATCGGTTTGAGTTGGGTACCGTGTGGTGTAAATGCTGAAATCGTCGTGTGTTGCCAGGATTGTTGGACGTATTGGGATATACCTGTAAAACTGATATCAGAGCTTCAATAAATAAGCCAACGATACCATCTTCCATTCCGATAATTATTGTTTGGTAGTGGTGTTAATTAATTAAGTCCTACCCCGTGTGGTGGGTAGCAGTTGAAAATGGGTGATAGGAGTGGCGTATTGAGTCGCTTCAGCGAATAGTGTAATCGTTGTTCGTGGCCACTCAAGTGTCGATCGGGCGAGGTGATAAGACACCGATGGGTTACTCGAGCTAATTACCGGATGAAGAAGAGGTCTGTCGGGTGGACGATTGTTGAAGCATGGCGCCAGTGCCTTTGACAGCTATTGTATCGTTATTTTACCGCGAGAGGGCATATGCTGGAGTGCGATTTAATATCATCGAACTTGTTCACTGGAGAACGATGAGGCGGCTCAAATCACCCTCTACCGGCACTTACGCCGGGGATGATGACAGGCCTGCTGATGAATTACATGAAGCCAAATAAAAGCAAATGTCTTCCTTTTCATCAGAGATGTAGGTAGAATGTATATTTAAAATGGGTATTCATGAAACAACTAACTTCAACAGGATATACGTATATTTCATATTTAATATGCACTGGGTGCAACAGTATGTTCAGTATATTTTCTATCGCATTACAGAGTTTAAATTTTTTTTTTTATTTCTTCTCTCCTTTTTCCGGTTTATGTTTGGGAGAAAAATTATTGGGAATGGGTATCATCGGTTTGCCCGTATAGAATACGCTTTTAGTAGAGAAAAGGGATATAGTAGTAACTGGCGACGTTCTTCGCATAAAAGCATCGGAAGCGAGGCATCAGGATCCCGTAAAGCCCCCTTTTCGCTTCTAGTGTGTGCAATTCGGCCGTGAGCCAAGGGAAAAGTTTCATAATTTATTAATTTACCCGGCCTTTTTGGGTCAGCATCGTATCCGGTGGATAAGAGAGATGGTGGAAATGCTGGCAGACTTCCCACAGACGAGAAATGAAATTGAAGATATAAAAAATGTAAATTATATCTCGTCAACTTTTTTTTTTTTTCATGAGTAGATTATTCCACATTTTCAATTTCATGATCATGTTCATGAGATAATAGGGAACTTGCATGAATTCTTATTAATTTTTTTTGTTTCAAGATCATGACTCCAATTAACAATTTTTCATTTGAAAACGTTTCAAAAATTGTCCAGTCATTAGTGATCAATTTCTAAAATTTCCATATTCCAAATGCTCTGAAATAGCTCGTGACGTCACAAGGTCTCTTGAAGGCTAAACCAATAACAGGACGTATCCAAGTCAACCTAACTCAATCTGTGGGCGTGTCTCAGCCAATGAAAGACTACGACTCCCCACCCTCGGACACTCGGCCAATGGGAAGCTACCCAAGGGACCTTGAGACGTCATAACCTGAAAATTGGTCTCAGAAATTACTGATTAATTAATTATCATAAATTATCACAATATTTTTTGCTATTTGGCTATTCATTTTTTATGAATAATACGTGGATGAGAAGTTCGAGAAAAACTGAGCTCCATGCAAGTTCCCTATTCATCTCAAATGAGTTGCCTCAATGAATCATTATCGATGTCTGTCAGATTTTCAAGATGAAATAAAAATGAAAAATATGCGATTCAAAATTCCTGAATTTTTCTGCAAAAAAGAAAGGTTAAATATTATTTTCATAATGGAGTACAACGCCAATGATATTTTCCGCCTAAGGGTATACACATATATCCTACAGTGAAATCGAAATGGGTGTAGACGGAAATGATGCAGCATGGTCTGGTTGACGCGTGGATAATTAATTTCCTTTGTACGGGGGCCAGTATATATATGCGTGTTGGTGAGAGCGCGTATGAGCGCGTGCTTGTGACAGCTACCCCTACAGTTATCCATCCGGACACGTATGCTATTACTGTGTACAGTAATTTTCCCGATTATTTACAAATGCATCAGTTGCAACATGATATACACGTACACCATGTTCTCTGTGTTCTTCAGTTGTTGGATTCACTATCCCTTTGAACTTTTCACTATACCAAAATCAATCATCAATTCAAAATAAATATCACATTTGCCAAATCAGTGGAGGGTATCGTATGCGCAAGAGAGGGCACACGAAGATTATCGGAAACGAGCGGAAAACTTCTCGATTCGCTCGAGAAACGCTCAAGATACCAACGCTATCTCAAGAAGGAGAGTCATACGTGGTGACGTCCTTTCACCCACTTAACCTCTTCCTCTCTTTTTCTCCGCGTGTTTATATACCATATTCATGTATATAAATATACATTTCCTTTGGTTCCACTCAGGCCGTTACATTTTTACCTTTGTCTTCTCCCTTATTTTTTATTATATTCAATTTTTATAGATTTCCTTTATGTGTTTCGTGATTTATAATCCTTGGGGTCAAGGATTTTCATCTGAAGATGTCTTTTTTCTGAGAAATTGATGAAGAGTTTCGTTAATTGTCGATATCACTTGTATATTTGCACGATGACCGAGTAGTAGTTTTGAATTGTAATAATGACTAAAAAGGAAGGAATATTTAGGTTCTCCAAATTCTTGAATTGAGATAATCGGAAAAGCTCAATTTGAGACTTTTGAGAAGCTTTAATTTAACCTTTCAAAAAGTCAGATTGAGCTTTTCGAAAATTTTTATTTGAGATTCCCATGAAGCACAAATTGAGATTTCCAAACGTTTTAATTAGAGATTCCCATGAATCTTGATTTGAGCATTTAAAGAATCTCAAATTGAGCCTTTTGAAAAGCACACTAGAAGCTCCATGAAAATATAAAATTGCGACTTGCGAAAAGCTCAATTCAAGCTTTCCAAATGCCATGAGAATACTATCAGTTTAACATTTCCAAATGCACTTTTAATACGATTGGAAAGCTGCATTTGAACTCTCCAAAAGTCTCATCTCGAGAAATCTCAAATCCAGCTTTTCAATTACTCCAAAATGAGACTTTCAAAAAGTTCAAATCATGATACTTTTTTTTTTGTGAAGGAAGAAAAATTCTGCAACAATCCCTAGGGAATTTCGCCACAAATATAAGCAAAAAACTGATGTATTATGTATTCCACACAGCTGACAAAGTCACCGGTTACTCTGAATTGTGTAGGATGCTTTTAGAGAATCAGCTGTCCACTTTCGAAAGTCGGATTTGTGGACAAGGTAGCGCAAACGCTGCAGAGTCATATAGATGTGTATGCGGATGAGTACCAAGAGAGTGAAAAAAAAAAAAAATAATTGAACGAGGGATCCAAGAGAATTCCCGTGGGTGGTATATAGTTCAAGGGATAGCCAGGAGGATGGGCACAAGGGGCTGGCTTTTCTACGTAAAGCGGAATGAATCTCGCGGCCGCACGTGGTTTGGCCACGATCCACGCTTCACCTCTTTTCTCTACTGCAGGATCTACACTTTCCATTCCCGCCCCCTGTCCGCTCTGTCTCATTCCATTCTCGTGTCCCTATTTTTTTTTTTAATGCTGAGAATTTAAATTAGATACAAGTATTTTACGTGGTAAAATTACCTCAATTCTAACCAACTAATTATCCAACGGATTGTTTCACTTTTCATTATCACAAGACACGATAATTGATAATAAAATATCCACAATTATCTCAAAAATAATGAATCACATTTCAAATAAATTCTTAGCATCGGAAAATCGTGCCAAAATGTAATTGCGGTAACAACATTGCGTCAGTAACTATAACCAGAAGCCAAAGGCAAAGATTCTCCAGAGAAGGGTTCAGCGTCAAGGATATGCCATGGGCTGGTAGTGGTGGCTTGGGTAGTATCTTTGGGTACCTCATTGTTGGATATAGAGAGGACCGGAGAGTAAGATTCCCATCCTCCTACCACCCACCCATTCCCTTGTCCCTCCTTTCGCAAAAGCATCGTTAGGACTCTCTGGCACTATGCCAATCACATCGACTAGCTACTGTGTACGTTTCAGTCCCTTCACCCTCCCCCCCCCCCCCTTCCTCACGACTCTGGCAATCCCCCAGGTTTCCTTCAACTTTGGATCTCCAGTCTAGTCCCACCCTGACTCAAGAGAGTGTGGGGTATTCTCGTTTCTTGTTTGCACCTATACCCTCGATCCATTTCTTTTTTGGATTCTGTGCCCTCCCACAACTGCAAACATTGATACCAAAACCAATATATTAGCTCCATTTTGTTTTTTTTTTCTTTCTTTCTTTTCTTCTGTATCGAGAGTGAATCAAGAGCGATGCAGGAATGATTATCGATATCTCCGAGAATTTGGGGATATTTTTGAGAAAGAGGTACATAATGGATATGAGGGGAGGATGGGATTGCAAGTGATGTTCGTTAACATGGTAATTCTAAAACAGCAAACACTTGAATTAATTACGCAAACTACTAATTGCGTGGATAATGAGCCATTGCTAATCACCGAAAGAATTAACCACCAACTTTGCACTAGGTTTCGTCGATTTTCTCTAACAGCTCTTGCTTGTAAACTTGTTGGGGAATTAAATAGAGGTGTTAGAGGTGAATTCATTTGAGCGTGATTAAAGAAGGTATTTACACATACCCATTCTATTGTAATCATTTTCATTCATTATTCTGATGAAGTAAGAATATGTCGAATAGAGCAGAATAGGGAACTTGCATGAATTTTTATTAATTTCTTTTATTTCAAGATCATGACCCCAATTAACAATTTTTCATTCGAAAATGTTTCAAAAATCGTTCAGTAATTAGTAATTGATTTTTAAAATTTCCATATTTCAAATTTTCTGAAATCGCTCGTGACGTCACAAGGTCTCTTGGATGCTAAACCAATCACAGGATGTATCCAAGTCAACCTAACTTAATCTGTGGGCGTGTCTCAGCCAATGAAGGACTACGACTCCCCACCCTCGGACACTCGGCCAGTGAGAAGCTACCCAAGTGACCTTGAGACGTTATAACCTAAAAATTGGTCTCCGAAACGACTGATTTTTAATTAATTATCATTGATTATCTAGGACATGATTCACAATATTTTCTGCTGTTTGGCTTTTCATTTGTTATGAAAAATGCGTGGATGAGAAGTTTAAGAGAAACTGAACTCCATGCAAGTTTCCTATTACCATTTTTGTTTGGTGGTAAGAAATTGAGAGAAAGAAAATACTTTTTTGTTAATATTCTGTTGAAGTTTCCTGGTTGAATATTTTTCAAGGTACTTCATTCACCTCATTTCCGTCCTCTCTGGTATTACCGTTGCTCCTTTCCGTAATTATTTTCACCCGGTCACGAGACTTTTCCTATTCTTTCCATATACTCTTTTCACCCTTTATCCTCTTTTTTTTTTTAACATTTTACAAAAGCAGGTAGCATTTTCCACTTTTCCTGCAATTGAAGCCATGGAGCAGTCGTCAGGCATAATACCAACGAAATGTTTCCTCTCACTGTTGAATTTTTAGCATTTTATTTTTCTTCTCATTCAGCTGGAAATCACAATTTTGTTAAAATCATGTACACAAGGATTTTCTCAGATTTTGGATATACTTTTGGAGGATAAGAAAGATTGTAGAGCTAAAAAGATAAATGAATTATGAATATTTGATAATGTGTACTTGGACGTGTCATGAATATATTTACCAGAATAAAGTATTCAGGAAGATGGCATGATAAAAAACTACATTTTGTGAGGAACAGAGCACTTAGGCTTCACAGTGTATATGCAGAATGATACGAGAGAAAAAGAAAATGGTTATAAGCTTGGCGGAAAGGAGTGGCCGGCATCAGCTAACCTCTCCCACCGGGCTCTCTACCGATATTATAAAGACGTCGTTTACATGCAAACCTTACAGACGAAACAGTTGGTATTATGCGCATGCGCATATATAAGTGAATGCATAAAAAAGCCCTCCAAGACATCCCATTCAACGATGGGTAATTTCCATCTTTGGAATTCTTGTGAGGAAGTTGGAAAACTGAAATTATGTCTCACGGGTGTTGCAACCATTCTCGTTCATTTCTTCGTATACACTTTGAAGGCAGATAAACAATGACAAAGTGGCTTCAAGATGAAGGATTAAAGAGAAGAAAAAGCAAACTCGATTATTTACTACTTTTTTCTTTGAATTTTCCTCAGAATTTCTCTGTACACTGGCATTCTGAGTGAGTACACTCTTTTCTACTTTGCGGAGTCACAAGATCTCTCCCAGTAATGAATATGCAAACATCATACAGTGAAACATTAATGGTTTACACGGTCGACCCACTTCAGTCAAAAAGCCTTAACTTTGATTTTCGCTTTGCCAACAACTTTAAAAAATTTTCCATGCCATTTATCATTATTTTTTATCTCGCGTTTGTTGTCAGACAAAAGGGAAATGTGAGATGATAAAAATAAAAAAAAGTTGGACCCCAAATTACATGGATAGCCATAATATACGAGAGGCGCTCGTTGTCACGTGTTCGAAGTAAATTTCGTACGCGAACCTGATACTCTTCCTAAATTGAAGAATAATGGGATTGCAGCAACATTCATGCGGCAATGATAAGGCTGGATTCAGTTTAACAAGTAGACATGTAACTATCCGCTATTACACTGTTATATATCGCCAAGGGTTGAAGTAATACTTAATGTTTGAGTAATGAATATGCAGGAATAATATCAAAGTCACTAGACGGGTGTGCCCTTGGTATTTCTCAATGGGGTTAACGAAACACGGCATAACGGTGTAAAACATAATTATCAGCTGGAGAAGGAAGATGTACGAGGCTGCATTATTCATACCCTGGTTAGTCCGCTTTTAGTACTACTTCATCCCCTCCACAATCCTTCTCTTTTTACTCACTACGATTGAGGGTATGCTAGGAAATCGCCGGCTTACGACTCCATTTCGATACGCCTTGTACCAAAACGTGATTCGGGAAATGGGTTTACGGTGAGACAGCTCGCGAGGTTAGAGTATCACGAATCCTACCTCCATACCTCCCTTCTCCCATTCTCTCCAGTATATTTCTTTTCTGCTTGCTGTATGGTATATCTTGCTTGCTCTTCTCAATAGGATTAATTGGTTAATCATCGCAATGGTTAATCAATCAGATTACAAGGTCATTCGCCTAACCAATCAGATTGCAGAAGTTTCCCGCCAGTTCCGTTTCTCACCATTCTGATTGGTTAAACTGGTGCATTTCAGCATAGATAATATTGCATAGGCTATCGTCGTAGACAATAATATAGGAGAGAGAGTCTGATGGATAATGGTAGCCGTCATTCTAGCTACTAATCGTCAGTGAGCCAGCAAACGTTGGCTGCATCACACGAGTATATCCAACATCATCTCTCTTTCTCCATCTCTCGCTCTCCATTGTCCTTTTAATCGCGCGTCGGCTGGCGGATTCCGTTGGGCGACATCCGGGTCGTCGTCGAGGGAACGTTGTCGGCACACGGATGAGTTGTTAACACCCGCTACCGGCCCATTGTTTCGTAATGAAGACTGATGACGGTGTGTATGCGCTGCACACCAAATGGAGGGTTATGCAAACAGAATGAAGAGAGGGAGAGGGGTGGAAGGTATGGAAGATTGAGTCTCTTTGCTCTTTCGATATCATTCATTTCACCCTTCCTACTCCCCCCCCCCTTTCTCACAACTCTAAAGAATACGAATGGATAGTTGATCACAATTCCAAGGATTTGACGGTCGTATTAAGATTTAATATTCTAGAAGTTTCTATTAGAAGAACTACTATTAGAGAGTGAAGTATGAATGGTAATGGGAGAACGATATAGTCAATGGATATCCTGCCTCCTTCCGTTGAAGCCAATTCATCGATCTAGGACTTTCAGAGGACAGAAAGCAGAGAGAGTACTTCTTTGTAACTCCATGTGAGACGCGTCGAATGAACTAGGGACCGTAGAACGAAGGAAGTGGCAGGGCGTACAGCATGGTTATTCCATAAAGGATCGAGGATTTTGAATGTCCTTGGGGTACGACAGGGAATGGTAAGGTGAACCATTATCGTACGACGTGATCTCTTGAATGGAAGCTATATATTGCCATCGTCAAGAAGTTACGTAGAAGTTTTGGTATATACCTTTAGACGATGTACATTGTCGTCTCTACATACAATTCTTAGAACAAAAAATCACAGAAATTTCATTCTTCTATATTTATCTGGATATTGAGTCAAGGTCAATCTAAAGGAATAAACGAAAATGGTGATTTCTTCTTACTTCTGTTTCGGTTTATGGGCACATACATGGGATACATATGAAATAGTATATTACATACCTCGGCCAGTAAAGTAAGGAATGTCTCAGATCACATGTAATTGTCGGTCGAGGCGAAGCCGAGGTCGACAAACATGTGATCTGAGGCTTTCTTATTTACTGGCCAAGGTGTGTATACTATTTTTCTGCTCGACGTAGCCAGAAAGCGGAAACTTCGTTTAGCGCAGCGGCCAGGAAGTTGACGCTTTCTGGCCGGAGGGCAGAAAAGAACATTTCTGGCTGAAATAAGCTATAGAGGACATTGAAGAGCCAGCAATCCCTCTTGAGATGTTTGGCGTCACGTCGAGATTGTTATCCGCGTCGATGAAATCCAGTCGTGTTCTTGCTCCAAGTTGGAATGGACGCGTGGATGCTAGAAGGCTTTCTCCTAATGCTCAGTCGGACGGATTGACATGAGGATGTACGATCATGGTATTGAATACTATTCTGGATGGTTGTTTCGAGAGACAAGTCGAACATTGTTGTTGTTACTTGATTCTCACTTTGCCAATTGGTGTAACCATCACCTATATCTATGACCTAGTCTTGTGATTCTGCATTTCTGGTCGTCTCGCCGTCAATCAGCATCTAATCATCTAGCAACACAAATGAGCATATCAGCCATCAATCTGACAAAGCTTGAGATATTATACGTCAAGTATCAATGTTTACTTACGAATTAAAACCACAATTCGCTGGTAGTACAGGTTATACATCAGCCACGAAGCTACCATAATTGTGGCTTACCTTCCTATCCGATGCTGATTACAAGAATAGGATGTGTGTAAAACCTACATTGTATATCTAGAAGGGCTCTCTGTTCACCAAAAAGCAAGGAAAGCGCATCTCGTAGTAATGCGGTGAAGGTGGTTAGGTAAAATGTGTGTAACTGGGCTCTCACTTGCACTAGCGTATTCGTGATGGTATCATCATGCTACATTCTCATTGTATCTGAGGATCACAAGCACTCTTTCAACTGGCGACACCAACAACTCCAATAATTCCAGTGTTTTCCAGTACAATCTCACAAAGAATGATCACATTTGAGCGTCAAGTATAACTTCGGAAGAATTCAAAATGATCAATTCGCCTGTATACAACTACCACTCGTATTGTGCAAATGAAAAAATACATCTTTGCTCTGAGAACATACAAAACTTTGACGAGCCTCGTGCATCTTCCACTGTTCTCTTATCTCGAAACTGTCTCTACGGTTTTCATTCTGACATGTTTCTCAGTCCTCTAGGCACCACCCGCAGCCATTGGACAAGTATAAACATGGGAGTGAGTATACGCGGTAGAAATAAAGCAGATGTACGAGTATTCAAGACTTCAAGGAAACTCTGTAAAAGAAATACTCAGAGATTTGTTACTTGCTTTATGCAGAAGAAACCCAGTGAGGTGCGTAGTTCCACCGTTTTTTCTTTTACTAACCTGCTGTGCACATCGCTGACTCCAAACGACGTTTTTTTTCTCCTCTTTTGGCGGTACAACTCGTCTTTAGCGAATGCACCGCTACGGATGAAGGCGAAAACCGCACTAGCACACAGAGTTGTGCATATACAGTGATAACTTGACTCGTTCCTTGAGAAATCATACTCTTTGCAGATTCAGGCATATGGAAAAATACACGAAGCCTACTTGTTTCTCGCTTGTTGCAGTTTACTACTGTTTATAGTAAACCCACCAATCTCTGCAAGCAATCACTTCTCCACTTTTTCTCACTCGTCTTTGCCAAATGATTCCACTTTACCACGACTAGACAAGTTTTCCTTTAAAAACTGAAGATATCTCCAAGAGATATAGATTTCCTAATTGAAAACTCGGTATTTCACTGGTGTAATTTAGGACTTCATTACGGTAGATTAGATGAGAGAAGTGAAATGAGAGAAAACGTTACGATAAACCTCCCTCTGCATTAATCCCCAATCGTAAATAGATGTTCGCTCTTCTGATAGTTTTCCTAGATTGCTTGGAAATTATTTTCACCCGAGTGGTGATAGTTGTTGAAAAGGGAGGTATTTCCGAGTTTCTAAGGCTTCTTGTCTACTCTCACTCCTTTCATTTCGCATTAACCACCAGTGTGGTACTATGAGTGATCATATAAATCTCCGAAAACGGTATTTTCTTTCTCTCGTCTAATTGGAAGTTAGATATTTCCTGGCGACGGCCAAGATGACAGTTCTTCACCTACACTATTAGATGGGAGTGTGAAACCATGAAGGGGGAAAAACAAAAAAAAACTATGATATCTACAATGGAAGGCAGAAAACTCTGCCAAAGCGAGACATCTGCTCTAGCCATTCCTAAATAACAACCATTGCCACTGAGGGGTGGTTCTTGACAAATGTAATATGGTGTGTAATCGCGATACAAGCTGGCTCGGCAATGTGATTTATGAGTTGTTGGGTTTGCCAAATAAAATTACAGTTTATAGGCTTGACGATATTTCATACAGTGCAGGCTATAATATTATTTATCGTATGATAGGACTACTCATATTTTTCAATTTACATTTTTTCCCTTGTACATTATAATCAGTTAGAAAAATTTTTCGTGATATTATGAAAAAATATCATGATAATGAACGCGCTATGAAAATTCAGTGCATTAAGCACTTTTCCTTAATAGAAGGAAAAATTTTCCAAGTATAAATGATTCATATAACTGTTATCGCGAGCAAAATGGAATAGGGCATCAGCGTGAATGTTCAGGGAAAGGGGGAATGTAGTTGGAAATGTGGCTCGAAGCTATCCGCGGTCGAGGAGGAACCGCTTTCTGCTCAGTGCCGTTTATCATTACGGCTGGCCACATTTTATTTATAATAATTGGTTGGAAACAGTTATGTGGTTCTGGCTCGAAGGGGGTTATACTGTAGGGATTTATGAAGTCAAGTGGGCAGGGGTATGGCTTGAGCCAGGCATTCCACAATGTCTTGAAGGCTCTTGGAGATTGTCCAGATGCTGCTGGAGCACTGCCGACACCTCTCACGTTGGGTCCCCAGCTTTTGCCAAGCTAAAGGATATTTCTCCCCTTCTTTAGGCATATAAAGGGTCTGGCCATCTTACCACAGAGGTCTGGTGGTACTTCCAAGAATGATGAATGCACCGGATGTTACTGCTGAAACGTACCCCTTAGCTGGCACCAAAGTTGTATCAACTCTTCTTTATGGAGGATTAAGAATGAGAGAAAGACTCATTTTATTTACTGCATCATTGTCCAACTTGACAATCCCTGAAACATGACAATTTATTAATTTTTACTGGTACAATCATCCTGACATCAGCTCCCTATATCTTGATCGTACGCATTACCAATGTAAATCCATCCTATCCCCAAAGTCTTTCACCGCTTTCTCATAACTTTTTGTCAGTATGAATTCTCGCAAATCGGTCCGCATACGAATCTGTTTGCATGCTCAAGCTATGCCAACCCTCGTCTAGACACCTTCACTAGACGTTGGAGCGAGAAAACTCGCATAATTCTTCCCAACTTGATGCTCAACTCTATAGTTCACAGGACTATGTTTTTTCTTTTCCTCACTTTTTCCAACAAAAAGTGGGTGTAGACATTCGGAAATGGCAAAGCAAAACTGCCACTACGTCTTCCAGAAGACTTGAGAGGGTTCTTCAACGTTTAAATGTGAGAAACCAAGTTCTCCAGACATTATTGCTGATCCACAAGATTTATCGGGCAAACCCTTTGCACACATAGTGCTTTAATTATGTTTTCTACCCCAGCTGAAATAAATGGGAAGATATTTTATCCTTTGAATAATGAAATTTTTTAGAGATTTATGGTATCATGGGGCTTTCAACGTGATTGGCTTAAATACTAGAACTGGAATGACGTTTGTCTAGCATCAATAAACATGAAAATTTTCAACTTAGAAGTTGGAAAACAAATTTTGTCATACCGTCAATGGAAAATATTATTTCACCAGTGTTATTTCCTAATATTTTTCACCCTGTCAATGAACCACGGTTAATCGCACGATTCAATATTGTAGGAACGTGACCGGAAATGCGATGATACCCGTGTCTCCATTCCTCATTCTTTCACTTTGTTACACATCCTGTCTTCTCCCTAATACACTCCTCCACTCAACATCGAGTGTAGAATACCTTCTCCATGTCCATCAGCATTTCTAACCAGAATAATTATTTTATGTTTCAGGTAAGTGTCCAGAAATGAAGAAGCCCATCAAGAAAAGCTGCAACAAGGGGAAAAATGTTGATGAGAAATGAATTTTAATGGTGATATAATGCTTGAAATGAAGGATGAAAAATTCTAGACATTTCCCATAATAATACAAGGTTGAATATCGTATGATGGCCTCTTGCCAACATCAGGCACCCAGAACGTTTATCAATCGTTAAGAGAATCCAGAAAAGACGGAAAAACTCTCAATTCTCCCCACTCAATGGTCTCTCGACCCTAGCCAGTTGGAAACTAGCCTCACCACTTATGATGCTATCTCCAGCAATTTGTGTTTTTCATCCCCTTGATATTCTTTCTATCCTTAATCGTTGCCATTTCTCTTGGTTCAGTATGATAAATGTTCATTGTACTTACGAGATATCACTGAGGATTGAATTGCAATCAGTCAACTGTTGATTCACGTAATGATTGATTTATCCTTTTTGGATACTAGGACAATACAAAGGGCCACCTCCCAACTTTAATCCCCTCTGCGTATCCCTATGCATTATACAAACCAACCGGATTTTCCTTCATAACACGTACAAACACCGTAAACCCTCAGGCTTTATCTCATTGTATGGAAAATGTGAGGAATAGGCTAGAAACGTGGCCTTTCGTGATCGTTAATCTTAACTCAGGTATGAGGGCTGAAATACTAGTACTAGAATTATTTCAAAACACATTAATTCATTGTGACCACAATTATTGTTGCATGTTCAGGGTTGAAAGATACGTTATTACTGATGAATATTTTCATTAATCACATGACAATGACAAGTTTATTCCGTCAAAAGACGTTTTTATCGTATACCCAAAAAAAAACTTAATTTGAGCTTTTCGATCTCAATTTGAGATTTTCAGAAATCTCACATTGAGACTTTTGAAAAGCTCAATTCGAACTTTTCGAAAATCTCATATTGAAACTTACGAAAAGCTCAATTTAAGCTTTTCGGTATCTTCAAATTGAACCTTTAATTGTCAAATTAAAATCTCCAATTAATATTCAAAAATCTCAAATCAAACTATTCGAAAAGCTTAAATTAAACTTTTCATAAAGCTTAAATTGTGCTTTTCGAAAATCTCAATTTGAGACTTTTGAACAGCCCAATTTAAACTTTATGAAAATCTTGAATTGAGACTTTCGAAACGTTCAATTAAAGCTTTATGAAAATCTCAAATTGAACTTTTCAAACGCTCAAATTGAGCTTTTTCTAAGTTTTCAATTTAAGAATTTGAAAATGTCAATAAAACGTTTTTTTTTATGTAACAATGAAGAAACATTAAGCATTGAGAGTTGAAAAATGAGGCTAGTCAGGGGATGGGAGGGGGAAGAGAGAGGCAATGAAAGAATGTAGAATAAAATTGAATGCGTCCGAGGGCCTGGCGCAGTGAGTAAGTTCGTTGCCTCACATGCGAAGGGTTCCGAGTTCGATTCCCGGTCGGGGAGAATTAAATAGTGAGATCCAACTATTAAAAGTCTTGATCAAAATCGCAGGCTACTCAAACAGCGTCAGAGTGATTGAAAATAATAAAAAAAAAAAAAAAGAAATTGAATGCATCACTGACAGTGAAATAAAAAATTTAATCGCTAAAGTTTAGGAGTGCATGTAACAATCGGATATACAAACCGGAATGTAGAAACAATTTTAATTTACCAAACGTTTAAATCCCCTGCCGCTACGAATACCCATTACTCTTGTTGTTACTCTTTTTTTCAACCTACAAACCCAGCATTTAAACATTTATCCTGTACCTCATGTACTCCACACCAGCCATCTCATTTTCCAATGACCAATGCGCTCCAAAGCCTTTGGAGTTGAATGCCCATTTCGTTGTTATGTTTCAGCATTGTTACAGTTAACAAACGAATTATTGATCGTCACTACACCATCAACACATAAATACTCACTAAAAATCGTAGTAATACATAAACTTGAACTCTCAATTCTCTCTGGGCTTACACGGTTAGGTAATGTACTATTTTTGTATGCGAGTGAATATGTAGAACAAAAGGACTTTATTATTCTCTTTTTAATTTGTTCAATTTGCTGTACAAAGCAGCGTACAGAAGAGAAATAAACGATTGTTGTGTACTGTTTCTAGTCTATATGCATGAGAGAAACTTCAATGTTCGTGAGAATCAAATGGTTAAAAGAGAGAGAGAGAGAGAAAGAGAGAGAGAAGTGTGGGTGGTTAACTGGTACAAGCTAATTTTATAGTAGAGTTCCGTAGTCGAAGAACCCTGGGTCAATGTTTGCCCAAGTACTGTAGGCATCCTCGTCGCTACTGACTTGAGTAAACTCGAATGCTCGGGCCTTTACACCGAGTGTATATGAATACATGGACATGTATATATGCACATAGATTGTATGAGCCATTTTACATATAGAGTAGGATAAGGATCTTTGGCATTGAAAAAAAAAGTCCTTGATTTGAACTTTTCGATCTCATTCTGAAGTAATTGAAAAGCTGAATTGGATCTTTTTAAAAGTCTCATTTTGAGACATTGGGACCCTCAGATTGAGCTTTTTCACTGTCTTGAAATGAGACTCTTTAAAAACTCTAATCAAGCTTCTAAATTTCCTTAAAATGAGATCAAAAAGGTTGAACCGTGATTATTATTTTTAATGTGTTCGAGAGGCTTCAATTGAGCTTTTTGCAAGTGTCAATTTGAGATTTTCACAAAGCTTAAAACGAGCTTTTCGAATATCTCAAATTGAAGCTTTTGATGGACTCAATTTCAGATTCATAAAAGTCATACATTTGGACTTGTGAAAAGCTCAATGTGAGCTCTATAAAAGCTTTTAAATCGAGTTTTTCCAATTATCTCAATTTAAGAATTTGAAAATCTCGATTCAACGAATTGAAAATAGAAAAGAGAAATCATCAAATCAAATGAAAGTCTTGAAAGCAAAAACCCTCAATTCTCTGATACTCTCCCAAATTTTGGCGCGAAATTCAAATTCATTCAACATGAAAATGATCACAGCGTGTACCATTCATTCTCAAATGCATGGAGAAGTGAAAGAGGAGGAGAAAAGAACAGAGATGAGGAGTGAGAATTCGCTAGGCATTGTCAAGCCTTTAACCACAATTGTGACCCTGTAACAGGGTGCTGCGAACGTGGCAGAGTATGGCAATCGAAAGGGAGTGAAAGCAGTGAATAGAAGGGAGAGAGATGGATACAGTGAGAGAACATTAAAAAGTATGCATGCTCAAATTTGTACGTGCAAACATGCTCTTAATACAAACCCTTTCCTCCCTATTTTGTTCTTTCTACTACATCATGCGTACGATGCTCCATCGATGCGAATTGTTCGCATATTGCCTCCATTGGTTTGTGCTCCTTTCCTCTCTCCCCCCCCCCTCATCTCATCTGTAACATTTGTTTCCGGCGGAGGGGGGGATGGCGAAGAGGAGGGAATAAATACATCACCAGTCATAGTTGTTCCCCGCAAATAATCAAGTGTTGGTGAAAGAGGCCAGACGTGAAAAGGGATGAAAATTTTGGGTGAATGCTCATAGGGTACCTGTGCTGTTTCAATGTGAATATTTCATTTGACCAAAATGAACAGTACCAAATGAATGGGATCGTGAGTATATAGAGGAAGGATCAAATAACGTTTTGTTACTGACCGATAAACAACTACATTTTAAATTTTGAGTTGATTTGCAAAAGAAATAGATGATGACAATTCAACATGTGATGATGATTCAGAGTTTGCAGTTATAACTGATGAAAAACGACATGAGCAACCACTTGAAGTCAACTTTGGGATTCCCCATCTCTCCCGTGAATTCAGCAAAAGCTTTAATTAATTTACGAGACCGAAGTTGAATAGAGGGAGAAAGGGAATGAGCAGGATAAAAGCAAAACATCAACCCAAACTGGAGAGGTACAGATAGAGAGGGATAGATTGTAGGCACAGGAGAATTTGTGGGCTTGGGGAACGTGAAAAATCAATAGCGAGACTGAATATTTCATGGAATTCATAGAATACTTGGGTGATTTTTTTTTTTTTGGATATGTCGCGGTTGCGTCTGTCGTTTTACTCCGCAAAATCGATAGTGACAAAATTTTAATGACTCAGAGTTTAAAATACACTTGTGCAATCCTCTCAATCTCATGTAGACTCTGGAATATCGCATCAACCAATTGGTTTGACAATCATCGTGATAACGTAGTAGCAATTGCATTTGACTAAATGGATGGACCATCACTCACAGAAAAAACCGATTTAATAATAATAAAAAAAAAAAAATTGTCTACCGATTTACAGAACAATCTCACAGTGTTACATTCATGATCAGCAATAGCGATTTTCTGGTGTTGCCTCGACATGTCGTAAATTTTCCATTTTCACGAGTGCAGTGATATCACACTGAGCGTGAGAAAAAAAATAGAGGTAGAAGGGTGGTAGGAATACCATTCGCCATTTCACGATTAACCATTGTAGTATTGTACATTCCAATCTATATCAAAAATTCTACAACACTTGTATTGGATGACTAGGTCATTTCCCCTGATTTTATCACCAAATACATATCAGTAATGGTGTATATGATCGTTATGATTATGTTGTACACAATTACAATTGTAACTGGTATTTTGAATGAAATAATTTGGATTTATATGTAAATTGAATTTAATGGCCTTTGCAATATAGATAACTGCAATAGGCCAGTTACTCGATGCCTCTGATGATGCAGTGGTTTGGTCGAGGGAGGGAAAACAAGCAATGGGTTGAGGTTGTACAGCTCTTGTGATTAACGACATTTCCCTACTGTAATTTGACATTGTCGGTGAGGCTGAAGAACCGGATTCCCTATTGATCCACCACCAGTGCATCATTCATCGTTTTTTTTCTTTCACCACCACAATATCCAAATTACTGGAGTTTATCGGAAAACTGGAGAAAATGAAGTTTCACTGGATTTCATTGATGTGCCCTATTTCAAAGAACTAGATGATAACATATATTTGAAGGTTGAATTGAAAACCAAAAGTTTCTCAGTTATTATCGCTCAATCTAATATCTATGTCGTTTGTGGAAACATCTACATCTTTGGAATAGCATGGATTATCTTGAAAGGTTAATCTGGTAATTAGTCCTGAGGGATGACATCAATATGATAATGAATTAAATTAAGTAATGAGAACCGCTGGGTGACGGGAAAATGTCATTTGATGGAATTGGGGGAGGGATATGCATGAATACCGGGACTGAAGGTGAATATCAGGACTGCAAAGATGAGGAGCAAGAGGGTATGCAATAAGCAGGTCTCCTGGTGATAATCAATTTACATTGGAATATTCCAATTCTTTGGAAATTATTCATAAATTGTGATTTTCGATACGTCAATCATTATTAACATGATTTACCTCTAATACACTCATCGACTATCGACACGATTTGAGCGGTCAATTAATTCCTGACATTTGCTAGCGATTGATAATTACATTGTCACAACGTTGGAGGAGACAAGATAACTCAATAACCTACGATTTAAAATGCCGGATGCTATTTAATCAAAATATACGCTAATCCATAAGCTCATTATTCCCTGCAGTCTGGTATTCCAATGGGGAACGCCCATGAATTTTTATTAATTTTTTTATTTTAAGATCAGGACCTCAATTAACAATTTTTAATTCGAAAAAGTTTCAAAAATTGTTCAGTAATTAGTAAATTAATTTTTAAAACTTCCATATTTCATATGCTCTGAAATCGCTCGTGACGTCACAAGGTCTCTTGGACGCTAAACCAATCGCAGGATGTATTCAAGTCAACCAAACTTAATCTGTGCGCGCGTCTCAGCCAATGAAGGCCTTCATACTCCCCACCCTCGGACACTCGGCCAATGGGAAGTTACCCAAGGGACCTTGTGACGTTATAACCTAAAAATTGGTCTCAGAAACTATTGATTTTCAATTAATTATCATGAATCATCTAGGACATATTTCAAAATATTTTTTGCTGTTTGGCTATTCATTTGTTATGAAAAATGAGTTGATGAGAAGATATTTTGGAAAAATGACGGTAAATTTTCAAAAAGTTAATTGTTCCACTCATCCAACTGAATTTGTCACTTTCCCACCATCATGTTGCAGTAATGGTGGCAGTTGTAGATGGCTCGAAAGGTACGCCAAGGGCATTCGCTTATTATAATGGTAAACGAAAATTTACATAATGGATATGTATGTGAACCGTGAGTGCCTTCCAACTACACCAGAAGAGATCCTCTTGAGAGTTTAGTTTCTCCTACTCAACAGCACAGTGTCTGTTGCTGTGACTTGTGAACGTCTTAGTTGTTGGTTTGTTACTTGTACTGTAGACGAAAGTTATACCGAGGCCATTGTGCACATGGTCCTTCTAGTATTTCCATGTCTGGTACATCCTGGCTCGCTTACAACAAACCCCAAGGGATGAATTTTGAAATTCATTGTACAAGCAGTTGGAATCTTCTTGATTAACTTTGCAAGAAACTTGTTCATGTCAAGTATCCATTCATCATTCAATCGATTAATGTCATCAGATAGATTTCTTCAGTGATCCTATCTTCAATCACTTGGAAGATGAATTGCTGTCAATGACCCCAGCAATGACCACTATCATCATCCAACTACGGAATGTCCATCCTATTCTCTACCTTCCCCATTGTGTATAACACGTTGTACTGGAATTCCGATGCATCCCAAGGTGAACAATTCGTGATCCATTACTCTCTCAGATGATTGGACTACAATTGCAGAAGGGAAATGCTTATTATGGGAAAGATGCAATCTTGTCGGTTTGCTGATCTGTCTTGCTGTAACGAGCCCAACAAATACCTTGGTTGATACTATCTCTAATTAAACACTAGTCACTCAATGGACAAGACCAGCTTGAATACTACAGGAGAGGGTAGGGACAAGTGGTTGCGGTGACACTCGTAATTCAGTTGATCTAAGGTGGTTGTTGTAGTCTAGACAAAACCAATCATTCTGTAGCTGCATCAACGAATCAGTAATCGTAACATTGAAATTCATTCATTGCTTTCATTTATGATAACGCCATCTATCTTAGTGGAGTTATAAACACAAGTTTCAATGGGTCACAAAACCTAGACTGCAGTCTTTAGAAAATTTATGATTTCTCCATAATGAAAAGAAACAGTAGAGTACCACGCGTCCCTAGCCAAACTTTACATATACGTATCGGTTGAGAGCCCGAGCGACATGAATAGATTTCAAATATGCAGAGATTGTTCCTAGCAATGGGGTTGCACCTGCGACCTCCACACTGTCCTACCAATGCAAATACTCTCCCGAGTCTTCAGAATAAACGGGCACGAGAAGTAGAATAAATAACAATCAAGTGTAACGGCGGATATGGGAGAATAGGGAACTTGTATGAATTTTTATTAATTTTTTTATTTCAAGATCACGACTCCAATTAACAATTTTTCATTCGAAAATTTTTCAAAAATTGTCCAATCATTAGTGACCAATTTCTGAAATTTCCATATTCCAAATGCTCTGAAATCGCTCGTGACGTAACAAGGTCTCTTGGAGGCTAAACCAAACAGAGGACGTATCCGCGTTAACCTAACTTAATCTGTGGACGTGTCTCAGCCAATGAAGGACTTCGACTCCCCACCCTCGGACACTCGGCCAATGGGAAGCTATCCAAGTGACCTTGAAACGTCATAATTTAAAAAGTGGTCTCAGAAATGACTGATTTTCAATTAATTATCAGAAATTATCTAGGACATATTTCACAATATTTTTTGCTGTTTAGCTATTCATTTGTTATGAAGAATGCGTTGATGAATGTAGTGAATATATAAGACAAGATGGATGACGTTCATCAACTGACACTTTCTACTGAAAATACATAAATATACTGAGTAGAACAAAGAAAAGCTAGACGAGAACTGGAAAAAACCATCTGAAATAATCTCACTTCCTATTCACGTAATCAGAATAAAATGAAAAAGGGCAGAGAGTTGACGAAAAAAAAGAGTTAAAAAATTCTCATGGAGTGGAAGTCGTTATCTTCCGGATGGCAGCATAAGTTTGTACAAGTCCTAAAAGTAATTTGGACTAGGTGCACCAGTAATAATCCCAAAATATGAAGTAGGACGGGTGAGCTAGTAAAAGTTGTAACAGTGAAGGTCTAATATCGGTGACCTTGCTCAGTGGGGTAGGGTCTCAATCCACATGCGAGAAATGTCAAATTTGATGCCAGGTCGATAATGAAGTGGCATGTTCCTACTAGCTCATGAACCTATTGAAGAAAATAAAAAGGATGATTTATTTCATTTTATTCTACATAACAAAAATCTTGAAATAAAAAGTTGAGGTGGCCCTTGTACTCTTGCATGCACGTAAAGAATTCCGACCTCTACGTCTATCTCTGGAGTGCAGACCAAATATAAATATTTTACGAGGAGCCGTAAAGATAGGGCTCGACGAGACCGCAGTGTTGAGGGGCTTTCGAGGTAAAGTAGGGTGAGAGGATAAGAAGTCAGTTGTGTGAGGCCTCATATGCTGCGCCAAACCATGAAAATCGACGTTAAATATATATCGAGTTTGTAGGGTTGTTTTATGAAATTTCACACACAAATATTTTCTTCTCATAGGGTCCCTAGAAATAGATATTGGTGTCTTTCTCGAAGCATATCATGTATTCATTCATATGGTAGGAGCTCCTGATGAGGACAATTCGTCCGCATGAGCTTGCGCCGCGTGCCGAGCACGTGGTTTCTACCTAACATTCTCAAACTTCTTTCAATCCTATATTCAATCCAATATTTTCCATATTTCCTATTCAAAGATTACGAGAAAATCCACAAAATAACATAATTGGGACTGTCAATCCTGTTATTATGCATTAAATGTTCTCGTCAAGGTCAACTCTTACAAGAGGTCAAGTTTACGCCAGACGATAAAGCGTAGGATAGGGACATCTAGCGAGAATTTCAAGAGACTAGTAGGTTCTGGGTAATTCAGTGAGATGGCGCCACCGATGAAATTTCACTGCCGTACGCTCCCTATACTGGAAGGATCGATCCAACTCCCGCAGTAGGAAAAGATACTGCCTTCTGTCGGTGTTTCAAGTGTTGCACTTTCCATAGAGTTTGTCGATAATTACCTATATTTCCGGCACCATGAGAACAAGCATTACGAATATTTTGATCATAACCGGGAAACAGGTAGATCAGGATATCATTCTGTACATGGGGTTATCAACAATCACATTTACCACATGAGATGATGGGGCAATCAATTATTATAAAGATATAAAAATAGTTTAAAGTCTACAAGACATGATCTATTGAACTGGTCATTAGCTACTTTCGAGTGAAAATGATAGAAGAAAATTGAATATTTTCTTTCAGCCATGAATGATAAAAAATTAAAAAGAACGAATTTGGCATTGATTGGTATTCATTCGTCTCGTCGATCAACCCGATCTCACGCTTCAAAAGCGCCCACTTTGTTCGGGCAAGCGGGTGCGCTTTGCAATTATAAAAAAGGGTGGTTCGGCTCTCGCTCGACCGTGAAAGCATAGGCCAACGCGGAGAAAAAGGGACAAGTAAAAGATGGAGAGGGAGAAAAAAAAAAGAATGTACATGGAATAAGAGCAATGAATCGGGAAGAGCACTTCAGGCTGTAGGAAGATGCTGAAGAATTAAAAAGAAGGAAAAATAAAATATAAATAAAGTACATGGAGGCCTGCAATTTCTTACCTCCTTACCTCCTTAAATTTTTATTTTATCTTCTCATTCTCTTTTCGTTATCTGTTTGGCCGTTGGTGCGCAAGGTTTTTAATTACACAGTTAACTAATGAGGTGAATTCCTTATTTTCGTCGTTGGCTAGACATGCCGTTGAGGATTCCAAAGCAATTAACTCAGAATACCGTCGACGAGCGTGTTCACATTGCAAGAATCCCCCATGTATATATCTATCGTCGTCAACCTTCATTCACATACTACCATTGCTTCTTTGTGTGTCACAAGTCTTTTCTTGAACTCTGTTCTTCAGTTTGAGAATGAAAAGAGACGAGAAAAAACCATAGAATTACACTTTTCTAATTACCAGAATGGAGAGTGCAAAAAGATAGTGAGTTCAATGAAGTACTTCTGAGTGTGTTGAGAGGAAAACTTTTCAAGAAATGAGCTTTCCTCTTCTTCATTTTTTTTTTCTTCTTTTTTTCATCTCAATCGGTATCACGCTTGAACAATCTTGATCGTCAGATTCGTGTCTGCACGTGAAATTGGTATCAAGATCGGAGGAATGAGAGATAGAGAGGGGAAGGAAATCGGTGGCAAGCAACACCGGACCCTCAATACACCAGGCGCTCTAATATACACTCGAATGAGTTTCCTCTGAACGTATAAATGGCCACAATAGTTCCAATGCAAGGAAACCCATGTGATGTGTCTCTGGTACAAGGTACAATTCTGGCTGTTTGAAAGCTTCACTCTCTCTCTCTCTCTCTCTCTCTGAGCCATGTCACCATACACAATATGTAGTTACACATATATACTGAATTCCCTCACCTCTCTTAGTTTGCTCGAGTCTGAGTAATTGGCATTTTACTGGGCACGCAGGTATATAAGTATCAAGAACACACAATCTATTCTACTGAGTGACGAGTAGTATATTACGAGTGCAGAAAAGTGTGAAATTGCAATTAATTACGTTTCAAGTCTCTCCATATCTCCTCCCTGACCCTTGTCGCTTATGCTTACCTGAATTGGCTCATTCGATACTACGCAATATTTCGATTGGAGGAGGAAAGATATTAGGATCTAGGGACAAATAAAGATTGTTTTGGATAGTCATCTAGAGAATGGAAGAATGATAAATAGAAACCTTACATATATTTTCATTAATTTTCTTATTTCAAATGACTCCAATTAACAATTTTTCGTTTGAAAAAATTTCAAAACTTCTTCAGTAATTAATAATTAATTATCAAAATTTGCATATTTCAAATGCAAGTTCCCTATTCATATACTTACCTCCAGTTACTACGTTTTTTCTCCCGACACCAGTCCTATAATCCTGCTCAATACTTTCAAATAACTCCAATTCCGCTACAATCGGCTTACACGAATGACGCAGTAACGTCCCTTTATATACCTGCACAGACAATCATATACGGATATGATTAAGGGAGAACTGAAGCTAATAGTGTGGTCCTTCAAAGGATCGTACGAAGGACACTGAAACCATAGGAAGCAGCACGTAGTTGATGCAGTGGCAAATGCTATCGCACACCAATTGGACTTTATCTCTTAAGCTTCTTTGGAAACGAATGAGAGGACAATTCATTGATCTTCAATCGTGGATACTGTGATGACGTGATGACGGAGATTGAAAGAATCCTTAGAGATGGATATGGATTGATGCATCAAAATGGTTCTCAATAGTTTGCAGGAGATGCAGAATAGGTGAGTCAATACACCAAAAAGTAGTACAGCAAAATTACAATGGATAATATCAATAACTGGAGAATACTGGTAAATACAAAGAGAAATACATACATAAAGTGAAAAAATAGCAAATTGAGGTAGAATGAGACACTTGAAAGAGAGACATTGATATCGTAAGACGTAGATAGAGCTACGCGCTTTTCCTATCATTTCAACTGGAAAATCCAGTTATCGTTACTCGAGTATACCGTGGTTTTATTTGCCCAAGAGGCATGATCCACCAGATATCGTCATAAAAATCTCTCACGCACTCGTGAAATCGTACATAGTGAATAAGTAGATGTGGAGGAAAACAACTCAGTAGAAGAATATTGAAGTTGGAGTATTGATCACTCAAGCATGTGCTCAAATATACTGATTTTTATATTTGAATTGCTAAGTAATCACGTGAATTGAACTCATGCATATTATTGATAATCAAACGATAGAATTTTGCAGTTTTATTATCAAATTGATACTATCATCTCATCATAATCATTTCTGCTAGTTTTTATGGACATACTTGTACTTATTAATGAATAATTTATTCATCTCAAACTTATTTGTCCCAAGATATGTTTTTTTTTTCTTTTTCATGCTGTACCACTCCTGCAACCTCTCTTCCACCTCTATCATCTTTCCTCTCTGTCTCTCACGTTGTCAAGCATTCTATGACCCGGCTTTGAGCGCCACCCCGCGTTACCATAGCAATAGGTAAATGGAATCCGTACTGAAGCCGTCGCTATGGTGATTTCACTCCAATACACCTTCGGTCTTCTCTCACTCCCTTTACCTCCTGGGCTTCACCTTGCCTCATCATCATGTCTCACTTTTCCACAAACATTCTACAATTGTACTAGTGTTTCACATCTTTAGAGATGTGTATTATATATAACATTCTGCCTACTTCGTACAGTGATCAGAACGCAACCAAACTTTAACGCAACGATTTCACCGTTCAAGGGGTTACACACTAACAAAATACTTTAGAGTGTTTCTAACGACTATATGTGCACTCAATTGTAAGTAATGATGATGAAACTTTGTGAGACAGGCTCTTCTTCCTTCAACTCCGCAATTACTGTGTCTATATCCGCTTGTTTCATGATGTCGACTGGATAAGAACAAGTAATTATATCTACTGCATCGCTTGTTTCACGTTTGTATGGGAAAAAAACTTGAGTTCAACCTAATAATATGCATCAATTCCTTGAATTATTAAGATCGACTGATCGTTTGCTCTCTGTAATATGCTTCTTCATTGGAAAATCAAATAATCAGTCATGTGAAAGATGTGCATGACGAACCGAAAGTTAGTAAACTTACCTGTAGGATATAACTCAACGTAGCGGTATCTTGTTAAACATTGACAAATTTGCTGTATTCACATGGTTGCCTCGTTGAAAGCAATATCATTTCAGAATTCATCCAAGTAGTTGGATTTTGCAATATGAGCATTCATGGACACGTGAGTCAGTCACATGAAGATGAGATGATGAAAATGACAATGATGATTATTTAGTTCTCTCCAGTAAGAATTCTGTTCTCAAATCAATTATACATGGAATGAGATCAATTTTTAGGTTATGACGTCTCAAGGTCACTTGGGTAGCTTCCCAGTGGTCGAGCGACCGAGGGTGGGGAGTCGTAGTCCTTTATTGGCTGGAACACGCCCACAGGTTAGGTTAGGTTGACTTGGATACGTCCTGTGATTGGTTTAGCCTCAAAGAGACCTTGTGACATCACGAGCGATATCAGAGCATATGAAATATAGAGAATTTAAAAATTAATTACTATTTACCGAACAATTTTTGGAACATTTTTGAAAGAAAAGCTTGTTATTTGGGATCATGATATTGAAACAGTTGCCTATTGTCTGAATTGATGTTTGAGGATTATCTAAAGACGATCAAGAAGTAACAAGGATTTACATTCAACATAATGTCTATTTACTTATCTTCCACTTCTCTCCATATCCTCTCTATAATCCGCTTTACCTCATTATCGATATGGCATTAGAAATGAGCAGTTCCAACCATCCCTCATCTTGATAATTAGACTAATCTACAGTGATAGTCGTATATATCATATATTAATTGCATCTTGTGGTATATTATCTCCTTAAATTCAGCTTTGTTCAATGAAAATAGTGAAATTCAAAATTTATACGATACGATATTATTTATTTGACTTGTTTTCAAACAAGTTTACGTACCTGTCATGCACATCTAATGTAACTCAGTATGAGTAAGAAAATTTGCAGACAACTCAAACCCCTCCTTGGTTTCTTTTAGCCACTTTCGAACCAATTGAATGAGGTTAGAAAGATAAGGTAGTCTTGCCAGCACGTGCATCACAAAAACTTTTTTAGTTGAAATTGATTTATCATCTTTGCGTGTAGCAAATTGATTTACACACCCTCAGAGTGTCAGGTTTTTCCAGAAAAGTCGAAAATTTTCAGGAAGTTGAGGGTATTATTGTTATTATTGTTATTATAGTTATACACTGTTTTTAACGATATTGTAAATGATAAAATATAGATAAAGAGAAGTGGTATACGGGGATATATCGATTACACCATGTTCAAATTATCTTGAGGGTTGGTAGAATGGTAACTGGAGGTTGCTGGGATTTACTGGAGAGAGAGAGAGAGAGGTGGGAAGGGGATATGCGAGAGAGGCGATATCCCACGGCTAGCATGTCACCACTTTAATTACATCCGTCCCGCGGCCTTCACTCGTCTCGTCACCCCTTTCTATCTCTGCTCGTCCCTGTCGGTCATCACCGTTCTCTCATCCACCTATCATTCTGTGTCCGTATCTCATTCGTTTGAATATACGACTCCAATGTCGATATGAGAATTGCCGAGAATCAGAGTTTATTGATTCGATTGTCTCTTATAATTTACTTTGTTTAATAATGTGATTATTCATATACAATTTGTATACAATTTCTTTTTGATTAATTATTGAAGTATATTCTGATTCAATAGGGAACTTAGATGGAGCTCAATTTTTCTTAAACTTCTCATCTGCGCATTCTTCATAACAAATGAATAGCCAAGTAGCAAAAAATATTGTGAAGTATGTCCTAGATAATTTATGATAATTAATTAAAAATCAGTCGTTTCTGAGACCAATTTTTAGGTTATGACGTCACAAGGTATGCGAGCGTAGGGAGTTGTAGTCCTTCATTGGCTGAGACGCGTGCCGAGATTAGGCTAGGTTGACTTGTATACATCTTGTGATTGGTTTAGCGTTCAAGAGACCTTGTGATGTCACAAGCGATTTCAGAGAATTTGAAATACGGAAATTTTAAAAATTAATTACTAATTACTGAACGATTTTTGGAACTTTCTCGAATGAGAAATTGTTAATTACGATCACAAGCTTGAAGTAAAAAAACTAATAAAAATTCATGCAAGTTCCCTATTGTATTTATTCTTGATGAGACTGGGCTTGACAGTATATGTAAAAATAAAATCCATCAAACGATGGTTAATTGTAGAAAATTATTCATGCAAAACACGGTAGCAAGGGGCTTGGATATGAGCATATAACCAGTTTAAAAGTAAATTGAGGATAGGTGAAAATTTGTTGGGGACGTGACGTGTCATGAGATAATATTTCAGCATTTCATTTATTCATCAAAAAAGAGGAACATACTGTTGATATTTGCCCGATAATATATTCAATAAAATTGCATTCACATGCATTTCACAATTATTGAAAATAAGTGAATAAACAGGGTCAACTTTTTATTTGTTCATACATCAATTGCTTCAAACTCTTCAAGTCAGTTTAATATGGTTAATTGTTTTCTTCAGTTCCAATATCTTGTCAGGTTTTCCCAGGAAAAACCTTTTCCACTTTCGCACATAATTGAGTGTCATTCGGGCATAACAAATGAAGCCCCACAGGGGACGTACACCAGAGTCTCCAGTTACTTTGTACCGACATTGCTGATTAATGGACCAAGCTTGTACTACACTGACGGGGTCAGTTTGTCGTTGTTCCTCTAAATACCATGGGCTAATGTCTTGGCGCCAAAATGTTCTCACCATTATACCCTCTCAAGAAATTCCAAAACTATATTATAGTTTACTGACCAGTTGTATGTTGTAAAGCTTAGTTGACTGCAAAAGCATTGTTGAGTTTTCTGGGCTAGAAGATAATGTCATGGTAATCAGTACACTGTTTCAACACATTTATCTACTCTTGTTGGGAAGTATACCTGACCTGGACAAAATCGATGACAGCCATCATTGCAGTATAAGAGAGTCTAGTATAAGGAAGATCATTCAGGCTTGTGGAGCAAAAGAGGTTCACAGAGTGTGATAAAGTGGTTACACAACCAGCACCACCTGCCTTTTATAGTCACCCATCCTCTGTTCTCGTACACGATGGTCATCTGCCTTAGGTTCTCATTTTCGCATGCACTAAAAAACTGTAAATCATTTGATTAATCTCAGAGAAATGACGCTGGAAAGAGAGAAGATTACGTTTGCAAACAATATGCGGTCGATAATTCTAATTAACTACTCACTGACAAGATGATGATACCTAAAGTTCTACGTCGTTGAATTCCCAACGACATGGATAATTCTCGACAAATTCACGTTATAAGTATCATCTCAAGAGATGGAATTGCTGCAAGGTGAAACTTGAAGATAGTTCCTCTGGAATCGATCTAGCGTGAAATTTTCCCGCTCTTTTTTTGTCTCCCTCTCCATCTCACTCGAATGTTGTGGATAGAGAAACATCGATAGAGTGGATATTGGCCAGGATTTCAGGTTACTAAAACAAGTTTTCTCTTATTTTCAGTGGCCTCAAAGGACAGCCCTCCTATACAGTACTATCATCGTTGCTACCAGCAACAGATATAGTTTGTAGGTTGCGCGCGCTGAGACTGCATGCGGTAGTTTCTCACCCAGCATGGGGTAATGCGTCAAGTGCATCCCTCTCTCTATCCGCCTACAAGCCTCCCTGTTACCCACACTTCTTCCTATCCTTTTGTGTGCCCGTCCCACGCGCCTACATAACCCATTTTTCTGTCTCCTTTGTATTCAACGTCATCCTGTGCTCCTCCCTTTTTTCTCCCTCAATTTGATATATATTGTCGCATGTAACAGCTGTGTTTCAGCATCCAAGAATAGATATATTCATGGTGTTGCTGGTTTGTAATTGGGTCAGGGCTCATATTGAATGTCCTCTGACACTAATACCTAGGCTCTTGCCATGTGAGTCATTGTCACGTGTTGGACATCACGTGGATGCTGGAATAGATAATTTAGTTATCATACGATATTCTGTTGTTAATTGTGGGGTGAGAATGGATGGGATATTCAATGACGAATTAGCTGTTATAATTAGTTGTGTATTTTTTAAAAATTATGGTCCAACCTACCGACCCAACTCAAAAGTGTTTGCTCCGCCCTGATATGCACTCATTGGCGATGGTCCGCGTCGGCCTACTACTGCGGCCTATACCTGACGGTCTTGCCAACAACCCAACTGTGATAGGATTCTGACTGGTTCTGGCACGATGCCGCGTCGTCGCATTTTCAATGTAGTTTTGTCTCGTACTATAACAATCTGACCCTCTCACTCAATTCAGGAAGAAATCCGTAAATTTTATTGGTTGGATATCAGTTATTTAACCTGTTCAGTGGCTTACAGGAGTGGACTGTAGACAATACCGAATTTAAAAGATCCTTTCAAGGTTTTGACAATTGGTCATGGAGAAGATATTAACCAGAATGGAATGAAAACAATGCCAATGACATAACAATGTCAGTCCATTTCTCCCTTTCCAACAGATATTTTATTATTTCAACGTAAGTGTGATCGATACTCCCTCTGTCTCACTTTAGGACAGATAAGAAGTGATGCTGCCACCTAGTGTCCAACGCACACATTCAGCCGAACGCCTCTGTCAGTAATATTAAATTATCCAACTGCATTCTTCTTCCAAATTGAGGAAATGTTCCAAGAATTTGTCGATGGATTCAATCAGTTCAATTAATTTAATATCAAAGCTCTGCACTTAGTAAAAAAAAAAAAAAAAAATAATTCAATTTTTCGCTTTAGGTTCCACAAATAATCTGGTTTACTCAATAACTCCAGCGTCTCACTTCGTTTGTTTTCTCTTGGAAAATATTTCCCTACGTTATCTCTCTTTCTCGTTACAATTCTTAATACTCCATCTTAATTCATACAACGTTGAAGAGATTTTCCTTCATTTCTTCTGCACTCTACTTTTACTTATCATGAAACATTTCGACTCGACGAAATCCTATATATGATTGCACTGTGAGCAATATGTTTTATTTATACCGTCCCCTCTTTTTTGTTACCGAATTGAAATTTTTCTTTTCACGTGATAATCAAAGGGCTCACAGACAATTTATACATGCTGAGATTTTTGATTGCTCATCCTATTCATTCATTCTTGTTTGTTCATTTCCCTCTGGAAAAAAAGATATCTATATCAAAGTCATTTCACAATGGAATACAATGAATCATTGTTACCATATGGTGAGTAAAACTCAATTGCACGTATTTCAGTGAAAACAGAATAAATTGATTTTTATCCAAGATATACCTTTTGCCAACATATGTGATGATATTATTTATTCCATGAAGAAAAAAAAAAAAGTTTGAGGATCTTATAATAAACTTTCCAAAGTGAGAAAGTGTGTAATCGAGCAAACTGCCTTATTTTTCTCATTCCCCCATCTTCTCCAACTATTCCATCTCAGTTATATTCTCTTTCGCCTACCCTCTTTCACCTCTTTTTGACGCGTAAAACAAGGCAGAGAGCGTTATACGTGTGAGAAAATGTACACATAAAGGTGAGACAGAGAGAGAGAGATGGTATTCAACTTTCGTCTGTTATTTATTACACTGCTGGAGCAGAAGGCAAGTTAATATTCGTTATGCGTACCCAGAGAAGGCGGTGGGTATCCGATGAGTTTGTAACTTTAGGTTGAACCAGGAGAGTTGGATCGCGGTCATGTCCAATGTGAGGTAATCTTCTACCTTCAAATATTTGAAATGACATATTATTTATTCTCGGCCATCACTTGCCTTCTGGACCTGGTGATAGTGAGGTCTGAGGGTGAATGGACCCTCAGCGATATATTCTTGAACAAAAGAGAAAGCTGAGAGGAAGAGGTGCAAACAAAGAGAGACAAGAGGTACATCTTAGTCTTGAAAATGGCCAAGAGCTTAAATGCTACGCAAACTCAATTGAAGGTTGGACCACTCTGTGTGGATCGAGTTGGAGCAATGCTTTCTGATGGCTGATGGTAATGTACTCAAGAATTGCCTCAATTCTGACTCTCCTTATTCCACCATTACGGTCTCTCTTTGTTCTTCCATTCATCGTGATATTGCTCCTTTTTTTATCAAGAATATCATTGGCTGGAGTAACAGACAATGGACGATGCTGAGAAACTACTTTTCTTCCAACCTCTATAAAGGATAGTCGTACGGCAATTGAAGTAGTGGGGAATGAATAACAGGTGGAAAGCCAGAGAAAATACGTGCGTATTACGTAAATCGAGTTGTATGTTGTAAACCCATTGCTATGATGAGGCGGCAGAGGAGGGGGGGGGGGTACGTCACGTGATGGTGAGCCAAATACACGTGACTATCTTTACCCTCTTTCACTTGTGAAACCATGGGCACAATATTGATTTTATCTTTAGCACACGGTAAGGTAAAGCTTGTTGTGTATTTCCTCTCTTATTCTCTTCTACATCTCAATACAACTGGACAAATGGCTGAAAAACATTACGCAATAATATCTTGGAACTATGAGATATTGCCATAGCAACCGGCTGTGAGCCAATGAGTGCTGGTTAAAGATTCATTGAAAATGAAAGGAGAAGAACACTTGTTTACATAACATCGGAGGTTGAAAATACAAATAGACGGGAGAGTTTCATTTTCTTCAGTGATTTGACCTTCAGCCCGAATACCGACGCTGTAGCATTGTTTTCACTCCATCTTCGTTCTTCTATTGACGGTTTGACTCGCGTCATCAGCACAGAAGTTCTTATTCTCACCACGTGTTTGAATAGCGCTCGGGCATGTGTCGGTAAATTGGCTTGTTACTTTATCCTGCGACATAGCATTATATTTCATGAAATATTATGAATTTCGGCAATATGTGTATTGAACAGAGTTTGTTTCATAGGTAGCCAATATCGGAACATACCATGAAGAACTTTCACCAAATCCGGGCAATGTTTCCATATCTATCAAACAGAACAGAGTTTGATGTCTACAACGCTCGTGTATTCGCTCACAACTCCTGAGCTTGATTCGAAGAGTTATTCGAAAATTTCATTCATGTTGAGAGAGTTAACAGAAGTAAATATTAGCTATGAAAGTGGTTTCGACGAGAACTAGTGTAGATATATTACTGTATAGGGAAACCAATCGTACGAAGAAGTGCCAAATGAATATTTTCAAAACGGTCGAGTCGAAGAGACGATGGTAGATCAATCGGTTGTTGGTTGTACAACTCTTCTTGTTTGCCACCCCTACAACACTCATCACTAGCATCACTACTCTACACAATACGAATACAGTGAATTGGCTTTCCTGCGGCTTCATTGAAGTATGAATAGATCTTTCCGTCCACGAAGGAAAGATTTAATCCATTCGTGAAATCCTGTCCAACCTATCTATTATTGCCTCACACAACTCACAACAGTGTTGCATTGTATACAAGCATCGAAGCTATTCTCACTCTCGTGTTTAATTTGACAGTGTTCGCTCAACATGTTGTATCACACACAGTCACAACATCGAAAGGGGGGTGGCTTGAGATTGTCCACATGATGTTGAACGAAGCTTTTCGACAAAGTGTTGAGAGTGCCCCTAGGGTTCAGGGCTTTGTCACTATATAGGAGCGCCCATTGCCTGAGCAATAATTTGTCGAACTAGCTTTGTTGGCAACATAGCGTCAACGTAAACCACTGCGTTAATCGAAAACCGCTCACCACCGGAACCTAAATTAAATTGGCATCACTGAATTGTGCAAGTCTGATCGATGTGGGAATTTCATTGATTACTATTAGCTTTTCTGTAAAATTCACTTTGCATCGTCTATCGGTCCATTTCAATGCTCAATATGTGCAGTAACGAGTACATCCCAAAAGAAAAATCTTAATTTGAGCTGTTCAATCTCGATTTGAGATTTTTGAAAAACTTAAATTGTGCTTTTGAAAATCTCAATTCAAGCTTTATGAAAATTTCAAATTGAGACTTTCGAAACGTTCAATTAAAGCTTTATGAAAATATTAAATTGAGCTTTTTAAACACTCAAATTGAGCTTTTTCAAAGTTCTCACTTTAAGAATTTGAAAATCTCAATTCACCTTTTTTTTTTAGGTGTAACAACAAAAAGCTTGAATATTGTTTATTGTAGAAAAACTGCAATACCCGAAGATGAACAAGGAGTTTCAGTATTTCCGTTCTATCGAAAGAAAAAAAAATACCCGAAACATCGATAACGAAGTTCAAACGAGGGGAATTTATTTCGATAACGCCACTACGAATCGGAAGCCGTGATCTTTGTACCCACCAATTTATCCCGGGGATGTACAACTGCTCCCCCTCCTCCTTTTTTTTTTATATCATATTTTGTTCATCTCTTTTTATCTGATCGAGGGTATAACAGAGCAACTCGTAGAGGTGTAGCAGTTATAGACGCGCCCTCGTTATATACTCGTACCTCCTCTTTTTTGTATATCCTCCCCCCCACCCATCCTCCTCGATTTGTGCGGATGCCGTTTGTCGCGGGTGAGAGAAATTGTTTCCGCGGCCGTTGCCACTCGGGCATAAAGGAAGCCGTTATCGTTGTCGTTTCGCTCCTCTTCTTGGGATCGTTAGTTGCCTCCCGATCAGATTGGATGGGGATGAAGATGATGAAAGAAAATATACAAGGTACTCCAATAGCAAGGATTCTCGGTATATTCATATGAAATATCTTATTCCTTTGAAGGTAAAACTCCATTACAAACTGAGGGAAAATTTAGGGTAATTTATTATTCGTCAAACATGAGTTACATACTGTGGATTCAGGGGTATACAAGTATATATAGATTTAATGCTTGTTCATTTTAGACATTGCCTTTGGTGTATTTTCAAATCGATGCGAGAGCAAAGTTTCCTTATTTCACCTTCCAGTACCTCCCCTCTAACCCCCATTTCTCATCCCAACAGACTAACGATTGTGCACACGTAGTAATCCGTTACTTGTAATTAAAGTCAGATTGGCAATGGTTTAATCCTTCAATGTCGAGTGGTAGCTGAACATACGATATAGGGGTGAGAGAAGAGGAGGGGCAGGTGTAATGCGCACACGCGAAATTCCTTCCAATTTCCGTGTTCAAGTTTATAAATTGTTGAGTATATATGTGTCCTCCATTATACCTTGACTAGTACCTACACTTTGAGTAATAAGATAGAAGGCGTTTCAACTCAGTCCATGGGAGAGGTGAGATAACGTCATTGTGAACCAAATGGACCGAGATATAGATAAGAGATAATTGGGGGGGAAAAGAGATGAACGAAGTCAGGAGAATGGTGAGAGAATTCTGGTGCTAGGAATGATGTACGACATTTGTTATTGGAGGAGAGAGGAGAGTCCAATTCTCTATCTTTTATCTCATTTTATATTTATGCAATTCTTGTCTGTGTCAGTACCCCATTGAATTTACCGAAATTGATCAACTCGTATTTTTTCCCCAAACCTTGTGATATTTCCTCATTTTTTACTCAATTCAAGCTCAATGAAAATAAGCTTTATTTATTCGACACGTGGGCCTAATAGATGCTCGTTGTTGTGGTAAGGGCCAAGAAGGTAACAAATAACAGAGTTTCTTGTTTGGTACTGAATGGTCTCGCGGAGACCATTAGCCAACCTCGTGTCTGTCCCTCGAGGCTATACTCTTCATGGAGGTACACAACAATGCTACTCTGGAAGATGCCACTTGATGGGATATCTTGCTATTCTTACGTTCACGGTAGTTTCTTTGAGTAAACATTTATAGCCATCTGAAAGAAATGACTTTAATGACTTAATACAGAGAATATATACTGCTACTGAATATAGAGCTGGTGATCCTTGATTTTTCATATAGAGAAAAATTATTTTTTAGTTAAAATTTAATCCATGATCGGGCATTTTAACCGAGTTTCAACACGTCCGTCATGTGCTCTTGGAAAAATTTGCCACAAAAAAAAAAGTTGAACTGAGATTTTCAAATTCTTAAATTGAGAACTTCGAAAAAGCTCAATTTGAGCGTTTGAAGAGCTCAATTCTAGATTTTCATAAAGCTTTAATTGAATGTTTTAAAAGTCTCAAATTGAGATTTTTGAATCCTAATTGGAGATTTTTGAATCTTAATTTAACAATTGAAAGTTCAATTTGAAGTTACCGAAAAGCTTAAATTGAGCTTTTCGAGAGCCTCAATTTAAGATTTCCATAACGTTTAAATTGAGCTTTCCAAAAGTCTCAATGTGAGATTTTCTGAAAGCTTAAATTGAGCTTTTCAAAAGTCTCAATCTGAGTTTTTTTGAAAATCTCAAATTGAGCACTGAAAAGCTAAACTTGAGCTTTTCAATGTATTTGAATAAGATTTATGGAAAGCTCAATTCAAGCTTATCGAAAATTTCAAATTGAGATCGAAAAGCTCAAATTAAGATGTTTTTTTGGCATTCAGTCAGTGAATTTGACGAATGAATACCTTTGATAAAAATGCAGAACCTCATAATCGTTCCATAATGCAATTCCCCATCAGCATCAGTTGGAGATGCATAGAAGAAAAAAAATTTAAATTGAGTAAATTCTCACCACGTTTTGAGCGAGAAGTGTGGAGAATACGGTGGGTAAACGTCACACGCTCTCGTGCTCATCAACGCCACTGTCTACTGGTGGTCAGTCTAGTTGCCACGTATATAGGGATATCGCATCATTAAATTGCATTTGCATATCAGTGATCCGATGAATGGAGGGCTGGCACGCCTCGGTGGAGCCAATTAAAATTGACAGGGCAAGCCCCGATGAAACTTTTTCGATACGGTTTATCGGTGCTCTACAGTTGTGCACACGTATATATATTTTACGTTGAAGAAGAAGGGATGATAGAAATTGGTTGTGAGTTGATATTGCCACTGTGAGATTTCTTTCTATCGTAAATCTGTACACGCTAGCTATTTTTATGATTTCGATAAAAATCATGATTTATATAAATTACTATTCCGAAATTCATTTCATGGATTTAATCATTCCCTTTGAATCAATTTACCATTGAGTTATATGGTATGTGGTTGAAAATCACAATTGGACACTGATATTCCAGGAATTTCCAGCCTAATTATAATAATATTCCTTTATTAGGTAGTAATGCTATTCACTATGAAAACCACCTTTGTGATGAAATAAATATGGTATGCTACATTCCATTTCAATTAAACTGAATATTTAAATAATAACCTGTATTCCTTCCATCATTGAATATTTTTAAAATACCTCCAGTGAAATTCTCATGCCAGCTATAATCAACGATCCACACATTTCCATTGTGTACAGGGGCAAATTAGCAGATGGAGTGCGATATCTTCTACCATCATCAGTCTGACCCGGTGCTTCAATGATGAATCCAACCCTCTCAACGATTAATCGTTGCAGAATATTCAGATTCCCCCTTGACGTGGCAAAGAAAAGCATAGTCAAGCATCTTTCACCTTAGTACAGAGTAGGGGAAGAAGATTCGTTAGCGTGGTATCACTTGAGTAAAACGAATTCCTTGCTCTTGTATTACTTTATTACTTCAGGAAGACAAGACGCTTCTGAGGAGGAAAAGACTCTTTGGAATCGCATTCCTCTTACATTCGCTCGTTTCTTGTCCTCTTTGACGAAGAGCCACTATTGTGTTGGCAGTTGGTTCTCCGATTACGTTCGTACTCTCATTCTCTTGGAACGCTTCTTCTATCATCTCTCTAGTCTCTTTTTTTTTTTTTTTATTAACGTGAATAGACGGCACCCTACACCTTCTCGGTCTTTATCCTAGGTTACGACGTCAGAAATCTTGGAGATATCATTTCCAAAAACCAATTTTTATCAGATGTTGTACAATTGTTAGAGACTTCTCATTATCTTCATTGTTTATCATGTAAATTTGCCGATTTTCCTTTCATTGACGATTATTAATTGCACAAACAGTCATTGATATTCGCTAAATAAATTCTTTTTGAAGAATCGATGAAAAGCAAGATTTTACAGGAGAAGCAGAAAAAATGGAAAGGAGAAGATGGAATATATATCATTTCAAGTGATTAACCTATTAGGAGAATTCGGATTGAAAAAAATCTCTAATTCTTCTGACTTATCGCAGCCACTGAGCGCACTATGATCGACTGTGGCAGGGGATAGCGATAATAGAAGAGGGATGAAGCAGTAAAGTATTGTAATGACATTTGAGCATTTAGAGATAGGAAGAGGTCCATATTTACTACTCCATTTCATTTATTAGACTAATTCATTTATCATCTTGGTCCAGCAAGACAAAATCCAAAATCTATAGCTGAGGATTTTGGCTTGCGTATGGGTTCGCACTTCGCACTGACCATGACCACATCAAAGTGGCTGTCGAATGGGCTTTGAGCACCCCTTCTCCTACTCCACTGGTTCTGTTCCACCTAGCTTTGACACTGCAGCCAATATAGTCAGCCTGGTTATTACCCAAGCTCCCATTCAATATCCTTAATTAAATTCGGCAGCTTATTCAATGCGGTTAATTACGATTTCGTTTTGGTCTTTGTCAGGGGGCCAGTTGTTAGTGACATTCTATCAGACAAATGGAATTAAAGGAAAGAGTCTTTTGGATGATTATTTCGTGAAAGGAAGACATGGAGAGGTCCACAAAATACAGTTTTTGGAAGAAAGTTTTCGTTGATGAAGGTAACAATGACTCTTTGGATGGATGAATACGATAAATCGTAGACATTCATTTGAATAATGGAGTTAATTGTAATGATGATCATTATGTTACATAAGATTGTACAAGATACTGCAACAGTAGAGTCCACATGTTCCATTGATATTGGGTTGAATAGAACAATACCTATGGAGGATATTATCTCGCATACTTACTCGTTACTTGGTCTATCACGAAAGGTTTAGACACTGAACTATCTTCCTGCCTTCCTCCTATTTCCGCTTCTTGGGCTTGTCCTATCAACGGTAGAATGGAAGGATCCCTCACTCTGCGAATTGGCTTCCGGCTGGTTTCATCCGGGTATAGGATCCTGGGCGAGAGAAGTGAATCAGCTACACGCACGTCACTTCGTCTCCGGTTCTCATTTCTTTCATCGACTAGCTAGAAAATCTCAATTATCTGGGCATCCGAGAGAAGAGCCACGACAGGAAGAACTACCTCCACCATTCGTTGCATTCATCCTCTTTGGAGAGAATTATTATATCGTCGAATCCATGTACCACGTCTTTGTTCAAAATTCCTAGGAATTCTCAACTCTGAATTTAACTGCTTTCTGTGCTATATATTCAACGTAAACTCCTGAGAATCTTCCCTCCAACACACTTCATAGACAAGTTGAAGGACGTGTTTGAAAACGTAAGCATTGTTGGTGAGAATGAACTGCCATCATCAACAATCTTCTTGGTACCATCCCAATTTTTAATGATGCAATACTCTTTGTCAATTGATGAATAAAATTTCTTCACAATCTCCACTAAATTAAAATGAAAATTGACAAAAATCTTTCAAGATGAGAGCAAGATGACTGGTGGGAGAGTTAAATGAAATTCAAAGTCAGACAAGTATTTCTGAACGTAAAATGAGGGTTGCTCTGAATGGTGGGCACTTACTTACGCAAATGCCTGCCATTCGGATTAAGTATTTGTTCTAAAAGCCGAAGGCAGCTAGTAGAAGGAGATGAGAGGAAGGCATTCAGACACTATGTGTACCAATGTGGAGTGTGGAGGGAGGGGAGTATAGAGTCGCTTAGCTGCAGGGTCTGAATTATGAAATCTCTCCAGGCACCTCCATACAATCCAGTCGAATTCACTGGAATTTACTTCTAGCAGAAGCAGAACATCATGACGATGGTGGTTTTGTTGGTTATACCTGTAAAGTACTTGAACGCATTGGCATTCTGAGAGCATTCGTCTTCCAATGGAGGGATTACCGTCCACCAGTTCATAATGCTCACTCACGGTTTTCAGAAGCTATAATATAATCTCTGGAAACAACGTGAACCGATGGTGAAATGCAATCGCAAATTTAGGAAAACATAATCTCAGTGGTATAAACGATTATTATCCTGCTATTAATAGATATTAGGCAGGTACAGACTGGGTTAAGTGTTGCATTGAAAAACAGAGTTTACTCTCAATCGTGAACATTCAATGAGTGAGAAGGAGTTGAAGTAGAAAAACACTCGGAATGACCTATGCTAGAACTATTTTCAGCTTCTCAAAATCCTTATTCTCTTCTCCATCTGTTTCGTCCATCTTCTCCAAGCCATGTTTCCTTGTTTATCCTGTTTCATCCCCTGTACTTGAGTGTTCGAAAGGAAGCCACTTCAACTAGCTCTCGAGTTTCTTTCTCCTTCAAGCTATGGACACGAGGAGGACAAGTACAATCGAATTACCAACAATCAAATTGAAAACGACGTATGATCTAATATACAAGTGGCAGATGTGAACTTCTTCTATATCTATCTCTGTTCCATCACTGATATTTTTGGGATATAATAAAAATTGAGTGATTGAAATTGTGATGAAACTGAAAATTTATCACTCTAATAGAGATTCCACCAGAAGTCTTCCATCAACCCCTTCATCTGATGCTTCGTCACGTCCAGAGTTAGCAATTTATGTTGCCAACTTTCATCACACCATGTCACTTTATTCTTTTGTTATCTGAAGAACAGAAAAAAGAAATGAAGAAAATTCTCTCGTGGGACGACTGGGCCAAATGAAGGCATTTGTAAGGACTTTATGAGATTTCAATAGTCCCCCCCCCCCCCCACCCTTCTCCCCTTAATCTGAAAGTGCTGACAAACCACAAAACTTTTCCCTTCTCCGAACAAACACGAAAATAAATCGATGCGAGATACGCCACCACCTCCTTGCAGGGTTTATATTCAAACTTCCTCCGCTTGGTTACCACAATGTGGGTTTTCATCTTCAACTCTATTTTTTTTTTCTTCACTGATCACAAACCACCCGACTAGAAATTTGGATACGGGTCTGATCCGGGCCGGATCAGTTGGCCGGACTCCGTACGTCAGTTCCGGATCCGGCCAACTGATCCGGCCCTTGTCAGGAATGTAACGCGTTGTGCCATCCGGGCCTGATCAGGCAGCCTGACGGTTGCCTTTTTTCCATTAAATGTTTATTGGAAAATTAATAAATAATCAATGCAGAACGATAAATATATGTTGATATAACATATTTATGTTCTCAATTGATAGGAAAATATGAGAAAAAAATAAAAAAAAAATGGTTCCCGCGGGGTCTCGAACGCCTCCCGGTCACCCATCCAGTTACTGACCACGCTCGATGTTGCTGAACATTGATGATCGCTGGATTCCCGAGTGTCCTGGTCTGCTATGCTGGAATTATTAGAAAGACATCTTTCCATGTCTCATTAAACTGATAGTGCCGATTTTTTTTAGTCTATTCTACCATCCCCTCAAGATAATTATTCATAATAAATATACATTTCCATACATTATTTTCATGTTATAGATTTATGAAATATCAATTATTGATTTTTCAATCTTTTTCTGAATCCATGATTGATGAGCATCGAAGAATGAAATATGATTACGATATCAATGGGGAATATATTATTTCCACGCAAATTGGCTTTTAATGATTTGTCAATAGACAAAATAGCATTTTGGACATCCGGCCAGCCGTGTAAGTTCCTTCTAAGGGCCTGATCCGGTGGCCTTTCTCGGACTTATAATTTTTATTCCTATGGTATCTGACTCAAGGAGAGAGCAAATATTATTTCTGATGTCTATGTTCATATTTTTGGCCCTCGGTTCGATTCATACCATTCTATCCCCATTTATAAAATTTATTTGCATCCGGCAAACGTATACGGCCCTGATACTTACTTGATCAGGCTGGCCGGATTGAACTTAACATTAATTCAAATCCGGCAGCCGGAGAATAGCTTTATCCGGCCCTGATAGGTTTAACCTACGGCCAGCCTGATCAAGATGGCCGTACGAACAACGGATCCGGACCTGATGTGACATCAAGTTGGCCCCATCAAATTTCTAGTCGGGCACTTTCATCGCTTGGCTTATACCCCAATTTTCGTGTATCTTGTTATACTTTTTGAACCCTCGATTGATAATATTTTTCGTCTCGCTACCGTAAAATCTTGATAGGCTTAGGCAAAAGAAGATCAAGGCTTTCAGTTCCAATCATCTGGAATAAATGATAAATAATCGGATATCTTTGTTCTCCTTTTCTAGACGTGACCATTCACCTGTATGAGCAGTTTTCTTTTTTCCACTGAGCTATGCACCATTTATCCCTGCAAATGGACTCCCGCACTCTTCCCCATATGGTTCTTGGTTGCTCGGGGGACCCTTTAAGAGGTTTGAAACCTACCCCCCAGTAACTTGTTTTTATTTAGTAACTTTCCTGTACAGTGGACCAAAATTTTTATCAGAGTCACAGTTCTTTGTCAATTTATCTTCGGAAGACTTTCATACTTACCCCTCATTGTTCTCATTTTACTTCGGTTAGCCCTGTCTGCTTCGGAGAAAAGTGAGTGTTCTGAGGGGAGTCTATAGGGACAAAGTGTTGTATCCAGCGTGATGAATGCTGGTAAACTTTGGGGGAAAAGTCGTTTATAAAGCAGCTACGTGGGATCATTGTGTCCATACACTTTATAACGTTGTTTTCTTTCGATACGGCAATGTTCAGGGCTTGCAATGACTCAGGTGATGGCTGCTAGTTGAGCCAGAACTGGAAAAAATTAATTTGAGGGTCTTAAAATATTGGATTGAAACGATTTTCAAAAGCTCAAATTGAGCTTTTCGAGGATCTCCTTTGAATTTTCCCTAAACTTCAATTAAGCTTTCCAAAAGTGTCATTCTGAAAGCTTTTGAAAGTTCAAATTGAGTTTTTCAAAAATCCCGTTTTGAAAATATCAATGAGTCTAATTAGAGCTTTTCAATTATCATATTTTGGAGAAATTGAAAGCTTCAATTGAGCTTTCCACAAATCTCATTCTGGAATCTTTTGAAGCTCAAATTAAGTTTCTCAAAAGTCTTTTTTTGGAGGCATCGGAAAGCTCAATTGAAGCTTTTCAATAATCTCATTCTGGAATCTCTTGGAAGCTCAAATTGAGTCTTCATAAAATCTCATTTTTGAGACATACAAAAGCTCAATTTGTGCGTTCAAATAAATTTCATTTTTAAAAAATCAAAACTCTTTATTTGAGCTTTTGAGTTCCTTCAAATTGATATTGAGCTTAAATCGAGCTTTTCACTGTTTTCAAAACGAAATATTTCAATAATTTGAATCAAATACTAGAATAACCACAAATATATAAATTTTTCTGATGAAATAACGAAAGAAATGCTTTTAGTTTGACAAATTATGGAATTAGAGAGAAGAATTAACCGACACGTTGGATTTATCATAAAAAACGCCGTAATACATTAGAAGCAGAAGCGGATATCAGGGATTGCGGTGAACGGAAAAACCACGACGACATTACGCGGTATCAGCGTCCGGTCTAAAATTCGTGGGTTGCGGATTGAGTAATTGAATGACAATAAATTTACATTCGTGTTTGTTGCGGCTGGTTTTGAAGCCACAATTCATGCAGATAGCTATTCAACATTTACGAAAATAGCGTTGTATACCCAGAGGACTCATCATTACGCAATCATAACATAAAACGATTTTCTCACTGAATTGTCTGTGCATTATAATCCTATTAAAAAGTCTTGATATTTTCAATGTTATTCATTAAATCACCGATAAATTTTTTATTAAAATAAGAGTGAATATTCTGTCTGCGACGGAATATCATACCTTATACTCGTATAAAAAAAAATGATTCTATGGGGAGAAGTAAAATATAACGATTGCTCTTTGAAGTTGTTACCATGCCCCTGAGTATTAACATCAAGCATTTCTTGGAAAATACTTTCTTGATACTCCTGATGAGAGAAAATCTCAATTTTTTTTTTTCGTCTACAGAAAGCTGTTTATTGAGTTGCTTCTCATTTTCTCCATGCGTCCTACATTCCCGAGAAGCTTTGCAATTCATTTCTCTCCATAATTCTACCGTTGAAGAAAATGTGCACAATACATAATCGACATTTTAAATAATTGGCAATCAATTGAATTCTCGTTACGAAGAAAACATAAAACTTACATTATTTCTGATTAAATCCGTATGAAAAAAATCTGGTTCTCCTAACTTTTGATTATTATACGGGGCGAGGTTAGTATTACCAATTGCCAATATTCGTACTGAAATTCAATAACACACATACAGCGTATACAGGATGTAAACTCTCTCCTCTCGAAACGGTATAAAAACAATAAATAAATATTGATACTGAGTTTCCATCCATGACGTATACATGGAATATATTCTCTCCTCTCCACCAACTTCCTGTCCTTCTCTACCCATAGCCCATCAGTGTTTGTCTGTATTCGCATTTAAACTCTCTCGGATGTTGCCGGATGCACCACCACCTTCTTTCCGGCCTTACCAATGTTATAGAAACCCCACGTCTGTACCCCCAGGACTTGTTTACCCCGATCCTAACTAAATTTGCCAGCTAGCCTAATTAAGTGAAATTTAATTAATTGCTCCAGGTGTTTGAGAGGTATATACTATTATCAGATTACAAATGATGGAGTCAAAAAATAAAAAAAATTCAATCAACATCCTGTCGTGAATTCAATAGCTGTGAGTGAGATAATAGGGAACTTGCATGGAACTTCTCATCTGCGTATTTTTCATAACAAATGAATAGCCAAACAGCTAAAAATTTTGTGAAATATGTTCTAGATGATCAATGATAATTAATTAAAAATCAGTAGTTTCTGAGACCAATTTTTAGGTTATGACGTCTCAAGGTCCCTTGGGTAGCTTCCCATTGGCCGAGTGTCCGAGGGTGGGGAGTCGTAGTCCTTCATTGGCTGAGACGCACCCACAGATTGAGTTAGGTTCACTTGGATACGTCCTGTGATTGGTTTAGCGTCCAAGAGACATTGTGACGTCACAAGCGATATCAGAGCATTTGAAATATGGAAATTTAAAGAATTAATTACTAATTACTGAACAATTTTTGGAATATTTTCAAATGAAAAATTGTTAATTGTGGTCATGATCTTGAAATAAAAAAATTAAGTGTTACACAATAGTATTTACAGATGATGTACCGCTATATCCTTTTGGTTAAAGCAGTAATACTGAAAGTTCGTATATGAAGATTTTTTTACTGAAAATAGAATTCATATGCGAGAGACGATGGTGCTATGGTGCTGGTAACACTGTGGTATGCAGTTGATTATGGAAGCTATATGAAGGGGCTCGACGTGCCCTAGCATCTTGAGTACCCTATCCAACGGGCCAAGTCGTGCCCAGAACCCACCACACCAGCCATACCCTTCTCTCTCTCCCTCGCGCATCCACTTCTGTAGCTAACCTCAAACCCATCGGCAACAAGCGTCTTACTACTCAACAGGCCGTCAAGAACGTCCTAATGTCAGATACAATACAATCCATATGTGAATGACATTGTAAAGGGGTCAATGAGACAATTGGTCAATTATAAGCACAATCTCAACATTTAAATTTTCGATTCTGGGGGTATATTCCCTCAATAAAAATTCCCTAGAAAAAATTTTCACGGACGAACTTTTCCAGGATAATTTCTGTTTTGGAAAAAATGTCCACTCACCTAAATTTCACAATACGAGTGATTGGTTCGGTTATGACAAACGAGCTCTCGGTATACCACAACAAGAGTATATATATCGATAAAACTATAAACTGGACAAAGTTGATGAAAGCTGCGGTGGAAGAGGCATTATACAATATACCAAATGGCAGAAGCAATGATGAAGGATTGAGAGTTTGCTGGTACCAGGGCTTGGAAATCAAACGTTTCTGCTACCCGACTAATTAAGTTAATTGGCATAATACTCCCAGTGGGCTTTCAGTTAGTTGATTGTTGGCGCGTGCGCGCATCAATAACTCAACGGTCGATCGAGAACGAGTTGTATTCAACGAAGAGTGGATACCGGCAAGGCTATGATTATCGAGTGATAAAGATACAGTGAAGAAAGGATAGGAACATGGAAATAATGACAGAGTCATTTTCCAATGTGTCATCTATTTGAGATTACGATATGACATTTCGAGGTACATTGACTGTGACACTGGTATGGCTATCGAAATGTCATGATAATTCCTGTCTGTCTCATTTTCACAGCAGAATGGAGATATCAGGGCATTTGATGGAGCGATTTGAAAGGATAAACAAGAGATTTTTGTGGGGGAAGGTTGAAACATTGCACTAAAAAAAAAAAAAAGTTGGATTGAGATTTTCAAATTCTTAAATTGAGAACTTCAAAAAAGCTCAATTTAAGATTTTCATGAAGTAATTTCTTGATGTCTTTAACACGGTTGACGAACACTTCTTCCACTATTTTCATGAAGCTTCAATTGAACGTTTCGAAAGTCTCAATTTGAGATTTTCATAAAGCTTGAGTTGAGCTTTTCAAACGTCTCAAACATTTTCGAAAAGCTCAATTTAAGCTTCATGAAAAGTTTAATTCAAGCTTTTCGAAAAGTTTAATTTGAGATTCTTGAATGTTAATTGGAGATTTTTAAATCTTAATTTAACAATTGAAGGTTCAATTAGAAGACACCGAAAAGCTTAAATTGAGATTTTCAATGTCGTTTATTTAAGCTTTTCGAAAATCTCAAATTAAGATTTTTGTTTTTTTTTGATGTGTAGGAAGTTTATGATGCCCGAATCATGAATATAATAAAGTACATTTGAAAACATCCCAATCCCCTCATTGGTAATAGCTCGTTAACGGAGGATTGTTGATTTTTGAATATATCAAAGTGGAAAGCTCTACAAGCCAAATCGGAGTTCCATTCATGAGGGCGATTTGCCAGTGCTATTCATTTGCATAAAGGGTCTTATGAATGGGAGGCTTCCTGCGGAGTATCATACTTCCTAGATATTATCTTCATTATTGATAAATTGCCAACATCTTCAAAATTATCAGGGTAGAATTTTTGATATGATATCAACATTTTTTATCTATGAGGATTGACGAGTGAAACGGAATGGGGGTGTAAAGAGGCTTGAGGCGATACGAATAGAAGACTTCATAGATGATTTCCCTGGAGTCTATCGAGCTCAAGCATTCCTAGAAATATATTGAGACGTGTTGGATATGTATATGTGTGGCTAGGTGCCATCAATAGCATCTGACATCATTGAAAATCATTGGAATTGAGAAAATAAAGACATCAAATACTTCATTCAATGTTCGTTGGATAGGGGGAAAAATATATAAAAAATAGCAAATATTGGGTGGTCATTGAGAAGGAGATTAGCACTGCTCTGATGCACTGATGTTTCACGCTGACTGAATTCGAGGAAAAATGGTATAAAAACCGTTCTGACACTAATTGGAACAAGTGTGTGGAATTGAGTACACGAAGGCGAGGCAAAAAGGTAGAAAGAAGGTATTCAGAAGAGGGGGTAATGAGGGAGGTAGGTGAACAGTAGATATAGCGCTTCGAATTAACCATCATAATCGGGTCATGGAAATTCCAGGGGACATGAAATGGTAATTTATCTGTTCCGAGAATTTCCAATTAACGTTTCTTTTCATTTCATTCGGTTATGTAGAATCTCATGCTGAATGATAGAATTAAACTTTTGTATCTCATATTCTCATGAATTTCATCAACTGACATTGATTGACTTATTCATCCAGACCAAGGTTATCACAATTTCTGATTATATCCGTTTCTCCAGCCAATTTAAAAAAAAAAAAAGAAAATTCTGTAAATCGACGATTTACTCAATCTACCATATCCAATGTATATATAATGTCATGTCAGTAAACGCAGTATCTGAACGATTAGATGTTCGGTATCAATATTTACCCATAGCCTCTCTCGTTGGCACCCTCACTCACTCACTCACTCCATGGCTGTGTTCTCAACATTCTATCGTCCAAAATGGAAGAGGCTATAAACTTCGTACATATCCGCTAACCATACTCGAAGCATGTTTGCTCGTGCCACGGAGCTGATACGACGGATTCTCATGGGAAAAGCGTGCTGCTGATTCTGTGGGCAGGCTTAACAAACCCCCCTCCACCTCTCTGGAGGCCATAGGATAGTGTCCTCACATCTCTGATATCAAAATTCACAGTATCTTCTCATTGATTCAGACTTGATGTCTCAAATATTACATCAAAAATTCATCTATTTCACTTTTTTATTTCAAAATTACAGAAATCAAATTATTCCAACTTTTTTTCTTTAGACTCATGGTGCACCCACTCATTCCCTCCGTGCTTCTCAGAGTAGAGTGCATGCGCGTGTAAAGTTGAAGTCAACTAACAAAAACAAAATCTGTGGAGAAAGGGCGTGCAAAAAAAATAAAAATAAAAAAGTGAGTTTTCAAACCCCCCAACCTCACACCCAAACAACACCGGGCAATTTTTCAATAGCACCGTCCGAGCTTGAATTCTCGTTAATTTTTACTTTCTCTCGCCATCCGCCATGGGAAGCCCATTGTCCGTACTCCCAACCCGTGGTACCTCCTCAACTCTCCCTTCCTCCCCCACCCCCTCCCAACGATAACATAGAAAATGCAGCAGACCGCGTACCCACTCACTCTCCTATATTCCATGCTTTCTCACCCACCCCTTCTACCCATTTTCTGGGCTTTCAACACACTCTTTTATCCTTACTTTATCCCCTACCCTCTCTCTCTCTCTCTCACACACTTTTTTCCTCCGCTCTACTGATGTAATACAACGGCCCTTCGCCACCGGTGCACACATTTCATTCGATTTCTTTCCGCCTGGCTCCTTTCTCTCGTAATATTATTGGCGATGAGCAATCTCCAATAGAATGAAAATGTTGATGATAAAATAGATATCTGGGACAAATGCAGTAGGAGAACATCTTGAAATTGAAAAACTCTGGTGTTAAAAAATTGTAAATCCACGAGACAATAGGGAACTTGCATGGAACTCAGTTTCTCTTGAACTTCTCATCCAAACAGTTAAAAATATTGTGAAATATGTCCTAGTTAATTTATGATAATTAATTAAAAATCAGTAGTTTTTGAGACTAATTTTTAGGTTATGACGTCTCAAGGTCACTTGGATAGCTTCCCATTGGCCAAGTGTCCGAGGGTGGGGAGTCGTAGTCCTTCATTGGCTGAGACGCATCCACAGATTGAGTTAGGTTGACTTGGACACGTCCTGTGATTGGTTTAGCGTCCAAGAGACCTTGTGACGTCACGAGCTATTTCAGAGCATTTGAAACATGAAAATTTTATAAATTAATTGCTAATTACTGAACAATTTTTGGAACATTTTCGAATGAAAAATTGTTAATTGGGGTCATGATCTTGAAATAAAAAAATTAATAAAAAATTCATACAAGTTCCCTATTTTGTGTGTATATGAGCATTAACCAGGATGTGCCTAGTAATATATTTTCCGTCCTTGTGCATATTTCAGTCGTATGGGCACTCTAGTTTTACCGTAGCTAAATTAAATATATAGGTACAGAGGAGCAGTTTCGGGAAACGCGCCAGAAGTTACCTGCCCTAGTGGATTTCTCTCCTGCCCTCCACTGTTACCAATACGTGCAACTATCTCACTCCCTTGATTCATCTCTCCCCTCCCTGCTTTGTGCGCTTCATTCTTCCAGAATCGGGAGAGCTATCCTTAAATCACCCCGTCAGCCTTGTAACATTACAAAAGCACATCTAATTGCTCTGAATTGCGTTTAAATTAATTAACCTCAAATTAGATTGAGGTTGTCGAAAAGAATTGATGCCGTAAGGAAGAGAGAGGTGATCGGATATACCGGGTGAATTCTCATTTCCTATTCCCTTCGTGGTTTACATCACGTGAAAAAGGAGAAGGAATTTCAATTGGCCTGTCTCTCGATAGTGAAAATATTTTACACGATGAGACGCATTAAAATCACCCAACAATTTGTGATGTCGTCTTTTATTAGTCACATTCACAGGTATCAATGTGTCACGTGACTATTTAAAATGTCTGACGTGGACGGGGCCTACGTCCTGACGGGGTTCTGGGACTACTTGAATGGGTTCTGATTCTATCCGACGGATGGACTATTCAAGTGTTAGACTATCCAATTGTTTTTGTATATCTTATTTGTTTACCCATTCAATGAACAATCAGAAGGGTGCAGTGAAACGTGCTTTTAGCACAACGAACTGGACAATTTCTTCCAATTATAACCAATCTCCTTTCACTGATGTACAATACAATGTAGTACAGAGAAATTGTCCAGTGCTTTGTCGTTAATGTGAAGACAACGGACCAATCACGTTCGCAATTAATGGCAATCTGAGTGAACCCTCCGAAGGCGTTTGTAGATTGTGGATAGTTTTGGTCCAACGCGTGACTGTTTCTACTCCGACTACTTCACTTTTTTTTTTTTTTTCAAGTACGTGATCTAGAGATAATTGGATCAAAGAAATAAGCCATGTCAATGAAAGAAAAATATATTGTAGAGAATAAAACAGTTGTACGTATCAATAATTTGGATAAATGACATAAATTCTTACCCACAAATTGATTCGAATGAAATTGACTGTATTTGACTTTATTCACTGTCAAATTTGTCACTTTATTCCACCAAGTCTGGAACTTTCTCCTGTTATTTCCACCTACAAGCATTGATTCACGAGAATAAATGAGATAACAAAATATAAAAGAAATCTCAGTAGTACTCTTTGTATATTTCTCACCCCATTCCCATTCAATACCCATGGGATTCGAATCGTCTCATTAGACGCAATTCAGTGCTACACCATCAGATCCCTACCTTGGAAGATTGTTCCATTGTCCTTCATACATATTTAAATTATTCAAATTGCGGATATTACCATATTCCATTGATTTATCGTTGCTTTTTGGTTTTACCCTCGAATAACTCAACAATATCGTATCCTAATTCTCCCTGCATATCACTCGTAGGCTTGCCCATCACCATTAGCTCTCCATACAATTCTATTAACCATGAGTTTTTTTCTTTTTTTTGAAATAAATGGAAGAAAAGATAGATATGAAGAGCTCAATTGAATTAAAGCTGCATACTGGGGATACGCCTTTGGGCGCCACACATTTCAGTCTTATCAGTGTCTGGCAAACAGCCAAATGTTCCTCCCACTGTGATTCTCTGGCATGAGCACGTGACACAGCGAATCACGATGGTGGGACTGTACACAAAGAGGGCTGGTCAAAAATAATATGGGTAGTTACGACTATATCCAATTACGTGACCTTGAGTATACCCAAGCAGAAGAAAGGGTAAATAGAGATTCTCAAATTATAAAATTGAGATAATGGAAAAGCTCAATTTGGGATTTTTGAAAAGCTCAAATTGAGCTTTTCGGTGGCTAAGATTAAGCTTTACACAAATCGAAATTTCAAACGTTAAAAAAGCTCAATTGGAGCTCTTTAAAAGCACAAATTGATACTTTCAAAAAGCTCAAATTTACACTTACGAAAAGCTTTTCCAAATGCCGAAAAAGTAAGCATTTCCATCCGATTTGGAAGTAATTCAATGGCTTGATTTGAGCTTCTCAAGAATATCATCTTAAAGGGATTAAAAAGCTTAATTTGAGATTTTCAAACATGACAAATTGAGACTTTCGAAAAGCTCAAAACAACCTTAATAGAAAGCTCAAATTGAGGCTTGTGAAAAGCTGTTCCAACTGACGAAAAATATCTTGATTTAAGCTTTTCCATCGCCGATTTGGAAAAAAATTTAAAGACTTGATTTGAGCTTTTCAAGGATATCATCTTGGAGGGATTAAAAAGCTCAATTTGAGCTCTCTGAAAGTCGTGAGATCGAAAAGTTTAAATAACGGCTTTTTTTCGGGCGTATAAATTTCATTTGTTGTCTCATTGAATATCACATCACCCCTCCATATCTCCTTCCAGTCGAAATTGTTGCCCGTTCAAGCACAACAACAAGAATCATGCGCAACAAAGTGTTCAAACAGTTTTACACCTATTTTATGGTCGACAATATTGCATTCAAACGCCCGCGATAGCGCACGCCAGTGTCTAAGAGCCTGACGCGTTATATGCTAGTCTTGCGAATTTATATTGGTTGAACCCCTCGTTTCTCACCCCCCCCCCCCCCCCCCCCATTTACTATTCCCAGCCAACTGACGTGTTGACGTCGTCAACACAGTATTCTGCCATTGGCTTCGTTCTTGTCGTTAATTTTAACCTCAAAGAGTTTTAATTATATTTTGAGCTCGTTGGTGATGGCACTCGTCAATTTGTCGATCGTTCATCATTATGAATAAAGTACTTATTATCGGGTATGAATTGTTACTATACCTCCTATGTATCTGAACATAAATCACTGGCGTTTAAAATGTGAATAAAGTCATCCCCCTCCCTTTCTTTACATGTCTAACTGCATTTCTAAACCTGTCACAGGTGCCTCAGGATCAATAGTCATTAACCAGTATAAACTTTACTACCAATAAAGCCAATAGTTGTGTTCAAGTCTGATTGAATCCATAAATCGTCAATTCATCAACATACACCTCTGAGATGTCTCTTTTAATCCTCATTTACGTGTGATATAAATTGAACCTTCATAAATCAGTATTTCATTCCAAAATTCTCATTTTCAACAATTTCAATTGTCAGTACAAACTTCAGTCCAAAAATTAATCATCAACCAATCATGTATGAAAATATCAACAGCTCTTGTGGACGAATTACGTCGAACTTTCAGCACGTCAGAGTATGCTTCTAGCAAGGGGGAGGGGGTGAAAGTTAATAAAGCTGAATACTACAACGATATTTTCATAGCATAATCCAAACTCTCGATCCCCCCAAAAACCTTTGTGCTCTATCTTTCTCCAGCACGTTTCCCTTTCAAATCCCTCGGACGGTACTTAACCCACGAACACACATCGAATCCCCCCCCCCCCCGGTATTTGAAAAGTTTTCCGAACAATTAGGATTAGCTTGGCTGTAGCCCAAAGGTTCTGTAAGTTCTATCGGGTGCTCTTGTAGCTATAAAGCTCCTAAGGGTGTTCTCAGAGGTAATGTTGAGGGTAGAAGAGGGGACGTAGGTAGTATAGACAAGACAGCGATGTTGGATAAGGACTGATGAGTGGTTATATTCAAGTTTGTACCATTATCTGCCCTCAGCTATCATGATGCAGCTGGAGTAGCTTTCAATGAAAAAATTCAGAAAATTGTATAAAAAAACTATTCTTTCTTTATCGATTGCCTTCAAGTTGCGCGTGAGAAAACTCATCGAGGTGTGGAAGAATGTATCGATCTGTTTGCAACATACCATTCAAGAATAGGACGTATAAGCACAAGACACTGTGTTCAGGGTACTACATTTCTCTTACATTGCGGAATTCTTATAGATATTTTCTACCTCTCCTTTGGATTGTGCCTTGTCGCAATATAAAAATTCTCACAAAGTTTGCTACTGGGATAGGTGAAAACAGTAAAGTTCTGGATGACGGTGACAAGAATACTTTGGGAGTAAAAATTTTTATCAACGAATGGATATCTACAGTATACAGTCAATAAGGAACTTGCAGGGATTTTTATTAATTTTTTTTATTTCAAAATCATGACCCCAATTAACAATTTTTCATTCGAAAATGTTTGAAAAATTGTTGAGTAATTAGTAATTAATTTTTAAAATTTCCATCTTTCAAATGCTCTGAAATCGCTCGTGACGTCACAAGGTCTCTTGGACGCTAAACCAATCATAGGACGTGTCCAAGTCAACCTAACTCAATCTGTGGGTGCGTCTCAGCCAATGAAGGACTTCGACTCCCCACCCTCGGACACTCGGCCAATGGAAAGCTACCCCAGTGACCTTGAGACGCCATAACCTAAAAATATATTATCTAGAACATAGTTCACAATATTTTTTGCTGTTTAGCTATTCATTTGTTATGAATAATGCGTAGATGAGAAGTTAAAGAGAAACTGAGCTCTATGCAATTTCCATATTGAGCCTGATATCACTCTATACAATACAATTCTTCAAATCTACTGTAGATTTTTCCCACGATTTTTAACATCTTCAAACTGAATATATTCTTCAATTTACATACTCACCCATTCTTCGCCACTCAAAAATCTCTTGTCCAGTGCATGGTAGAATCTTTTATCGTGCCCCCTCTGCACTCAAGCACGAACGTAAATGTAGCATGTTTCCCTAGTACTATACATATATTATATCCTCGCGTACTTTCTTTTCACTAGGTACCTTCAGCGTTGCCCTTTTTTTTCCTTCTTCATTCATCTCTCCTTTTCTCACCCCTTTTCTCAGTGCTGTTTGCTTTCTCTCACCCACTCAATATTCAGGGAGATCCTTTTAAACCGCTCTTAGTGCGCTCCACCTGGTAATTTTACGCGTCAATGCTGACCACTTGAAGTAAAATGCTGTTATTCTTCGAATAAAACGTTGAGCATTGATGCAATCAGGTAATTAAATTAATTTTAATTAAAATTAGATCAATTGAGCATCACATGTGATACTCCAAGCAAATTAGTAATTATTTTTTCTGCTGAAGTTGAAGGAAACAACAGAAAATATATTGGATTCACACAATTTTTCCTTTCATCAATTATAGTGTCATCCCCTTACTCAAGAAAACAGTGTAATTCTCATTTGTACCTCTCAGCTTATCACCAATAGAATCCTGACATCAACTTCTCTAACGTTATATTGACAATCGATAATTTAACTTTGTTCGACAAGCAATCTGGAGATAATCTCCAGGAGTTTGATTCAATGATTTTCTCCAACGACTGTATCAACTCATCATAATCGTACAACTAATTACAATTCACTATTGAAGACTTAATTGATAGACAGGTGTTCATTCAAGCGTTTCATCTATCTCATCAATTTTTCAATTTTAACCTACTTTTGTCATTGAACACAACCAAAGCAATTTAACCTGACAACATTCTATTTTCTATACTCAACCACAACAGTAAGTTGATTTGTCCGCAGAGTGCACCTCTTCAGTATTCAGAAGGAGTTACATATTTTTATAAAATTGAATTTATTTTGGCACTCGGTATTTCAGACAATGAAATCACATTTTTAAGGAAATAAAATATGTATCAAATTTCAGTCATACTTCTCCATCCAACAATGTGTCGCTCACACCACCAGGATGATTTATTTACCTCGGGGGTATATGCCACCGAGGGCTGTGAATCGAATATTCTGACGGAATGGCTCATCTCTCTGACATAATAGTGGGACAAGGAGATAGCTATGTTCTCAGTAAAACAGATTGCGAATCTACTGTGAAAATCTTGAAGCGTTAAATTACCTCAGCATGAGAAGATACAACTCAAGTCCTGACGGTTCTTCTTGATGCTTGCCTTCTGGTCTGAAAAAAAAGGATCATAGGATGTTTGGAAATTTACGGTGTGTCGATCAAATGGATTTGCGTGAAGGCAGTCGTGCTTGCAGAACAGAGGGGACCAAGTTTGTTTGAGTCTTTGCTCTTCATTCCACCAATTTCTTCCGCTGTATTCCAACGCTGAACACCAGGATCAACACTATCAACAAGACAATCATCAGTTCTTTTTGATTCAGAAGGTAAAACTCTGATGAAAGCAAAAAACAATCTGAATTCAGAAAAGTTGATTGCTATTTGAGCAGAGAGTAAAGCCTCTCTCCAGCTTTCGTGACATCCATTAGAGTTTAAACGTAATTTAAAACTTGCCAACGCTCTGGTAGGTTCTAGTATCGCCTCCCGTACATTGTGTTTGTTGGCGAGCTTAGGGCTAAGTCTTCACGATGTAATAACATGCATGCACGTATCCACGTCTAAAGTTTGTAACGAGGCACAAGGCCTGAAACCTTGGCAGACTGCTATACCTTGGGTTTCGGGTTTGTGCTTACACGTTACGTGGGTTTTCCGTGTATAGTCGTTACATGAGCGAGTACTGTAGCATACCACAAAGACCTAGAGAGAAGGAAGTGAAGAATTTGAGATTGGAAGTCTGTGTGCGTCGACTATTACGGTGATATCAGGCTGGAATAACTTTTCCAGTACATTATACTGTTCGCAATATTTGGAGATGTTGTAAAGTACTACTTGGTGAGCAAACTCATTGATGTTGATGATGAGAGAACTGTTCGTACATCAACTGACCTTAAATCTTTTCCAGGAAATCCTAGCTTTTTTCAATATCCTATAAGGTAGGATAGAATTGACAATGAAGAGGAGCAATCGGATGATGTTCTGGCAGATGTCAGGGTTCGTAGAATTTATGCTGAGAAAATGTAACAAATGTATTCTTCTGTATCTTGAAAAGTCAAACATCTGCTACGACTAGATTTCATCCTGTCCTTTTTGAATGCCTCCGATGTGGATGAACCCTGGCGATAACCATTCGTCCGAAACTGTCTCGAGTTGAACGACTATGTTGTCATTTGAATGACAAGATGGAATAAACGGAACAATGAATAGAGAAGTTGAGCTTCAGGACAAGGCGTCGAAGGCTGCAGCGGGCATGTGGAGATCAGAGAAGGAACGTGTCGCGATTGACAGGTCATTTTACGGGGCAAAGCACCTACTAGTCGTTTATACTCTTCATCTTTTTCTCATTTTCTCTTCAGCTCGTGTGAGACGGAAGAATCGTCTCCTTTCACCCCTCGGAAGATCCCAACCCTCACTTTCACACGAGCTATGACATATCCAATGCCAACCTCTAATTCCATTTCAATTCAGCTTTGAATTCCTTGGAATGCTTTTCAATACTCTGGAAAAATCAAATCATTGTTCAATTATCAAATATGCCTGTAATTCATGATCATGTCTTCAGAATATTTCATTCCTGTTATATTGCAATATGAAGGGATGATCGATACATATGAATATCGTTCAGAGTTTCTCGAATACGTGGAATATCCATGTCACAAAGCAAAATCTCTTATGCTTGTACTCTACATCCTAGTCCATATGTCTGATCCGGTCGAATCGCCTCGGGTGGTATCTTCTGCATGTATCCTCTCAAAGAGAAAAGAGGAGAAAACTACTGGAAAGCATACTTTGTACTATGTACCATGCCTAAGGGTTATTCGTCATCTTTGGAAAAACGCAGGTATGTTTGATCAGAATTTATATTGAATTTTCAAAGGTTCCACTGATAAAAAGAGATTCCTGGGTTGGTGGAGCAAAGGACAACACATTCTCAAGGATTCTATATTGTTATCGGGGTTTATTTTAATATAAAATGGAGAAATTTCAATCACAGGTTAATCTAAAAATAGACCCTGAGAGTCATATTTACAGTAGTAATGCCTGAATTTAATGTTTTGGAAGATATCCATTGTTATATACCCAATATCCCCTTGAATTAGTAAAACCAAATAATGAATAGTGATATTACGTTCAATGCATTTACCCAGAAATATAGTATTATCTGCATTCAACATTGGAAACCTCTCATACTTCTGTAAAGCTCTCATCGAATATTTGCCGAGTTAATTGGTATGCTTTGATGGCGTCATTCACAAAACCACAGAGGCTGGGGGAGTCCAGATGATTGGTTTCAACTTTTTAAATCTTCTTTTTCAATACATTTTGTACATTCGACATGAGGTATGACTTTTGACATCTTCGTGTTATTGTAGACACCATCATCCAACAGAGTGGTTTGTCCTGACCGCAATGTAATTCATTCTCACAGTACATGAGAATCTCATTAGTCCCTCAAGCCCACCAATATAACCAGAAACTGTTGGTCTCGGGTGGGTTGAGTTCCGATGTAGCCGGTTGAATGTATTTCGTAACAAACTGGAAATACCTCTCCTGCCATATCATAACCGTGACGTTATACACCAGTTTGGTAGATGTTCAGATACACCCAAAGAAAAAAAATATTAATTTGAGACTTTTGAAAATCAAAAAATTGAGACTTTCGAAACTTTCAATTAAAGCTTCATGAAAATCTTAAATTGAACTTTTTCAAAGTGCTCCATTTGAGAATTTGAAAATCTCAATGTAACTTTTTTTTTTGGGTGCACCCTGAGACTGCACATAATACTCATGAAAATTATTGATTGTACGAATTTATTCTCATCCTTGTCCATCATTAAACTTTTCCATGGGTGAAAAAAAAAATGAACAATTACTTTCTCCAGGTGTTCCATTCCCGGAACCCCTCGATCAACTCAAACGAAGAAAACTATAATTTCAAATTTTATGCGAATGGCAACACGTGCAAGCGAATTCAACTGATTGAGAGATGTAGAAACTCATCAAAACAATCGATCACCGTAAAACTCGTAATCCCCTTCAATAATCTATCTCTCAGTTGATTCAAACAGTCCCATCACTTTATACTACGTCTTCACACTGATATTGAATATCCAGTATTGACATAAAAATATTATAATCCATTCATCATTCATACAAAAAAAAAAAAGAAAAAGATGTAGACTCTATAAATAGACAACGTGCTACAGTAAAATGTGAAAGAATAAGAAAATCAAAAATAGAAGAAACTAGTGTCCATGGTGAATTCAGAGGCGCATGTGTCCTGTGACGTAGACAAGAGAAGCAGGTTGCTTTCACTGGTAGAGAAATGTTGGGAAAGAGTGAGAGAGGGATGAGTGTAAAAGAAAAGAAAAAAAAGGGAGGGATGTGAAGAGTTGGCAGGTAGAGTGGTATGTGGTAGAATGAGTGTGTGTGAAACATTGTACCCCCCCCCCCCCCTCCCACCCGCAACTCCCGTTGGGGGCGCTAGGTAGGGGTTTGGCTCAGGCGACGACGCCAGAACGCCTGGCATCGTCAAGCCGTCACTATGACAACGGTGACAGACGAGTGCGCATCCGTGACCACGCCTACGTCACGTCGGCACGGAGCTATGACGTCAGTTGAAATTGACATGAGCGCCATACCATAATATGAACGTGGTGCGGCTATTGTGGGTACTAAAGTAATACATTCGTTGGTACACTATATGTATACAATAGAGGTTAGACGGTGTCAGCGACAGCCGCCTGTTGCTATCTTTCAGGGAAAAAGCGTTTGTACACTTTTGGTACATTTTGTACTACAACTGATGCTGCCACTAGCGCTCTATCGTGGAAACACACAACCAGCTACAGCTCTACACATTGAACTACGTTGCCCCACCAACTGCCCCTTCCGCTGACGGAAAATTTTCCTCTCCCCGTTACGTACCCCCTCTGCCGTTGTTCCCTCTTTACCAACCCCCGACAACCCCTAAGGACCGTACGAGAGTTTCTCTCCGCCAGTCAGCAATCCGACTTGCCGCCACACTGCGCCAAGTATAAAGGACCGTGTATTTTAAAAAATATTTAAATTCAATACGCAATTCAATTGTAATTGATTAAAAAATTTTAACGCAGTGTGAACAAAGCGTTTATTCATATTTTCTTTGATTTAATCATCAATTGATAATTTATTATTATTACTCGTGATAAATAATCAATAATCATATATATATATACTGATATATATGTATACATAGATGGGTATATCTATGTATATGGATATGTAAATAAATTTTCATCGAGACATTCGATTATAAGAGACAAAAAAATTTAATCAGTTGAGGGGGGAAAAAGGGGTACGTGCGTGCTAGAAGGGATTCATCAGTCGGCAGCCTCTGATTCAACTGATCACCAGACATCCTGCCTCAACACGCGTTAGCCACGAGCTGGGATCAAGTTTTATGGATCATAGGTTAGCATCAAGATTTTTTTATAGAAAAATTATTATTATCTTTTTAAATTTCTTCAGTGATCAGTGTCCGAGGTTAATCCACGTGCAGAGTTAATGGATTATTTATTATTTCTTTATCTCAAGGGATATTATTTTGGTAACCTCGATGCGTGGTGGGACTATTCACATTCATTTCATTGGTTCATTGTTGAATTCTATTATTACAACGTAAATAAGGGAAAATGGATATGATTGGAGATAAAAAAATAATAATATGTTAATTAATTGATTTTTCTCGCGATTTAATTGTCAATAATAAAAATAAAAAATAAAAAAATAAAAGATGCAATGGTAAAACATATCTCATTATTGCGGTGAGAATACCGGAATCATGGAGAATTTTCCGACAATTTTCTTAACCCAGTTATTGGTTGGTAGAAGCCCGCACTGTTGGAATTAGCAAATGGGGTCGTGGTAAGGAAAATTAGAGAATAAGGAATACAACATTTTCAAGAGAAGGAAAAGAAAATAATGGAAAGAATAACTGGTAGTGAAAGAGGATGAGAGAAATACGAATAGGATAGGAAGAGAGAGAGAGAGAGAGAGAGAATAAGGAAAATTGTGTTTTCACGGAGGGGTGGCTATTAGCATATCATCCGATTCATTCGTTCGATGCCTGTTTTGAATACATTAATAATGAATTTAATAAGTTAAACTCAACTTCATCTTTATTCATGTAGCAATTATCGTTGTGAAGATACCACTGATAGTTTTCGAGAATGATACTGAATATTATGGATTCGTGTATGATGAAACAGAGGGTCTGTTAATAGGCGAATAATCCGATATGGAGATGTTTAATAAATTGAATAATTATTGAGTGATAAAAAAGTTGGAGAAAATAAGAGAGAGAGAGAGAGAGGGGGGGGGGAATACTATTGTATTTAACTGTGGGAAGAAACATGAGGGACACCGAATTTGTTTAATCATAAAATTCGTTTGGTATACTGGAAAAACAAGGGTTGATATTCACTGTAAATTTTCCACTGTGTTTTGAAATAATATACCCCACAAAATATGTACATACAATATTTACAGCCTCTCAGATACTTCGCATCCATTTTCAAACAATTTGCAAACTCTATCCTTTCGTTGGTTACACAATATGAGAATTGAGGCACTCGAAATGGGCGCGAAATACTAGGTATGGTGATTTCAGTGAATGACTAAGTTCAGTCATACAGTAAATTTATGGGTTTGATAATTTTGCGATTATCTCGGAAATGCGTAATTTTACGGGAAAATGTCAGAGAACATTTTTTATAGAAAACAAAATTTCCAACAAAAATGGTCTTATGCTATTTTCTTTTAAAATCACTCATTCTCAAGATAATCCAACATTTTCCAAGATTAAACACCTGTACCCCGATTCTTCCAACCCCCCAAGTGGCAATATACGTGCAGGCCCAGTGAAATGGTTCCTTTACCCTCCAACCCTGGAACAAGTTATGTACGCAATGCGGCCACTTATCCTCGTACTCTCCACTTTAAATGGTACGTGCGTGGCTTATATTCTAGAATTCACCAAAAGCGAAGGGTTAGGTACATGCCCATTCCTCTACTCCTCCTGGTCATCTACCGAATGAAACGAGTAGAATACAAAATTCAGGGAGTGACAACATTGTGTGCCAGTGTGCCACAAACCTCACGTAACATCGACGACAGGTGAACATGTACATGTGTAATTAATGGGTTCTGTTGGATATGATCAATCATGAAAATTGTCTCAATATCAAATTCTTCAGTCCAAATAATCATCGTTCATTATTGACCAATAGGGAACTTGCATGGAGCTCGGTTTCTCTTTAACTGCTCATCTGCACATTTTTCATAAAAAATGAATAGTCAAACAGCAAAAAATATCATGAAATATGTCCTAGATAATTTATGATAATTAATTAAAAATCAGTAGTTTCTGAGACCAATTTTTAGGTTATGACGTTTCAAGGTCCCTTGGGTAGCTTCCCATTGGCCGAGTGTCCGAGGGTGGGGAGTCGTAGTCCTTCATTGGCTGAAACGCGCTGATTGGTTTAGCATCCAAGAGACCTTGTGAGGTCACAAGCAATTTCAGAGAATTTGAAATATGGAAATTTTAAAAATTAGTTACTAAATTACTAAACAATTTTTGAAACTTTTTCTATTAAAAAAATTGTTAACTAGGGTCATGATCTTGAAATAAAAAAATTAATAAAAATTCATGCAAGTTTCCTATTGTACTTGAAACCAATGAAATCAATTCCCTCACAATTCACTCGTGAAAAAAGGGGACAACAAAAGAGTTGAGTTAAACGATAGGAAATTACAAAGTGTGCCAACAATTTTATCTCACTTCCATGGGGTTCCCGTATATTCTCTTTACCCCTTATCCACCCCCCACCTACACCACTTTTACCCTTCACCATACATGGGCTATTTCCGCGTTGGTGAAAAATACGTTACAAATCCAACTTTAACACCGTAAGGATTCAGAACACGTAGCCAAGAAAGATATATCGGGTCGTAGGACGCTTTTCACGTATCCTACTTTCGAACCTCATTTCTCTAGAGCAACACTCCTTCACCACCTTTACCCTCTTTCTCTTTTGCTACTCAAGGCCGTACATTTCTATGATCATGTTTGATCATTCTAGTGAGAGGGTGTCTTCAAGAAACAAATTCATGGGGTTTCGATGATCTTGAGGGTTTCATCTTCGTTAAACAGATTTTAAAAAAATTAAATTTTCATAGTTTTTTTCCGAAATGAGCCCTCTGATGATCATGACCAAATCGACCCCTCACAGATTTATTGATTTTTATTGGCCTCCATAAGGATCACAGACAGGGCTGAGGCGTCTGACCGTAATTACTGTATCTACTGTGTAGGGTCGAATGCGCATCTCAACCTCAAAGATTTGAGCAATATCCATACCCTCTATCTTGAATCCATTATCCTCACCCGGGGTAAAGGGAGGTGATCCACAACGCTACTCACTGTGTAGTGTCTTCAACTTCTCGAGTGATGCTTTGTCGTTCATAAGCAGTATTGATTATCTGATGTGATTGATGCATCAATTATACTGGAGTAATAATATTCGAGTGGAAAGAGATTACAGCTAGGGGGAAGGTTGGAACCTTTTGCATTCAATAATAATTTTTTATTGTCTCAGAAATTCATGAAATATACATTTTTTTTAACAATTTTTTTTTTAAGAAAACCCTCAACATGCACATCTAAAAAAAAATCTTATTTCGAGCTTTCAGATCTCAATTTGAGATTTTCGAAAAGCTTAAATTGAGCTTTTCAAAAATATTATTCAAAGACACTGAAAAGCTCAATTTGAGATTTTCAGCAATCTCAAATTAAGACTTTTGAAAAGCTCAATTTAAGCTTTATGAAAATCTTAAATTGAGACATTCGAAACGTTCAATTAAAGATTTATGAAAATTTTAAATTGAGCTTTTCAAACACTCAAATTGTGCTTTTTCTCAATTTAAGAATTTGAAAAGCTCAATTTAACTCATTTTTTTGGGTGTGAACCTAAAACCTCTTACCATGGGTTACTGGTGACTTGGTCCATAATGAAATTCACAATTGACCCCTGCCTGCTCTATCCAACGTGCCTGTCCCAGTTGCTCCATCACGCTAAGTCACATAGCGTTAAATACATTAGATGTATACGCACATGCACATAAACGGTGTATCACTCTGAGGGTATATGCAATGCATTATGGACCCTGAGTGTATTGCGACGTGGATATAGTGGTACAAGTAGGGTAGAGTAAGAGGAGGCCAACATTTCCGAGAGAATAGAGGAGAAGCATGGTACATACCAGTGCTTGGACTGAATTATACTCGGTTATGGTCGTGCTTCTATGGTACTGCTTAACGGAGTTAGACAAGGAGTTGAGAGGGGGTGGTGAGAAACACACGATGGGTGGGAAAACCACTAGGGTCTGTCAGTGTACTACATTCAGACTCTGATATAACCTATAATATAAACCTCAATTCATAATTATTTAATCATCAAAATTATTGTATCTTAATGTTTCTGTTCTCTCTTATGTTCCAGGTGAGTATTCAATTTCAAGTATCTCTGGACAATTCATCTGATTGATTCCGTAAGTTGACAAATCGTAGGGGAAGAGAGGGTATTACCGGACAGCGGGTAATACCGGACACTCTGATATCTAAAAAATGGATGATTATTTTTTTTCTGTAACAATTTGATGAAGTCAAACCTATTGTCCTTATGTAATTTTGGATGTTTTGCTAGTATAATTTTGTGATGACAATTAGAAAAAAAATATTGAAATTTTGAGGCTATTAGCATCTAAGAAATGGCTGTATTCAAATGAGCATTTTTTCATTTTTTATTTCTTCATATCGAAATTATATTTATTCTATGAATGATTTTGGTATTCAAATTTTGCATCCGAGAAAACATTATGTTTTAATTTTACATTGAAAATATATAATTTTGAATAAATACGAAGGTAGTATTTTATGGTGTCCGGTATTACCCGACTTGAAGAGTAAGACCGGACAAATCGACTTTTTCGAAAAATAATAATTATAAAAAATCAGTTGGATTAATTATTTTTTTTTTATACACGATTGAAGTAGAATGAATGAACTTCAATTAGTGATTTTTTTAAGTTTCGAGAAAAATTATCAATAAATAATATGAGGAGTTCTGCTTAAGTGTCCGGTAATACCCTCTCCTCCCCTATTATTCTTGTTCCAATCTCAAAATTACTCCTCTTTTTATATTAACCAAAAGTTTCTTCGTCCAACGACTCGAGAATGTTGTTATGATTGCTCATGGAAAACTATGCGATTCAAGTAGTCGAAGGAAGTAACTAACTATTTTATGCTAAGTGTTGAAATTCTCAAGCTGTTTGGAACAAGTGGAAATTTCAAGCAGTCAACTAAACTTACATTGTTAAAGTGTCAGAAACGGAAAAAAAAAGACAGAATGGATTGTCAACATTGAATTTGCAAACAGACAAACAACAAAAATCACATTGATTACAATTTCATGTTTTTTTTTTCAACATTCAACTGAAATTGTCTGGTAATTAGCAAGAGTTGTAGTCAAGTACATTCACTCCCCTTGACTCCTTCACCCTCTCGTACTGTCCCTCTGGTTCTACCAGAATCTATCTTTTGCATCCCGCGCCGTACTTTTTAAGTTCGAGTCTCGAGGTAAATTTAAATTTCAAAATATCAATCTGGCTTGCAAATTCGACTTTCCCCCTAACGGCCTCTCACCCTCCCCCTTCTCCATTTTCCGCCACCTGTCTCCTCTCTTTCCTCTTGGGGGTCGCTCTAGATTGCCACGGCGTGGGTGACACGACATCAAAAGTCTTTCACGTCGTTCCAATGATTTTTTTTTCCTCTCCTTCACCAAGCCACAGGCTCACACCACCTTCCTTTCATTCCCAACCCAATTTTTTTCGTCCCTACGAATTGAAAATCTTTCCCCCTTGAAGCATGCATGATGGAAAGTCACTCCTCACTGAGTACAGCCCGGTGAGAATGAATTTGAAGGATGACATAGGGTCAGAAAGTCCTTCCTTCGTAATTTGTTCCGAGTGTCGGAAAATTTTTGGTGTGCTTCGTCTTTTTTTTCACTTGCCATTCTCACGTTCTCTTTTGTTTTCCTCATTTCACCTCTCCGAGAGAATTTTATATAGTTCTTGTCGGCGAGGCATCACTCCCTTGTCAAGGGAAAGAATGAGAGAAAAGTTGTTCACAAGGGCAAAGACTAAACCAATAGCACTTGGCTGTCAGGATTGACTGGTTATTTGGTGAGGATGCGTGAATGAGAGTAGAGAGGACCAGGAAGAGTCTATCCACACACTCTTTTGATGGAGCAACGGTTTGTTTTTTGAATTATATTTACATAGTTACTCGGGCGGACATTGAAGATCGAATAGACCGTAGATGGTATATTTCAACATCTATCGTATGAGAGGTGGTAAATAGTTTAAGGAGATTCTGTAAAGCAACGCTTGCCTGTAGCTGTAGATTAAAATTCATGCCGCATGCTTTTTCTCGGCCACGCGTCCTCCTGGGAAGAGATACGTTCCCTCAGTAGAGTATAAACGTTGTCCTCCAGTCGTTTCCTCGATAGGGCGAAACACTGATGTTATGCGCCGAAGGAGCAGTCGTGTCTCATCTACTATATATGATGTTGTATTTGTCGAGAGAACGCACACCAGTCCTCTTTACTGTCTAACCAAATTTGCAAATCAAATTTTCTACCAAGGCTCCAAGGAAAATTCTCCCTGCGAACCTCTGCATCGGCGATTATCATTCCCAGTACCATACCCCTAAAATTTCATCCCCATGGTATGAGTACTCATGAAGAAAAAATATATGCTGCAGAAAACACTCGAAGAATCAGACCAGAAGAATATGAGTCATGTTCATTCATTTGTGAGCTCAAAGAAATTTCTTCGAGCTCACAAATAGATTTCTTCCGAGTGCGCATGTATCATCAGCAGAAACCATTCATCATCAAGTGTTAGAGGTCCATATCAAAGTCTCCACTCATCTCTCTTTCTCTCTCCCTCTCTCACAAATCTTCTTTTAAAACTGCCACTGTCCCACAAGAGAAACTTCCAACGACATCGATTCTCAACTCTCCTCACACTTCTCTCATATATACTCTTCTTTCTCATTCTGTATTTTTCTTTCTGCACTCTCTCTTCACGTATCCAAGGAAAACTTTCCACATCTGGAGATTGCCACGATGACGTTTTCAGTGACTGTCACGTATACCTCTTCAATTTCCGTCATTGGTGGGATATACAATAGGATGACTCAAATATAATGCACTCGCAGTATTTGGTAAATTCATCTACTCCTGGATGAAGTAAAGTCTTTCCTTCTGTGTATTGTTGACATATTTTTTCTATAATCGGATATCGTGTATTGGTGAATAACAGATACCATTGAGGTGGATAGCGTTATTGCGTTTATGCAAATATCGGTGCTCCGCGCAATAACTCCCATCGCAGGAGCTTGTTTGTTTTGTAATTGGAGTCCGCAAATAAAGCGTCATCGGTGAGAAGGAAGCAGGCGAATAGGGATCGGGATCAGTGGGAGGTGGGGGTAGAATATATAGAGGAAACGCCTATCCACACCTGCCGGCATTAATATCGGCAGAACGTTTATGCTCTCCCCCTCTCTCCTATCGCTCTGTTCATCTCACACCTTCCGGTGTAGCTCCCACCTCCCTGTCCCCAAACCCCCGATTTTACATGTGCTCATTCTGTTTGTCGAGCGATATTAAACTTTCCGCTTTGTATATGGGAACGCATGTAAACACGCCGATTTTCTCGTTTAACATTGCATGCGGAAAAAAAACACATAAATGAAATTTTACGTTTATACGTGCATCTGTGTTTATAATTTTGTTCATAACAGTATTTTTCTCTAAATTCTTATGATAGAAAGAACGACTACAAGATTGATGGTTAAAATGTCTCAAACATGGTAGTCTATCATGATACATTGACTCTAGACATTTCTTACATGCAAACAAATTCCGACAGTGTGAAAAGGACAAATGGTTTTCGGCCTTCTGCCCTCGTAGTCGATCCCTTGTATTTTGGCGCAAAGCACTTGCTTTTCACAACCCTCTCTTATACTGTTCATCTCCCTTCAACTTGGTCACCCAAAACATGGCTGACTTTTGTATGCAGAGAAGTTGGACATTTCGGGGCTGATAAATTACCAGTCCATCCAATACCAACACATCCAGAGAGATCTTTCGATCGTCGTTCTCAATTCGCTGGTATCCCAGACATTTCTGTTTCCTTCCTCGATATTTTGCTCCTCGTCATTCTTACCTCCCACCTCTATCCTTTGGAATGGCGTCTCTGATAGCGACAAACCCTCGTCTCCTTTTCGTTCCTCGAGGATATACGTTGAGCCAATCGATCACCTTGGGAATAACGAAAATGTGACAAAGGATGTGTTGCAATGCCACTGAGATATGTCGGAGAAGAGGGGATATTGAGGTGGGCTCAGGGCTGAGGGACAGGCTTGAAAAATAAGGGATGAGTATCTAAACAGAAACAACTGGTTTCGCATACCAGACATCTATGCCCCTCTCACTTCTCTAACGACACACTCAGTCGCACTACCAAAAAGGATCCTCTCGCCCTCGGAGTAATCCCGGTTTCCCAGAGTTTGTCCCCACAAAGCTTCCAGGAATAGGTTAATCTCGCGGGGTCGAAGTTTCCGTAACCACTTTCCATCTCACTTCATCTACCATAACCTATACCCCCCCCCTCTCATCTTACCTTATTCCACTCTACCCCAAACTAATCCAGCCAACATAATGTAGCACCATCAAAAGTTTACGAGAATTTGTGGTTGTCCAGGAATAATGTAAGCAAGTATATTTATCCTCCTCTGTCAATTCCAATTTTCACAGAAAGTACCCCACGATTGTGAACAATTGAAGTTTTCCAGTGAGACTACCGAGTGAAGGATCAGCCAAAGTTTTAACTGCCAACTAAAGCAATTGTTGAAAATTCTTTGAAAACGCCAATTCACGTGTATGTGAAGCATGGACCTTTGATCGTGCAGCATCAGCAGAAGAAATCCAAGGAGAAATCCCCCCCCCCCCCCCCCTCCTTTCACTGTTGAAAATCAAGAAGAGAGAAGGAATAAACGTTTTATTATAGCACATTGAACTCCCCGTCCAGTGGACGCTTATCGCCATTGCCATTATCAAAGTTCTCAATTTGGAGGTGGGCAACTCCTGGGGCAAACCACTTGGCAACCCAAGTCGATGCTCAACCAGAAAGTTTAGTCACATAAACCTCTACACACGTATACATCTAACATATAAAAATCCCTTCCTTACCTTCTGTTATATGTATACAAGTCGTATCATTCCCTTGAGTTGAGAATACGCAGTAACAAAGTCATATCATGTGTGCTGAGGACGAGCGTGGAAACTTGCCATTACCTTTGCCTTGAAACTCAAAATGAGGGAGAAAAAAAGGCCTTCTCCTACTAAAGGCACTTTTCCTTTTTGTGAAATTCACTTTTTCCTCTTGCTCTCAGTGAAGCCATTATCGTTGTATGCTCTATCCAAGACCTACCGTGTGTGCTCTAATGCGAAAGCAAGTCACTACACTAATAGACAAGGCTTCTAGGTCTGATGAACAATTGTATTTTATTTCCACCATATGGTCCTCAACGATTTCTGTCCACCTTTTTTTTCGCCCTGTGCATTCGTTGTGACGTGGTCATTCTGGTGTAGAATAAGTGAAGTTTCTCCAGTCTGTTCATTCTCCTTCCATACAGCTGAGGAAACTTGATAAATGTAAACCTGTCGAAGGAGCGAGTATATCGAATGTAGTATGTCAACACAAAGTGACATTATTGCTTTATAAATTGAGACACATAGTTTTGTAAAAGAGAAAAAAACCATTGTGAAGAGGGTGGTTGTGAGATGGTTGAAGGATCAGTTGATACGGTTACTCTTGATTATCCTTGGCACCAGTGTCTGGAGGACCCAGGCTGCTCTACAATCAGGGAGAACGTTGACGCCATTGGCAAGACATATGGGCGATCTGCGTAACAACATCAGAGGCCATTAATGCATCCGAAATGTCTGTCTTTATTAGGTTGACTGTCTCCTACCAGTCGACAAGCTAATCCTCTCCCCAAGCGCAATCAGAATTTAATGACAATTTAATTGTAGACACGCCAAGGGAATACATGAACAAGAGTTTCGATACATCTTTTATGTACGAGTTAATTGAAAGCCAGGGACGAAAAAAAAAAACAACAAAGAGCTTTCCTGGAAATACGTAGTGAAGACAAAAGAGAAACGGGGGTTCTATCGAAAGCCCGTCAATCTCTGCGCCGTATTTTCTATCTCAAATAAAAGGGCTCTATGGACCCTTATATAAACTTTGGAGACAAATGGAGCGGGCTAGTAGCTGGAGGTACATGGAGGACGACACTAAAAGTACCAGGTGTATTACGGGTTTACTACCAACGAATGGGGTACTTGGTAATTAAAATGTCACCTTTGGAAATGACTTTACTGTATTACTCATACAACATGCAAAATTACATGTCACTTTCGTTCACCAGATTTTCAATTATACCTGATTAAAATGAAAATATGAAAATGAAAGGAAACAAGCTCTTCTGATGATGTTGATTTGACATTATGATTATGATTTGTTAAGTCTTTGAACTCATGCAACTGATTTTCATGTAAGTATCCTCCACATGTAGAATATGTGAAATTTAACCCTTAGTAAATAAACCGCTGAGTCAAGCTGTTTGACTTGCACATTTCTAGTGCAAAGTGCACACTATCGAACACCCCTTTCTCCAGCGCAGATGGGCGTCTAGCATAGACGCCTTCCTCCCGGGAATTATAAACGGCCGCTCTGAACTCGTGCTGAAACTATTCGTTTTTCATCATCTTTTACTGTCATTCATCATTCTCTAATAGGGAATTTGCATGAATTTTTAGTAATTTTTTAATTTCAAGATCATGATCTCAATTGACAATTTTTTTATTCAAAATTAAGTTTCAAAAATTGTTCAGTAATTAGTAATTAATGTTTAAAATTTCCATATTTCAAATGCTCTGAAATCGCTCGTGACGTCACAAGGTCTTTTGGATGCTAGACCAATCACAGGACGTATCCAAATCACCCTCACTTAATCAGTCAATGAAGGACTACGACTCCCCACCCTCAGACACTCGGCCAATGGGAAGCTACCCAAGGGATCTTGAGACGTCATAACCTCAAAATTGTCTCAGAAATGACTGATTTTTAATCAATTATCATAAATTATTGAGGACATAATTCACAATATTTTTTCTCTATTATGCATGCGATGAAAGTAGTGAAAAAATGAAGACGAATCAACTCAAAAGACTATCTCTCTTTTGCATTATACCCAAATACAATCACGCCTTCAATCCGGGTAAAGATACAGAGAGAGAATGAAATTGTACCGATATAAATGCCATTTTCGATGATGGAGGAAAGAAGAAATAAAATCCACGAGGATAAAGTAACTCAATTCAACGTCTGAGTCATTATTCACAAGACTCTTTTTTCTTCTTGTCTTGAACCAGTAACATATCCATTCATCCACTTTACATGCATCGAAATAATCTTCAAACCGATGAAATCAATCCTAATAAAATATCACATCTACTAGTTCGAATTTCTCGGAATTTATTACACCTCTCATGCTAGAGATATTTCACGCATTTCGAGTTTTATTTTAACATTATTTCGCGCTTTGTGAATTGTAGAAAATGTGATACAATGCTTTGATCGACGGGTTTGTGAAATGGTTTCGACACGCGGGAGCACGCCCCTCGTTGTTATAATACCTGTTGCGGCCCCTCACCGTGCGCTCAAGCGAGCTCGACTAAAATAGAGGGTGTGCAACAATAGAGAGGAAGAGAGAGTTATGCTCTGTGATATCCAAAATTTGATATTTCAATGGATTATAATTAATCGAAGAGAGATGAAAATTTTCAAAAATGGTTATGAATTCATTCAATTATATGATAACGAAGATGCCACGATGGAACCCGGAGAGAAAATAAATTCAATGAAAGAGACAAGGGGATAAACATTGTTTTCTCAGCTACGACATTCGAATGGAGACATACATCAAAGAGATGAGAGCTATACATGACGGCATTGTGACGACTGAGCATAACAAAAGTGCCGTAGCAGGGGAGTGAGAATGTTGGAGTAACAAAAAGATTGGGAGTGGCTTGTACGAAGATGGTGAAAGTTGAAAAAGGTTCGGAGCGAATAAAAGGTATGTTCGTAATTCTATGAAAGAATACCGTCGACTCTCAGCAAGGAAATTAGCTAATTGACGAAATTCCCTACAAAGTAGTAAAGAACAGAGAGTGAGTCTGCCAGAGAAAGACCAAAAGAGGTAGAAATAAATTAATTTGATGAAGACGAGTGATTTCAAATAAGTATAGATGTAATATTGCACATATTTCATCACTTATATTATACGTGTATCAACAATTAGAAATATGAGGCATCATCGGACAACTCAGATCATATCTCGTCATACCTCGTCATGTAATAAGATATTTATTATCATGCGAATGAGAAGGTAGTCACTATACCTTGGAAAAATGGACAATATGAGAAGGCAGACAAAGGACACTGAGGTGATATCAGTTGAAATTCAAGAAGTATTATCGAATAGCAATATCTCCTCTTATTATAGGAGAGAGGTCAGTCATCGTATGTTATCAGTATAACCTCAGTAAACCGTCCAGAAAACCCCAACATCTTGAATAATTCACAGTATGATTCCTCCGGTGTTGAAAATGACTGGAATACGTGGTTGACTTGGATGTTATTTCCTTGGTTTTGTGTATAATATAGTCACTAGACAACGAAAGCATCAGAGACATGTGTGCGCAAGCCCATGGTGTATACCATAGCGGTTTGTGCAAGAGACACTGACTCTGAATAGCGTATAATCAAGTCACAACATCGATGTCCCTCCCCGAGGGACCGACAAGAACAAACACGCTAAATGAACACCAGGCTTCTCGTTACTACCAACCATACAGCTCGCCTCAATGCATCCTCTACAACTCCCTCTCTCTCTCTCTCTCCCACTTTCTCCTATCATCGTACTTTCATCTCCTGTCTAGTCTTCATGTCGCACACGGCGCCACCTTTCACTATACTTTGAATTTGAGTGGACACTTATACCAAAAAAAAGCTCTCTCTTCGATGCTCCAGAATTCTTTCCTTGTTAACATGAGTCCTTGGGTCAGTGACGTGTGAAAGAAGGGAAGCCTGAAAAAAAAAAGAGCAGAGGATAACCATGGCTTGTTACTGTCCAATCTCAAATGTATCAAGGACAATGCTCGTTTGTAATGATGCTTACAATGCTGTTGACGTGGATGGCTCCTAAGGTGGACAATTGTGGAACAAATTGAGTCGTCTGTGTCAGTAGTTTTTGGAACATGACATTATGTTCTTGAAGACTTCGTGAGGAGAAAAATCTGGAACAATTGGGTTCGTACTTAATCATAAATTGTTGAACGAATAGGTAGATGGAAATAAGATGAAGAATATTGTCCACGTTCCTGGAATGACGTAGTGATTCTTCACTTTATTCCAGGAGTACCTTTCAGCTGCTTGGCTGAGGCACTCAGAAAGACTGCTCCATGAAAAGTGTCGTTGTTGTTGGGGATTCAAGAGGTTAGCGCCTTGAGAGGGGCCTTCTCGAGTGCATCCTCTCCAAGGACCTCCCTCTAGCCCAGTGAGCAATGCTGTAACTCGACACCCGTTGACAGTTTTTTCTTTACCTCTCGGGTTCTTTCTGTTTTGACTTGCCCCCCCTACAGATTTGCCGGAGGTCGTGAATACATTGATGTGCTGTATAGCTCAAGAAAATTGAAGAATGGATTTTCATTAAGCCCTCATTCGTTTTAGATTTTATTTCTCTCTTTTTTTCTGTGACGATAAATTACGAAATGGCTCCCACGGCGGTGGGTGGAGGAGTGAGAGAGTGAGAGAAGGGGGGGGGAGGTGGTACAAGGGGACGCATTTCATCCTCCACCACCCTCCAGATAGATGCTCACGGACAATTTAGCGTACCAGTCAGCCCTTCTTTCACATCCCATCCTCTTTCCAACGAGCCTTATTCTCTCTTACTTTGTTCATAACAGTTCTTTCTTCATCTCGATACAAACTTTTAAATAAGACGCTTCTAGCAACTAAACTTACTTCCTACCCGAAAACTTGTACTTTGAGAGGTTCACAGACATGATAACCACTGCTTTCAAGCATTTCCTTTTGATCATGTTCGCTTATCCTCTTCATCAAGTATTTATTGACTATTATTACATTGTTACTTGCACAAATGAGAATACACGATCAGCTCCAGATTCTAGTGATCTTCCATGTCAACCGAAAGTGAGTGAGACGGATGTGCAAACAGTTTATGACTCACAGATGGGTTTGAAATTTCACCCAAAAGAAAAGTTAAATTGAGATTTTCAAATTCTTAAATTGAGATTTTCGAAAAAGCTCAAATTGAGCGTTTGATAAACTCAATTTAAGATTTTCATAAAGCTCCAATTGAACGTTTCGAATGTTTCAATTTGACATTTTCATGAAGCTTAAATTGAGCTTTTCAAAAGGCTCAAACTGAGATTTTCAAAAAGCTCAATTTAAATTTTAGGAAGAGTTTAATTTGAGATTTTTTAATCTTAATTGGAGATTTTTGAATCTTAATTTAATTCAATTTGAAGATACCGAAAAGCTTAAATTGAGCTTTTCGAAAGTCTCAATTTAAGATTTCCATAAAGTTTAAATTGGGCTTTCCAAAAGTCTCAATGTAAGATTTTTGAAATTGAGCACTGAAAAGCTCAAATTGAGTTTTTCAATGTCTTCAAATAAGATTTCTGAAAAACTCAATTTAAGCTCTTCGAGAATCTTAAATTGAGATGGCCAAGCTCAAATTAAGATTTTTTTTTTGGTATTAGGTCAATTTAATACATCCTTCTGGCATATTGTGTACAGACTAAAATTTTACGAGTGCGAGGCTAGTCGGAAATTGCACATTGAAATTGTCGATTGTATGACATTTTATTTTCATACTACTGTTGCATACCAATTTACTCGAGAAGATATCAACTGCCATATCTAAGGATTGTCTTTCTTTTCCTATGTTTCAGGTAAGCTCAACTTCATATCCAATTTAATATTCCTGGGTGGTCTGGGGTAAGTGTTTTCGACGGTGTATAGAGTGGAAGAAACAAAGGCGAAAGACAGAGGGGTGAGAGAGAGAGAGAGAGAGAAAAAAAAGGCATCGTTTCGATCTAACTGTAAGGTGTTTCAGGATTTTGTGAATTTGCATGTGAATAGCTGTTTCAACCATTTGCAGGTTACAATGGCTGAACACAGAGAATACAGGGGGAAAAAAAAATCAAGCTAGAATATTCTTCTGTGGCAGAAGGGTATTTGCAGGCTCAATGAACAACCTTTCAACTTTTTTTTAAGTAGACTTGAAAAATAATCTTGATTTGAGCTTTTTCATGTGATTTTTGAGAGTTTCAAGAGCTTTATTTGAGAATTTTAAACATCTCATTTTGAGGCTCAATTTGAGTTTTCCAGTGCTTAATTTAAGATTGATCTCAGCCTCAATTTGAGAAAACTGAGAAGCTCAAAATGAACTTTTCTATGTATCAAAATAAGCTTTTTGTAAAGCTCAAATCGAGTTTTTCAATATTTGAGAAACAAATTTTTGAAATGCAATCTGATCTTTTCGGAGAACTTTGCTCAAATTAAGTTCTCGAAAAATTTCAAATTAAGATTTTTCAAAAGCTCAAACTGAGCTTTTCAAACATCTGAAATTGGAACTTTTAAAAAGGCAAATGTATCTTCAAAGTCTCTTGAATCGTTGAAAAATTCCTGATCCTTTTTTTTATTACCCCCACCCCTTCACATCCAACACTCCTGTCTCTTGGTGCACTCGACGTCATTGATTCTAATCGACTGTTCAAGCATCACGACACAAGGCCGGAAAAGTACGAGCCTTCAGTCAGGAGTGAAGACTCACTTTTCCAATATTCTGAGGACAGATTTTCTATCTAAAAGAAACATGGCAGTATTCAATTGATAACTAAATTAAACGAAACGATGGGATTTATCAACAAATTGTTCAGATTACGCGGTAGATTCAACAATCGGATATGATAATTTTTTATTGTATATCCCTCCTGTCATTTCCATCGGAGGGGGGATGGAGATTCAAACATTACAGTGGGTTAGAGTAAAGTGAAAGCTGAACCACCAATGACATGGTATTCCGGGGGAGGGGGGGGGGGGAGAGATTTAGGGAACTTTCATGCCAGTGGCGTGTGTGGTTTAGCAGGGTATCGTCAATTTCATACGGGCATTTCACTCATTTCTTTTTTTTTTTTTTTTTTTTCATAGAGAAATATAAAAACTCATCATGAAAATTGTTATCTGTATTTCAATGACCATTATTCATCACGATTGATTCGGAAATTTATACCTTTGAAGTATTTTATTTTCAATGCATATATACGGTATTCCATCGGATATATATCAGTAAAATTTGAAATGGAATTTTCAACAAATGAGAATTAAATGGAGGACATAGAATGCCATGAAATTCAATTTGCATGGACTACATCAAATTTTCAACCATCAATTTCATGCTATTTAATAGAATTTTGCGGATGACTTTGAGAAAAAAAAAAAAAAAAATTAAATCGAATAGTTGTGCACTCGTGAATTTCACCGAAACATAGTACGTTATTAGATCCATTGTTATTTGGAATTGTATGAATGGATATGTAGAGCAGATGATGTGATAATATTGAACTCTTCACAAGTTTTTACGGTATCATGAAGGGTGATTCTGGATTTGGACATTCGATTTATTCATCAGAAAATTAATTGCATTGTGAGAATTGAAAGTTTAAATTAATTCAGGATATTACCGTGAGAAAGTTGAGAAAGAGTCCGTATTTTCTTCATTCATATTTCATTGTCTCAATGAATTCAAACATTCATCTTCAATTTGCTTGTATATCTATGGTAAAAGTGTCGTCACGATGATTGAGTGAAGGATTATCATGAAAAAAAAAACTGAGTGTGTCAAGCTTACGCACGACGGAAGTGAAACTGAGATAAGAAAAGAGAGAAGAGAGAGAGAGAGAATGTTCATCAGTGGCTCCCTCACCTCAGTAAGCGGATACGGTGAGAGAGCGACAGTGAACGGTGAGCGGTGGTGGGGGTCCCCAGGGGTCTGGTTACCCCCACCTCGCTATGGCGTTTTTTCGTGACGGTCTTGAGTCGGTTTTACTCCGGTCGTCGAAAATCCATGACGCGCGTAAAGAAGTTTCACTTCAAAAAAGGGAAAACAAAGGGTCCATAAATATGAAATACCACACGGACCAATAATCTCCTGAAAGAGGCATAAACATACACAACATTCAACATACTCTGGGTAATGTCAGTTTTCACGTCCAACACATTAATGTAGATAGTGGGTTCAAACGTATAATTACCCCACGATGTTCCTATTGAAGTACTCCCAAGGGAGGGTTGAAGATGGAGACCCTTGCCCGTGGCTTTCACCTGAAGTGATGATATTCTCTCTAAAACTTTCCATTCCCTCTGGCTGTTGATAAGGTGACCTTCCTACCTTCGTACATGTTCGATTCGTTATTGAGATAGAGGAAGGAGATATTGTACTAAACTTACTGTTGAAAGAATCGTTACTTGAGCATCGGGCTTTCGAAAATCTTGATTTTCAATTTTCAAAAGCACGCATCAAGCTTTTTCGATCATTTTCATTCAAAATTGGGAGAATCTCAAATTCCTCTGAACACTTCATTGCAACAAGAAAAAAAAATCACCAAATTTATTATTAACCTTGAAAATAAAGTTGATGAATGGTGCAGTATTCAACAAGCGTAACTTGTCTCGACAGTGGCGCCACTTCGTCACTCTTGATTGCGCATAATGCACATCTAACTTACGTTCTTGACTGTAACTAATTATGCTCTATTACGCGCTTGATTTCCCACGGGCAAAAAATAGAGGAAATATATCAGAAGGACCCGCACCCAGGGTAGTCGAGTAATAAGCACCATCAAGATTCAGCCACCCTGAGAATTTCCTTCTTACTCAACCCACAGCAATATACATCTTTGTCTCACTCGCTTCTGACTTTTTCATCTCTCTTTCTTCTTCCACCATCCCTTCTTTCTTTTTTTACCATACACCACCCTCGTTACTTTTCAAAGCCCCTCGCTCTTCACTCCTGATATAATCAGCGAAAGAGGAACAAAAAGTGAAAAAAAAACGAATTCCTGCATCAAGATACAGTAGATTGTTTATTAATGTTTGATGTTCATCCAATTACTATGGATTACCACAATTCTTCTATTCAGCTGGTGAAGATCAAACATTTTTTCACTTTGTAAAGGAAAATTGCGGTACAAGTAAGTAAGTACTTTTTATTTCACCTTTGATCCACCACAGCACCTTGGTGAAGTAAAAAATAAATGGGAAAATTTTACGGGCCTTGACTCACAGTCAATTGACATTAATAGTGCAGAGGGAAGCTGAGTAAAAAAAAGCAAATAGATAAAAAAGAAAGATTGAATCTTACTTTCATTTACGATTGCAGCTTGATTGCAATTTTGACCATACAGAAGTCCTGGCCTGGGTCTTATCGGATTTACTGGGGTAGAAGCCCCGTAGCGAGGTGTAGCAACTTGCTTCAGCTATTTCTGGTTTTCTTCGGCAATGTACAAGACTCAAAGGTGATGGCAGAACCACGGTGAACTGAGGTGAGAGAGAGGGGGATGATAATAGTAGAGGGGCTTTACTTAGCCGTAATCGGAAAATATTGCCGAGAGCACTGTACCGACGCCACTCTACCGCCAGAGGAAGGGGTTCACCACCCTTAAAGAAAGCGCTGTTGCCTGTTACGCCACCGACGTTACCCGAACTGTTATTAAAAGACCGTCTCATCCCTCTGCAACTACAAGTTACCTTCATGCCTTTATCTCACAGAGGGGAAAGCTACTGGGCTACAAGGGCTGTTCTCATTCTACCGAAAAAAAAAAATAACCCACAGCACTAAGAGTCTTTCTGTGTCAATCTTTGTACTTCTGAGACGGTATATACAACAGTGTGAGTACTACAGTAGTTTATATTGACTGCGTTGGAGGTTATGATGGAGAACGGAGGATTGGTGCTGACACTTTCCCATTACGGTTAGTTTTTTTTTCGGTTTGTGGAGTAGACGAGACAGTTATGAATAGAAAAGTTTTACTTTTGCTTTCAGTTTTCATTCGAAACTTGAATGACAAGCCTAGATTAGTTATGGCGCACACTGATTTACTGTCAATATGCCTGGTCACCCATCAACTATTACTCTAAAATCATTCACGTTCGGTTACTCGTAATACGCCTGCAGTGATAGAAGCTCTAGTGGAAGTGGCGTTGATGGGTTCAACTGAGAGAATGTTTCGTTGGAGTGCATGGAATGGAGGAAAAAAGGATAAATTCCAGGGTTTGAGGAGGGCATGATGCAGAATGGAGAGATGGGAGGATGGTTGCCGAGGGGCATTAGAAAAGGATTCCGTGATCACAATCGAACAACGTTAATTTCTTTCTCTATTTGGTTGATTATTATGTTGAATCGGATTATTCTTATTAATCGAATTCTACTGCACTAATTATCATTTTAAATAGTTGAGTTGTTGGATAAAGTCTTCTCATCTAATGGTTGAATTGATCTCACAGCAAGTGAGATATTTGTGATTATACGGAGAGTCTTTTCGCATAGATGTTACATCACTTGCGAACACGGCTCAGTGAATTCGTGTCGGTCAGATACTCTTCTAGTTTGTTACCCTGTGGCAATTACAGCCTCGAAGGAGGTTCTGGTTATGATACGGGAATATCCACTTTCAATGCTCTATTTAGAAGTTCTTGGGGATGTGGAATGAGATTATTGATGTTTCTTTCACGTCCTTGGCTCATTTTGCTCATTTTGCTCATTTAGCTCATTTTGGTATCCAATTAAACATTCCTATAACAATCCTCTACATATACATTTCGATCCAATTTTTGAACTGACAATAATAACAATAGGGAACTTGCATGAATTTTTATTAATTTTTTTATTTCAAGATCATGACCCCAGTTAACAATTTTTCAATCGAAAATGTTCCAAAAATTGTTCAGTAATTTAGTAATTAATTTTTAAAATTTTCATATTTCAAATGCTCTGAAATCACTCATGACGTCACAAGGTCTCTTGGATGCTAAACCAATCACAGGACATATCCGAGTCAACCTAACTCAATCTGTGGGCGCGTCTCAGCCAATGAAAGACTACGACTCCCCACCCTCGGGCATTCGGCCAATGGGAAGTTCTCCAAGGGACCTTGTGACGTCATAACCTAAAAATTGATCTCAGAAACTACTGATTTTTAATTAATTATTATAAATTATCTAGGATATATTTCACAATATTTTTTGCTGTTTGGTTATTCATTTGTTATGAGAAATGTGTAGATAAGAAGTTTTCAAAAGAAACTGAGCTCCATGCAAGTTCCCTATTACATAAGAAAATTCTCTCATTTTCTCCTATTATTTCATTCTTTGTGTACGTTCATGCGACACAGTAGGTATGTCACGCTTCAAACCAGATGATGGGGAGAGGATAATTTGATACATACGTTGACACCGCGGATATCGGATCAAGTGATAGCAAATGCGTAATTGATTGTATGCACCGGTACTCATTAGATGTACACGTTACGTGCACTGAATTTCGCGAAATATTGGGAAGGAGGAAGAAATGGAGAAATAGCTCATCTGGAAGAAAGACTGGAGATTGAATATTTTTCACGTTTTTGGTTCAATTGATTCTTCCGTCAAATCTCATGGTGTAAGTGGAAGAATTGTGAGCAAAGGATAGAAGGGAGTACTCAGGTGTTTGTTTGTCTCTGCTTCCCTTACAATGACTTGAAGAGATCGACAAGAGTGGATGAGTCAATAGAATTTTGAGAGCAACCCGCAGGCTGTTGTGTAAACTCCCTTCCTGATTGGAAAGCTTCGGCTTTCAAATATTGGATGAAAAATCAGAAAAGATTGGAGGGAATTTTATATCCTGAAACCATTCTTGCTATCATCCAATATCTACTTTTCTGACTATCCGCTCCTGTTATCTGCCACCAAAAATTCACTGCGTAACTCCATTTCTAGATATTTGTTCCCTTCTCATCCCTAACCGATTTCTCCCCCTATTCTCATCATTTCCGTCTACTCCACACCTCACTACCTCCCAGAGTTTTCCTTTCACAACACACAGTCTACAAGCAGTTTCTTCTTAAGAATGTACACACTTCCGTACGGGAAATTCCACTCAACTACAGAATAGTTGAGGAATTTACAGATTTTCCCTTTTTTCGTGTCATGGTATATCGTACAAACGAGGGATGAAGAGCATTTACACCGATTGGAATTTTCCATTTTGACTTCAGAAGATTGATAAAATAAATTATGATCATAAATGGATGAAGAAATAATGAACTATCTCGCGGAAAATAAATCTTTGATAACATATGACAGAGTTCACGCTTTCGTTAGCACAAAAGGAACATTTGTTGAGAAGTAGAAAGAAAGGAATATACACACGAAGGAAAATAAAACAGAGGAGAAGTTCACGTTGCGGATTTTATGATCCTATTGGAAAGACTTTCTACGTACAGACGTGATCGTATGTGTGTGCAATAGTAGATTTTATCGTCGGGAAAGGAACTCTCAAAATCAACTTGAAACGGAAATCCGGACGATTCTATATCGTGCACTGTGCAACCTCCACTGTGAGATAAATTCCATACTTTCTCAATAATCCAAGGATACAAGAATATATAACTATATCTCATTTTTTTCCATCATTCTTTCCAACATAAAATAGGTATAATTTTTCTCTTCTTCTCCCACAGTTGAAAATCAGTACATGACTCACCAGCATATGTAGCAACTTACAGATTCAACGGATGAGGCGAACCTATCTAGTGACAATTTTGGGGACACATGGCGTTGAGTATTTTGAATTGCAGGGACACACCAGCTTTCGGTAGGTTTGAATATTTGCATATGAAAACTAGGAAATCTCGAGGCTCACCTCTTACGAAAAGCGAAGGAGTACGTTTGATATGGCGATGGTTAGAGGGTTAGCTCTGTGGAACAACTATCTACAGTATCAGAGATGATGGGGGGAGGGGGAGGGAGAGAGAGAGAGAGAGAGAGGACTAGATACTTCTGCGAGCATCTTAAATATTCAATAGCGTCACGTTCTCAACTCTGCATGCAGATTAGCAACGGCGAATAACATGTTCCTGTGGGACTTGATTTGGGATTCCCCCGACTACTTCGTCTCATCCATCCCCTCCCCCCACCCCTCCTTTCTCCTCTGACATACCTTGAGTGTGTCTGTCCTAGATATATATAGATGCCTTGGCATTTGCTGGTACGCCCTTTCAGTCGTGACGACGACATTCAGATGAGTAGTTTCGAGGTCTTGGGATATTCAAGTTAAAGTTTCTGTTCGTTGAACCAAGTCTCTCTCTCTCCCTCTCTCTGTCAATTCCCAATGTACTGGTGGGAAAGTTTCTCGTGTCAGAGACCTTTCAAATAGACTCACTACATTTATTTCTATTGTTGTAATTTTCCTTTTGTTCTCATTCTCCTTTTTTGGGTCATCCTAGAGGTTTAGGTAGACCTTGAGCATACTTGATAATTTATCAGATATAGTTTGCCCCTGAATATTGATAGAATTTCTTCTGGCTTGTTGACGTTAATACGAATCATAGAGGATTTGATTTTCTCCAGTGATTATTTCGTGTCGAAAGTATGATGATCAGAGTGGAGAGGAAAGATATATGAGAAAATGGAGAGAAACCAGATAAGAGATATGGTAGCGTTGGAGTATCGTGTATAGATTGTAGAGGTAGAGTATGCCTAGGGATATGTATAGAAAGGGTGACATATATAGTACACTGAATCCACTTACACAGACCCAACCAAGTAACGAAAGTACTCAATACATCGTGCTTGTGAAACCTATAATTGGCTAACCCCCCACTGCCTCTGTACAATAAAGTTACCCAGCCAGCTTAGGTATAGTCTTTGGATTACAGCTTTTATGTGATATAGTGACGATAACCTTTCCTGTGGTGACCCTCCTGGGCCTCTTCTCACCCACTTAGTACAATTCGATAATTTAACGGATTTTTTTTTTCAACTAAAGAAACGACAAAATTGGTTTTAGCTTTTGAAGATGTTGGAATTAGTTTTTATGTACATTTTAATTCAAGCTTTTATAAAACTTGATTCAAGCTTTTTTAAGGACTTAAACTGAGTTTCTTAAAGTTTCAAATTGAGCTTTTCAAACTATCCAGTTGAGCTTTTTAAAGTATCCAATTGAGCTTTTCAAAGTCTCAGACTGAGCTTTTAAAGTCTCAAATTGAGCTTTTCAAGTATCAAGTTCAGCCTTTCACATATTAATTTCAGATTTTTCGAAGGCTCATTCCAAGTAAGATTCCGAAATTGCTGAGTTGTATACATTTGAAATGCTCAATTTGAACTTTTTGACATTCCCGAATTGAGAGAGAGGGGAATCTCAAAACAAGCTTTTTTCATTATATTCATGTAAATCTAGTATCTATAATGAAGTATCAAAAATGGATTATCAGAAAATTCGAGACCCATGAATCCAGCCTCATACTTTATTCGTTGTTTCTCACAATTTAATGGCCAAGTCAGACATAACTCAGCAAGTGGTGGTAAACAACAAGGGGAGATAAAGAAAGGGCACGAGGGGTGTGGGGGAGGAAGGTGAAAGCAATTTCTTCATGATAAATGAGGAATTATTTTCAATGGAAGTATAACGGTAAAACATGGTATCTATACGCCACGCATTGTTGCAAGTTTCTGATAAATTTCACCCGTCGATAAACAATAAGTTGGGGGAGGATAGAAAAGTTAATATACTAAAATCTGTCGACTTTCATAATCGATTATTAACAAACGAGAAGAATGAAGAGAGATATTATGGTTCTATGTTACAGTTTGGGTTGTATGTTATCTGGAAAGTTTTGCGCTTGCATCATCCTTTTTTTCCGGGCAAAGTATCTCATAACACTATTCTTCCGATACTTTGCAAATGAGTATGGAGCACGATAGTTACTCGAGTAATGAAACCAAAGTTCTTAATAGAAAGTTTCATCACTTCTTTTTTTATGTTTTGGAATTTGCTTCCATGTTTGGTGGTAAAATTAATGATGGAAGATATTGACAAATTGATTTAATGAAAGATGAAGGAAAAAAAAGTTGAGACTTTGAGAATTTCAAAAAGCTCAATTGAATTATTGAAAAGCTCGAAGAATCTTTAATCAAGATCTTTAAAGCTCAATTGACGCTTGTACTTGCTCATTGTGAGCAAGCCAATTTGGAAACTATCTGAACTGATTATCCATATCCATCGAATGTACTACTGTCTGATACTCGGTCTGATATATTCTCGTATCAATATCTAATACTTACATCATCCAAGTAATAGCTCAAGTTCTTAAACCAAGTCCTCGACGATAAACTTGTACCTGTAAATCCCTTGAGGCTAAAGTAGCTAAGAGTTCCCTTGAGATGATGTTACTCATGATCACGGAACCAATATACCATCCTCAATGATGTATCTAACCCAATACTCGGACCAGAACTTCATAGAGCAACTGATGAACCAAGTGATAAGTAAGATCGCTTGACGTCCAGTTTCAGTATAGTTCAATAAATCTTCTCGGTAAAGTGCATCGATTAAATTGCCCAAAGTTTGTGATCATCAGATATTTTGATTATGGAAGAGAAAGCCAAGAGGCAGGTAACACTCAACAAGAAGGGTATAAATGGACGATTATCAGTATAGAAGGTGTATATGGTGTGGAGTAGTGACAGGTCAAGACCGCTGAGTGACGCGCGGCATAACTTGCAATTTGGAAACAACGGGGGGTTTTGCACACGCTAAACCGCAATAATTACTGTTGCCTAACGTGAATTGGCTGCTACCCGTTCACTGTCACGGACACAGTTTGGATAATTGATCTTGCATGAATTCCATTCAAATTGATCGCTCAACTTAATAAAAAAAAAGTCAATTCTGAATCAAGATTGTTGGGAAAGTTCAATTTGAGATTGTCTGAAAGGTTGAATTGAACGTGAGTTTCTGAGAATCGCAAAAATCTCATTTTTAGACATTGAAAAGCTCGATTTGAGCTTTTGAGAAATTTCATTTTGAGAATTTGAAAAGATTAATTTGAGTTTTTTCAAGAAACCTAATGACACTCTCACAAGAGTACACTTTTATGACAATTTTGCTCACAACTATACTCATTACCACAGAAATACATCCGACTGGTAGAAATATGTGGATAGAATAAACTATGACACTTGCCTACAATACATGGTATTTTCAAGCCCGCAGGTCTCTAGAATTTGTCTCCGTTGTTATAACGAGCCTCTCGTTACATAATAACGAGCATGGTTGGCTCTACATGCTCCGTTTGTCAGAACGCTAGTACAGGCAATAGCCAGACTTCCTCACCTAACCACTCCTTTTGCCTCACCATCACTCGGCTAGCAAACTGGGATCATGACCCAGCCTTGGTTCTCCTACATGTATATAACTCTCACCTTTCTCTATCCTATACCATAACCACCTATCCTGAGTCAACGAAACCCGAGTTATCAGGTCAGTACCGGACACCAACTGAGCTTAATCTACACAAGATTAATTGCAATGCTTTTACAACACTCCCTAAGGAAATTTCATTGTAGAAACATTTATAAAGTACTCCAATTATCTCGAAATATCTTCAATATTCTCAAATTGAATTATCGGTAGTAATATCACAAGACCTTCAACATTATCGGATATTTCACCATTGTTTTGTTGCGTAGCAATGAGAGGGAGAATTTTTGCATATAAAAATCTTTTGTGCAAAACCTGTCTCGATCGTTGCTACACAGGAAAACATGAGGGAAATATCTGATTAATTTTGAAGGTCAAGTGGTATTCGACGGATTATTTTTTCATTCGGATTTGGCCAAGCAGAGTCCAGAGTTCCACCTCTTTCTTGTCACAATATTTGACAGTTATTTGGTTATAAAAATAATTGAAAAGCTAGTGTGGAATTATCAAAAATTGTCAAAAATTGTCAGTGTAATTCTCTTGTTTCCATCCAAATACTGTGCTTTGATTGGCCAGAATCTGAATGAAAAAAATAATCAGTCATATTTCAATGACACAATCCAGAAATTCATCATCCTCATGATTGCAATGACATTAACAATTAACAATAGTCATAAATGAAAATTTAACCGCTAAATTATACAATTTATGATTGATTGTTATTTCCACTGTGTGTGATGTTGAATTATAATATCGAATGTGTTAACATACAGTCATATGTATCATGTGAGCCGAGGGTGTTAGGAAAATCCCTCTCAGACTTCATGGGGCTTTTGCCAGAGGTATGAGCCTGTGAACACAGATTTCACGGTCTGTGGTTACTAATTTTCGGGCATGGGGTTGAGTTGATATTAACATCGTTTCTTCATTATTATCCGCTGGAAGTTACGGGTTTTTGGGTGTTCCAGAGATTCATCGAGGATTGTTCATTGAGGGGGTGGATTGGGGGGAGGTGGGGATGAGAGAATGGGATATACATATACCGAGATTTTATTTGGTTTCATGCGCCCCGGCAGAATCCCCCAATGGGAATCCGACCCTTCCTCTAATTAACGCGTACCTCCGATGATCCTGCACTACCCTCGTATGGTAGCTGGGGCTATATAACCTCACTCGACAATCCCGTAATTTTTTTTCTTTTTTAACTGTTTTATTACAATCCCGGCAAACCCACTCCAAAATGGCTTTTCAATTGAATCAAATATACGTATATAGGATTTTTCAAATGAAATAGAATGTTCAATAAAAATACTCTCATGTACTCTTCAATACTCACCCTCTTCACTAGTAAAAATTGTAAGAGGCAATGAAATATTGAATGCTGATGCTAGGTATCTACACAGGGGATAATTTTTTTCCTTAAATTAAGCATATTAATGACCGGAAAAAAAAAATTATTCGCTGTTTCTCAAAATTTCAAATCAAAATCGAGAAAGCTTGGAAAAAGTTCAGATTGAGCTTTCAAAAATAATCTTGTTTTGAAGAAAGCTAAAAGCTCGATTGATTCGAGTTTTTCATAAATCTTCTCCTTGAAGAACTTGATCTGAGCTTTTGAGCTTATTTGAGCTTTTTTAAATTATGAGTTCTTCTGTTATGAAAAGCTCAATTTTAGATTTAAAAAAGCTTAAATTAAGGAATTGTTCGCGATTTCAAAAAACATTGGATTTGGAATGAATCATGAGCAAAATAAAATAATTCACATACACTCGTAATCCAATGACAAATAATTGAGACCATACAAATATTTTAAATTCACAGATGAATACACACTGAACGCCCAGTGGATCGATTTTCTCATGTATCACAAATTTTTTTTTTTTCAGTATTCACTTTTCGTTATTCAACACCGATATTTGATAGTTGACAGTACGTCAAAAAAGCGAGGCACTGTGTATATGAAAAATGAACAGATAGAAAATTGAAATTTAGCCCGAAGTGTCGAATAACGGTAGTTTGGCTATCCATAAAAATTCCAGTGATCGATGTACACGCTTTCCGATTTTTCTTGTTTCTTGGAAAATTCAAATAGCAACGATTTTTGTTGCTCGTTCTCTCATCGTAAAACCCCTTCTTTTCTTTTTGTTTTTTCAAAAAATCTGGACGAAACCGGTTGCACACACACACATAAAAATAAAATGAAAAAAAGTATGAATAAAATGGGACAGACAGAGAAACAGCGAGAACGCTGGGTTTAATTATGGCGCCGCTACTAAAAACTTTTTGAGTCCCCGATGCGTCTCTCTACATTGGGTTATACGTTGAGACACACAGTGCAAAAGAGAGGTAAAGGTGCGGTAAAAAGGTAGGAGAAAGAAGAAAAAAAAATTATTAAAAAAAAAGCACAGGGAATGAGAGAGAGATAGAGAGAAGGTGCACGTGCATATATGTGCAGCTGGCATTTCTCCGTGAATTTTCCGTGATTCCAGGCACTAAAATGAGAGAAACACAGTGGCTCTTTAGAATGTTTATGTCGTATATTCAGCACATACGCGACGAGAGAGGAAAATATTCCTGTACAACGGTACATGTCCGAACATTATTTTTGGTACCTCTGTCGCATCGTATAACCGAGTGTTTTTCTCCCACCACTATCAAGCTACCACAGTATTATATATCCCTCCATTTACCCCCCCCCCCCCACCTCTCTCTCTCTCTCTCTCTTTCTTTCTCCCTTCATATCAGTCCACCTTCAACCCCATGGCTATACAGTCTAGTCGCATTCATTATCGGGTAGCGTTCAGTCGTGTCAAGACCACTAATGACATGTTGGAGAAGCTTTCAATGCTTTTTAATTATTCCTATTGTCATTTACAATAGTCCCTTACATCTCGACAGAGGGAATGAAACTCGATTCAAAAGTTTGGAAATCTCAAATTAAGATTTTTCGCAAAATTTGAGCTTTTTATTTTTTAGACTTTATCAATGATTTGGAAAATATAGAAAAGTCTGTTATTCACAATATTCTATCAAAAATATGTGATGAAAATTGAACATGAGAAGCACCACATCAGGGTTTGTTGATGGTACATAATAGTTAGGGTAGAGAAGAGAGGTAGGAAGCAACCGCCAAACTTAGTTAAAAAGTTTTCAGTCAGCTTGGAATTTGGAGCTCGCCCATACAGCGTAACGCCGAGTAGAAGCGAACACAGTGTTGAAGAGAAAGTATGAGGAACGAAAGAGGTACAAGGAATAAGATCCAGGCAAAGGGTCTTTTCCTGTGCTTTGTGAGATGGCTCTCAAAAACTATTTTCCAAGTTTTCATGCAGTTTTCGACTGGTCCGTCAATGGATAGAGGACGGGGGGTATGAAGAAGTGAACTTATACCAAAGGAAATGACAGAGATGGTATGGGATACTGTAGGGAAGAGTGGCGACGCTCCGTCAGCGATTTCTATGGGAATCTCAATCATTCGATCTCTCTCTTCTTCACTCTCTGGACCTGTTAAATTGCTCGTGACGTTGATATGATAGTCGATACCGCGCGGTAATAGTCCAACCGTCGTTGAGCCGTTACCTCTCGTGAACGCTATCCATCATAGTCGTGCCTATAACCCATAACTACCAATTCTCCCTCCCGCACCCTCTCTCACTCTCTCCTCTTTATCACCATCCATCTCAAGAATTCAAGCTCACACTCTTCCAAATGATGTCCATGAAAATATAAATAAAAAATTTTCATAATTCAGTAACAATATTTTATTATGCAGAACAGCACTTCAGAATCTTGAAGCATAAATCATACCAGTCTTATAACCACAAAGAGGAAGCCATTGAGAGATACCGAGGTCCCGTATTGTCATCTTATTTCTCACCACCAATCCCAGGAATATCACATTATGCCGCACGACTAATGGAGATGCTAATTCCATCCTCTTTGGCCGTATACATAAAGGTACCCATCTTCATGAACCCACAACTCTGCGGCCTCTCTTCCATCTTCAGTCACTGCGGCACCTACCCACCCTGAATATAATGAATTCTCGAGTATATATTCAGCCACTGGTAATGGATATATTCGAAAGATGACGATTATTAAGTAGTTATGGAACTGACTATTACTATTCAACATTCATCTCAAGTACACGTGGATATACTTTATCACTAGCGAGCGAAAAATTGACGTGTGCGCCATCTAGTGATGATAATAATAACTCTCATCCATACGAACATCTAGAGACTCATTATCCAGTTGTAATCGAGTTATTTTTTTCTTTCAAATGCTAGACAATTATTCCGCGATATGAGATCATCCCTGAATTTCCAGGAAATTGTTCGATACTCGCAGCACAAACCGCTCAGTCGCTTTCAAATTAATGGTCTTGAAAGTCTAAGCGCACAACAGACGCCGTACGGCCCTACAGAACAGGAGAATGCACTCAAGGGGTGACCGCTAGCTCCTAAGTCTCTCAGACCACGAGTTAGGGGAAAGGCCTTTTGCTTTTCCCATAGGGCTATGAACGCCTTCCAACCTCAGATGCTGTCTAAATGTTGGTAAACTAAATAACTCATTATCCAGTTAAGCCTGACACCCTCCATCGTCCAGTTTTAGAGCCAACTATCACCTCCAAACTCACTAAACTAGATTATCATAGAATTTTATCAAAGTTTGCAGCAATTGAATTTTTTTTTTCAAACATTCCTACGCATCAATGACATGTTAAATATATTAACAATTAATTGTCAATTATCTGTTAATAATGATACATATCTGAATTACATTAATTTGTTTGTTATCACAAAATATTTCAATGAAGAAAAGGAAAAACTGTGTAAAAGCCACTTCACTTTAATCACGAAGTAAATTCTGGCCGTCCAAATATAATTAGTTGTCGTCAGTACCAGCGTTAAACTATACAGGGTCTATATAATACAATTACAATTTAATTTTACCGAGGCGAGGTTTTAGGTATAGGACGAAAATGGAATGAGGAATGGGTAGATTGGTAGGAGAAAGAGAGTGCGAGTGAGTGCAACTACATAGTTAGGAGAGGGGGGGGGGGAGGAGGAGGAGGTGGTGGTATACAAGCAAAAGTGAGGCTAGGTACGAGTAGCGCTACGGTGTTGCACCTCTGAACAGTAGAAGAGAGAGAATACCCAGAAGTAACTCAGTATAGTTGAAGAGAGGTGGCGTCAAAAGCAACCGAGTGATGGAGGGGGTGGGGAGAGTTTTGGAGGCTGTGTATACTCGGGCCTCAAATAGCCAGGGCCATGCTAATTAATGGGCCAAATTATATTTTAATAAAGGTTCGTTATTCCGGTATTTCAATATCCAGGATCCACTGTGAGCCAAGCGTGCACGGTATTTCACATAACTTCTTGCTATCTCTCTTTCATTCCATGGTTAACTCTTGGTTATATTTGATGCAATGATATGAGAAGCCAGACGGTAAAAAAAAAATAAAGAGAGAAAATAAAAGAAAAATGATATGGACATGAGAGAGAGAAACAATTTTCCCCTTATCTCAACAAATTTCAACATTTGTGAATCAATAGTACCAATTGGCTATCATATCCGGATCTTTTGTACTTTATATGCATATGTATATACGTATATACTATTCAACCAACCATTTTCTCCCTTTTTACGAAAGTGCCAGAGTCGTTTCAAGGAGACGACTAGACAGTTGGGTGAGGGAATAGCAAAAGCCAACGGTGAAATTTCTACATCCACGACGAGAAAAATTGTTTTCCAATATTGGATTCACATTGGCATCTCAAACGATGTGGTTGGATATAAGAAAAGAGTAACACTACTGTGGTATAATGAAGAAAAAATATATTCTCCTCGAAATTATGGACAAAATGGTGGCAAAAGTGTTGATTAACCAATGACAAAATTTATTCAAAGTAAAATGCTGCTTAATGCTGAGATGAATGAATTAAAGTGAGTGTATGGGCCAAGCATGGAGGGGGTCATTCAGAACTTTTCGAGTGATATTTGCCCTCGGGAGCAGTGCCACTCTTGTCCATGAATATTCAGATCAAAGCGCCTCTAAACTGGGCAATGAATGGGCTGGTTTAGTCCATAGTGTGGAGACCTCTCGCGAGACTACTGCCTCCAACATCACCTCTTTCTCTCTCTCTCTCTTTACTTCAGTTGATTCCCAACACACTACCGTACCATATTCCATAAGTTTCATCGCTCTCATAATTCATCCCTTGACGAACTGGAGGTTACTCCAGAGTGTCCCCGAATGGAGATTATGTCAACGGAAAATTAACAGTTTAAGTACTAAAGTTTATCATAATGAAATGAGGGTTTAAAATTTTCATAGTCTTGGAACTAATTCTTTGTATTTTATAATTGTGAGTAGGTTAGAGTGATTATCAAGGTAAAGTGGTGATGTGAGTGGCGGAAGCATTTGTGAGGTTGGGAATACTTTGATACAACAGTGGAAAAGCCTGAAAGCTTTTTGGAAATCCATGAGCTTATGGACATCAATGATCAGCATAAAATCAGTCATGAAATTCGTACATCAAGCTGCACGAACACTTCCAACTAATAATTCATCTCTATTTATCCTCCACCATCTCCCGTACCGAGATCGCGACCCGCTTATGAGAGGCGTTAAAGGGAGGGCTCTTGTGGTATGCCGAGTTCACAAGTAGGAGCTTTAAAGGGGCCAACTGTTGCAATAGTCGTGCAAAAAGCGCTGAGTAAGAGAGAGGGCTAAGAGGGAAAGAAGAAGTGAGATAGAATGATGCCGACGGCATACAGCCATATATATAACTTTCGACTTGGCTCCGCCCAATCGCTTTTCGATGTAACGCTCTGTGCTTTCACGACCTACCTAAATCGTCCCTATGTCTCTCATTCCCCTTTCCGGTTATACTTGCATGCAACCAGCATAATTCACGTCAGATTACAGAAAAATCTGAAGGATCCAGGACAGTGTCCTTCTGACTCACTTTCTCTGATCTCCATGCACCGAAAAAAATCTTGATTTGAAGAGATTGAAAAGCTTGCGTTGAGCTTTATAAATGTCCCATTTCGAGAAAATGAAAAGCTCAGCTTGAGCTTTTCAAACGTTTTGATTCGTCTTTTAAATGTCGGTTGGAGCTTTTTAAAAGCTCAATTTAAGTATTTTAATATATCAGAATGAGCTTTGAGAGAAGCTCAAATCAGTCTTTTAAAATTATATCGAACCCCTTAGATTAATATTTGTTTCAAGGTGTTCGGAAAACTCAAGCTAAGCTTTTGAAAAGCTCAAATTGAGCTTTAAAAATTTCTCAAATTGAGCTTTTTCGATAATCTTGAACTTTTTTTTTTCGGAGTGTATGCTCTTGTTTTTTTCCAGGCATTTTTCTGCAGATCAGAACCCATTATTTTCTCTCAACCTTGTTTGAAGCTGCTGCGTAGTATGAAAAATGAGTATCATAATTGAGAAATGAGGCTGGTCATTGTAATTAATTAGAAAGTGTGGGATGCAATTAATTAGAATAACAGCCAACTGCCCGAGGGGAGCTAGAAGATTATACGCCAGTGTCGCTGGCTCATACTTCTCATCAAAAAAAAATATTGCTTGCGGGCAAATGTATCATATATATGCTGTGATGTTATCACTTTGAGTATATAAAATTGCTGTTGCTTTCTTCACTAGAAAAAGGAAACTCTGAGCCTGTGCTGTCGGGTCCAGCTGATTATGCTGATTGAATTAAATGTATCAGATGATTGCATCAGTAGCTTTTCTCTGCTAATCTGTACCTATTTCTGAATCAGATGATTCAAAAACACTAGGACCTTATCAATTCTGAGCAGTCGAAAGCTCACAACTGCTCAAATCTTCATCAATTGTATGAAAAATTGTAAATAGACTGAATAATTGAATATATCATTGTTGTCCAACTAATGCAGAATTTCTTATTTGTTTTTACTTCTCGTAAACTTCACAATATAACTACATAACCTTATCCTAAACATTCAGCTCACTCTTGCTGAATCCCTCCTTTTACTCACTTGAACCTCAACGGAAACGATTCAACGTGTTCAATGGATCGTAACTGTTGGTGCAGCCAGTACACTTAGGGATGGATGAATTTTTTTCCATTTTGGACGTTGGCCAACCTTTTCCTTTAACTTTGACTTGAATATTGGAAGAAGCTGAACGAGTTGGAGACACTTGAAACAGAGATGTGTGTATAAAGTACGAAAGAAGGAGTGGTGGTAAATATATCGAACGTTTTTTTTTTTTCATCCCTGAAAAAACTTGTCGCGTCACCAAATATCCTACATAACTTTCAACTCTGGATAAGTTTTCTTACCAGTTTTCTACACCGTCTACCATCAACAGAGTGAGATAGTTCTGGCAAATGTTTTCTCTTCTAGGCGAGGCTGTTTCACCCTTCTTTTCACTCGGTTTATCCTGATTGTATAAACCTCTCAAACAAGAGGAAAAAAAATGCTCCTGGGGTGATAGAAGATGTTGATACATTTTTACAACTCTGAGCTTCTTTCACTCGTGTCAAATTGTATTTTCTAGATGTGGAAAAATCAATTATAAGTATCGGAATTATACGAGTGTTGCTCACACTGAGAGATAAAATTACAAGAATTACAGAATTTTTTTCTTCTCTAACAATAAAGTTAGATTTTTGTGTAGGAAACAAGGGGTGGGAGGGAGGGAGTGGGAAGAGGAAAAAAGGATTTTATGGGGAAAAACCGAGGGAAGGACTAATCCAGGGTTGCTGATCAAGTTCAACCGACAATAAGAATGTCTGATGGTCACTAACGTCGGATCCAGAGAATAGCCAACACGGATAAACAACAATTACACCCACTGTACCCCCTTTCAGCTTTCTTTTTTGTCTTTATCCCTGGGCAAAGTTACGTGGCGAATCGTAGCTCGTGGAGAGACCCCTTTGGCCAAGCAAAGTCGTTTCTTTTGCTTTACGGTTTTAATAAATCTCGGTGGGGTAATTCGTGGCGGGCCTGAACAGACATTAAAACCCCCTTTCGACCATCCCTTGCTATTCGACCGCTATTCTCTCTCTCTCTCTTTCCTTTGCCTCCTTCGTTAGGTGTTGTTTTTTTTCTTCTCTCTGCATTGGCCATTGTGACCAGAGGGAGTTGGATCCAACCGACTCTGATCTGCTGGAAATTGAGAGCAAGAATTAGCGCGGGACAGCCAGAAGATATGAGTGCGATTCGAGTCCAAGTTTCTAGTAGAATAGCTGATAATGTTAAGTCCATAAATTAGTTTTTTGTGATGATAAAATTAGTCGTGATAGTACACTTTAACTGAATTTTATGATTGAATTAAAATTTTTTCAATTTTTTTATTTCCAGAATCATGACCCTAATTAACAATTTTTCATTCGGAAATGTTTCAAAAACTATTCAATAATTGGTAATTAATTTTCAAAATTTCCATATTTCAAATGCTCTGAAATCGCTCGTGACGTCACAAGGTCTCTTGGACGCTAAACCAATCACAGGACGTATCCAAGGCAACCTAACGTAATCAGCCAATGAAGGACTACGACTCCCCACCCTCCGACAGTCGGCCAATCGGAAGCTATCCAAGGGACCTTGAGACATAATAACCTCAAAATTGGTCTCAGAAACTACTGATTTTCAATTAATTATCATTGATTATCTAGGACATATTTCAAAAATTTTCTTGCACTTTCCCTATTCTGGATAATTCCTGATATTCAAAAGAAAAATCTGTGAATTTACGAGACAATATCGCTTGACTCATCGTTTTGATCAGCCAAATGTTGAATTTCAGCACAAAATCTTGGGTATGAGAGTAGAAATGTCCAAGTCAGCATGAAATGGATCTTCTCAGATTGGATAGTGGGATAGGTTTCACTAGCATATAATTTCACGTGGCCATGCATCTTTGAATCTTCTTCTGGGATTCTGGTTTTTGGTAAAAGGTATTTTCCAGTTGTAAAGAGAAAATAGGATGGTCTGTGGAGAGGGGGATCTTTTGCGAATTGAGTATTTATAGAGAAAATCCGCTTGATCTTAACTGAGGCTCAGACTCCAGCTGGAAGCTCTGGGTCTTTCCAAGACGTTGGAAAATTTTATCATCATTCCCCTCTTCTACTTTTCCCTTCTTGCACACATTCCCCTCCATGAACCCTGGTACTCTTGTACCGTGGGCGGTAATGTTTATCGAACATGCTTCCGGTAGGTTCGCGAGGATTAAACGGAGAGCCGGTGAGCTTTAATGAACTCAGCGAAGCGCGAGCCCAAGCACAGCGATATACTCAGGTTTATATGTGTATGTGTATGGTAGAGAGTGGTGTATTCAGTTTGCTGGCAAATGAAAATTTGAGAGACGCTCAGCGATCGTGCAAAACGGTTTATACTGGCACGATAAAATCACCCGAAAACCCTTTGTTCCACACTGCTGTCATACAGCTATACTTCCCTTGAAAATTGTTCCATTAATGCATTAATACATTTACCACATACACAATTTTACCGATAATTATTTCCATTGTTTGTTGCAGGTAAGTTAACCTTCTATCCTGATTAATTAATCTACCTCGATGAATATATCAAAAAATGCTGAATCCACTGGAAAAATCAATGAGTGTAAGTCGCATGATTAATTCATTATTATCTCGCACGACTAAACATATTCTCAATAAGAATCTCATCAAACAGGCATTTTTCATTGATGCTTGTACAGATTGCTCCAAGCTATTATGATTCCATTGAATGCACTCATCGTGTCATTTACTATTTATTGCAAAACATCTCTCTCTCTCATTCTCATCTGGCTTTTGTAGTATCGAAGAATTCATTCTCTCCAATACCATTCCTATTTCAATGTTCAAAGGGGAAGCAATTCATTGAATTGTCCCGGGTTTTATAAAAGTAAGTGAGACCGAGAGATGTGGACTCAATGCATGTATATGATACCCGAAAGAATGAACAAAAAAAAAGTAAAATCTATATATCTCGTGAGAGATCGGTAATATCATGATTTCATGACGTGAAGGGGTACCAGTAGGAAAAATACGGTACATACAGTTCAACGAATAACTGATGGGGGGGGGGGGGGGGGATTGTAGCTCACAATGAAATGTCATTTTCTCTTTTCTATCAGAGACAAGAATGAAAATATTTCTTATTTCTTTCTACGACATTTCATCATATTTTTTTTTTTACTCAATAATATCTGTAGTTGCGTATAGGGTAAATAAAAATGAATTCTTTCGAATATTGAAGGTGAATAAAATCTCAAAAAATAGAAAATGAAATTGGAGAGAAATTCACCAGTTGGTGCCCAAGAGGCATTTGAAATAGCACGAAAGTAAGGGGGAAAGGGGGGGGGGGGTTAAGGTAGTATTGAGGGTGCGCTAACTCGATCGGGCATATCGGGGTGGGCAATGGGATGCAATAGTTTGTATGTTGGGGCTATGGTACAGAGGGGAAAGCCACCTCCAATCTTGGTGCGACTATGGCGCTTCTAAACAGCCACGACAGAACCCATTACTTACCACTCCTATTCTCCCTCCCACCCCCCACTCTTGCCCTATTCTACGGCCGAGCTTTTACTCGATTCACCACTCGGTCCTCTACTTTACTAGCACCCCCGCCCCCCCCCCTCTCTCTCCCTCTCTTATTTTTCCCTCGTTACCAAATACAAGTGAGAGACTTGTGTTGGGCTTTCCCGTCCGAATAAACTATTAGGAGATATTCTGGGAGATTCGCTGCTTGGCATTCATGAATCTCAACCTCCTCCCTTCTCTCGTATACCACTGGAGTGATCGAGGGATTCGATTTCGAGTTATCGAGTTCAATTCCAACCTCGAGAGGCTTGAATTAATATCCACCTCTTTTATCCAACCACTCAGTCTGCATTGTGCCTAATTCACGGAGAAATGTATATTTGAAATTCAATTGATCTATCAATATCCATTATTCTGTATTAGTATTCATTCTAACTGAGAGTTTAAGGTAGAGAAATTGTTGGTTATTAGATTGGAAGTTACTCTCATCTTTTGACAGTTTTAATTGTATTTTTTGATTGATTAATGTGAACATTTGATTATCAGAATAAATAGACATGATGGAGTAATGAATATGTGCATATTTCGACATTTAACATTCACTGTGCATGATTAGACCGCCTTTTGAGGGGATGAATGTGGTTAGGCAACAGCTCCTCTTGTGGTTTTCAAACGGCAGCCCATAAGGTACCTTCAATGAATTATGTAAGGCAAAGTACTCCATTCATCTTACTCCTGTTATTTGGTTGGCTAATACTTGAACTTGGTGCATTAAACACCACTGAAATATCACGTGTTATACTTCAGGCAATGTTCAACTCTTCTTGCATATATTTGTTCCGAGAATGATGATAGAACGCGTTATAATAATTTAATAAATGTTACATGAGTAGAAATTTTTTTTCTTTCAATATCATGACCCCAATTAACAATTTTTCATTTAAAAATATATCAAAAATTGTTCAATAATTAGTAATTAATTTTCAAAATTTCCATATTTCAAATGCTCTCAAATCGCTGGTGATGTCACAAGGTCTTTTGGACGCTAAACCAATCACAGGACGTATTCAAGTCAACCTAGCTTAATCTGTGCGCGCGTCTCAGCCAATGAAGAACTATGACTCCCCACCCTCGGACACTCGGCCAATGGGAAGCTACCCAAGTGACCTTGAGACGTCCTGACCTCAAAATTGATCTGAGAAACTACTGATTTCCAATTAATCATTATAAATTGTCTATGACATATTTCACAATATTTTTCGCTGTTTGGCAATTCATTTGTTATGAATAATGCGTAGATGAAAAGTTCAAGAGAAACTGGAATCCATGCAGGTTCCCTATTGCAAGAAATGCGTTCAGATAAAAAAGAAGAATACACCAAATAATTGGACAAATTTGCATGAACCGGAAAGAGCAATAACTCGTTGGTAGAATCGTTGATCGATCGGACATTTCCTTCCGCGTCACCGCGCCACTAACATTGCGCATACGCTAGTACGCCTCTCCGCGCGCGACCCGATTTCCATATTCCAATTTGCACCTCGTCGGACTGTGTTTGCTCAGTCACTTCCTACGATCTACTCCTCGACATATAACCCCCCTACCCCCTTTTTCCCTTTCACTACCTCCTCATACCGTATATTTTCCTCCCTTTCAGCCTTATACCAACATCAAAACCATCAGAATCACAAGCCGCTGGCGGTTTTCTTTCGTCCACACGATCGAGTTTACCATATCTTATTCAACTGCTGTTGAATTTCATACATTTGTATATAACTGAGATGTGGAAAATATTGAATATCCACTTGTTCTAGTTGAATATTTATTAAAATATTTGAATTGAGTTTTACGAGGTTGTTGAAAATTTTGCAACTATCAAGAGATCGTATAGTAGAATACACGAGATACCAAGAGCTTCTTTGGCATGTGTAAGAAGCTCTTCAACTACGACGATGTAAACTTCATGGGTTGGCAAGTTTCTACGCCTCTGAGGAGAACCCTAAAGTAGATACGAGATTGGTTGGATAGAGGAAGGGGGTTAGGATAGTATCCAAGTAAGGGCCGAGGATAGGTATTGGAGCCGTTGGACCGGTAAACAGATGCTGGTGAAAGTCGTTCATCCGGCAAACATTATACAGGTACACCACTACGAAAATCCCCTCCTTCCTTCATCAACAACATTCACCATGTATCCTGAGATACTCCACATGTATTTAACCCAAGGCGTATATGCTAGCTGTTTCTCCGAATTTAACCAGAAGTATATGGTTAACTAGATTGGAGCCAACACCACCAATGGTGTCTGTTTTCAACGAGAGACGTAGGGGATCGATTGTCATGAATCTTCTGGAATAATCATCAGTCCATTATCTCACACAACTCCCTTACTAATATAGATATCAATTTTCATAGTCAATTTATCAGCTAACAGCAACACTGTTTATTTTAGTCCAACGCTTCCAGCTAGATCCCAGGATATCCTTTATTCGACGCTTCTCACCCCCTCCCGCATAGCCAATCTCCCATGGTCATAAATAATTTGGCCATGCAATGGACCAGACGACGAGGGAAATGTTCGATTTGTAGACCGACCGTAAACCAGGAAAGCGTCGACTTAATCCCACCCAGCCAAGAGAATCTGTCTGAAACCTGTGATCCTCCAAATTCAAAGACTGTACATCCTACAGATGCGTGTCGTCAACTGAACGAAATCGTTTTGCTATTGGGTTACGAGAGTTGTGCTTTATCGTCTGGAATTATCATTATATCGTATTCATGTATCGTTTGGTGAATCGAACGACCAAATAAACGGTTTTATCGCTCTATTTTATTCATCTTCCTGAGGGAAAAAAAAGGAAGAATTCACATCTTCAAATGGTTTAACGTAGAGTTGCACACAATATTAACAATTCTGTCTATGCTAATCAACCAGTGCTTTCTAATATAGCATTGAAAGACTTACCCGTAGGAATGAGATGAGCTGTATCCAAAAAGAACCAAGCATCACTAGTATCAGTTCATTCCACCTTGTGTTCTTTCAACTCTCTGTGGACACCAACACGTCTGTTTGTTCACGTCGACCGCAGTCCAGAGATGTACAAGTGAGATAGACTGGGATGAAGACTGACCGTAGAAGAGAGAAAGTGAAATAGATCGGGGTCCCACTTCTCCATATATGTATGGCCAGACTCCTGCGTTCAGTCAGGCGTCCCTACGGTGTCAGTTGCCGCATGTTTGCCATGCTTGCCCAGGCATGCTTCCAACCAAACTAACCCTGCCACGCCTCACTGAAGACAATGACATTGTGCGAAACGGTGATTCTGTTAAAAGAAAACATACATATTTTCATTTTACGATTATTTTCATTTTCCTTCAATCTACCAATGGATAATCATTTCATGGTGAAATCATGAGATCACTCCTGTTGAAGAATGATAAGAAGTTATGGAATTGTGCATATAAGGTCTCCAACACACATTGGTATTATCCTTCGTAGCTCAGAGGCCCTTTAGAGGGTGCTAGTAGCGCACAAGGCGGGAGAAAATAGAATCGGGTGGTGGGAGGGTGTACTGGCAACGAGTGATAAAGTTTTATGGACACAGTATGGTATATAACGCAGAATGATATACGGTTTGTAATGGTAGTAGTTTGGATGATGACCAGAGGGCGCTTTAACCTGACAAACACATATATAGTTTACCTTCCCTCCTTCCTACCCCTTGCGCCCTTTTGCTATCCTCACTCGAACTACTCTCCTGTCGCTCTTTTCCTCACCAACCTCACTGTACTTTGGCCACCGTGCTTTCGCGTAATTCGAGTAGAAAGTAGATGAGTGAGCCCCGGGTACGTATATACATGGGGACTCATAATTTCTGCTCGACGGCACTCTCAAAGACGTAATAACGTAGAGAAATGGTTACTGGTAACCGACTTTGTCTCTCTTACTCTTTCTCTATGCTTTTCTGCCTCTCCTTCCCCTCCCCCACTCTCCTCTTGACGAACGCCAAAGCAAGCTCTCTTTGATATACTTATATAGTACCCAATGGGGGTTGTTGCATCTGGTAGATAGACACACTCAGCCCAATGTCCAGACTCAAGGCGTACTTTGATTACTTCACGGGATGTATAAATTGGAAGTGATTATTTTTATTATTTTTCTCAATTTTTCGAAAGCTTTGACTACTTGTTATGACCAAGTTGGTGAATATTTTTCATCTCTTTGGATTCTATCATGAGTCTCTTGTTAATTGAACAAAAGATGAGTGAAAAAATAGGGGAGAGGGAGAGTAATGAGTCAACGTGTTGACTTTCACTTCAACATACTCTTCACTAGTAATTCCTCAATGCATCGGTGGATCATTGTCTGACTAGATGTAGCATTAACCACTGGGGCGGTCCTAAGGGGGGATTGACTACTCTCATGTCCGACCACCTGACGCCGTTTCTACTCCGAAATACCGTTGTCCCCTTGGATTGATTCACACTGTACCAGTCTATATTATCCTCGTCTCTCTCGTGACTTTGCAGTTTACAGCTTTGTCACACTCTACAGTCATTTCTCTTCCCCCCCCCCCCTCACAATCTCATCCCATCTTTCGTCTTCCAATACGACGATTTGATTACTCAATTCTATGGTTAATTCTTCGAATTATTCGAACGGAACCTCTGGGGTACGGTGTGTGGTCCCGCAGTGATTGCCAATGCAAATACAGCCTCTTGCTAACCCTCCAATATTCCACTCTCCCATACTCTTCCTCCAGCCACTCACTCCCTCACTCACCAGTTCTATCCTTTTTCTCATCGCTTTCTCGGCCCTTCTGCCTCAATTCGGTTTGATTCACGAATGGCCGATGTTTCCATCGTTCTTTTTTTTTTTTATTCAACGCGGCGTGCACTCGACCCTATGAATAATGCAGGCCTCATGTAATTGATCGCCCAATTGGAACGGCCCTTTTATTTACTCTCCTTTCGCTATCTGAGCGCTTTTCTCTCCTTTCGAATTCCAAGTTATTCGACGTTGTTTTACCATTCTCCTTCCATCATGGTTATACCTTGCTCCACCCATCAGATTTTTTGCTACACCGGTTCTTTTTTTTTTCTTCAATGGCTTTCAGTTTTATAGCCAGTACTTTCGATTCATTCGCACTCACTTTTTTATGATTTTTTGTGTTCCATTTTATGTTTTGGTTACTTTTCATTAAATATTTTTTTTCATCGGACTTTTATCACACCCTTTGGAGTATATAGAACTCGAAGAATCCGTGAATATTATTTTCAGGATTGAAAATACAATCTTTTGGAAAAATTCATACTTTTGTATATGAAGCATGTGGAGCTGCGACAAAATATCTGAAAGGCCAACATTAATTTCGACACGAAAACTGAGCGCATAGACAAAACTCAATGAAAGGAAGGATATGTATATTCTATACAGATATATATAAATATATACATGTTGGTGGAGAATGAGCGAACGAGGCAACAGAGGTACATTGAGGTAGTGTGGGAGGATCGAAGGGCCGTGGCAGCCGGTTCCATCGAGATAATTCAGTTATTTCATGCCCGGGCACCGGTAATTGGGTGCGCGTTGCCGCGGCACATCCACTAGTACGATGGCTCAACACCAAGGGGGCCAAACCTAGTCTGCTTTTCTACCCCGAGACATTATGATGTTGCCTCAGAGCCAATTTCTCAGTCACGAGGTTAATGCCTGCTTCCGACGAGGAATAACAGTCGCTTTTTTTTTTATACCTGTTCTTTTCCTTAAAATTCAATATTGTTTCTTCAATAACAAATTTTCATTGTGAAAAATTTTATTTTGAGCTTTCACAATGAAAAATTATTTCGCTTTATCATTGGTCACTTTTCCCTTAATTTCTACACAAAAATTTAGCTTCAAAAAAGCTTAAAATGCTTTTTAAAAATCAAAAGTTTAAGACATCAAAAAGCTCAACTTGAGCTTTTCTGCGCTCTCAAATTTAGATTGAAATAAACTTCGAATTGAGTGCAAAAAACTCAAATTGAAGGCAAAAAGCTCAAGTCGAACTGAAAAAAGCTCAGATTGGCCGCCAACAAGCTCGAATCTACCCTCAAAAAGCTCCGTTTGAGTTCTCATGTGTCTCAAATTGAGTTTCAAAATGTCTCAAAATGAGCTTTGTAATGTCTCAAATTGAGCTTTTCGATGTCTTCATACCGAGATAGAAAAGCTCAAATTAATTTTTTTTTAAATTCGCAAAGGATGATATTTTCCACTGAAGTAACCTCACCATCTTTGCGAATTGATGCCCTACTACTCCCTGAACAATACCCACGATATAGCATAACGGTAACATTCAGTGTCGCTATTTACCCGTTACTTTGGTAATGGTTGGACCCCAACGAATCCTTTGATGACGCATACCCAGAGACAGGTTATATACCCATTTATACACTGTACTCCAGAGTCTGATGTTACCAACTATACCATATACTATGTGCGCATGGGAATTGTACTATAGCTGGAATTTCCTTTGTTTTGCTAGCTTGACATGTTACACAGTAGTATCAATGTCGCAAACACACAGTGTCACATGGAAATGGCAGTATAAGGAGTAAAAAATGAAAATGGTCAGCCATTTTTTCAATCATTTCTTATTCATTTGAACAGATTCACTTTACTTTCGAGTTTCTCCCCCCCCCCCCCCCCCCCCACCAATTTCCTCAGATTTTCCTCTGTGACGTCGTAAGTCATAATAATGGCCGTTGGATTTTACCTCAGTGACTCCAAAGCACTCTGAGTGAAGCATCGACCAATGGAAAATCGTACTTGGGAATAAAGCCAACAAGTATATGTGGAATAGTCGCTCCAGATATCGAAGGACCGGACAATCGAGCCTGGAATACGGAGATCATGGGCAAATGACCGGGGTAACCCTTGGGGTGGACAGAGAGACAGAGGAAGAGGAGAGAATATGGATTCTTCGGCTTGAATCCATGGCTGAGGGTCTCTCGGATGACCGTGTATCACTGATTTACATTGAACGAGGTTGATCATACCGGATCTCCACATTCACTCTTCAACTTTCAATTTATCCCTCTTCTTTGGCCATTGTCCAGTCGCACATTTTCCGGAATTTTACTTGAGAATAGGGGACTCTCTCTGGATGATCAACCGGATGGATTTGGACATGTTCAATAAGGCACGAAGAAATCGGTGAATATCATATTTTTCTGGCCACATATGGCCATTTTATTGTACCCAATTTCTTTTATACTCCAATAATTTTTCTCCCTCGTCCCATTACTTTGATACGGTATTACATTTATGGTCGTTGTGTTATCATATCCAGGGAGGAGGAGGGGGGGATGAAATTTTTTTTTTTTTAAATTTAAATAAACCAATTGACTCTTAGGGAAATGAGATAGTGGAATCATATTTTATTTTTTTAAATCACTTATTCGATATGCATAAACAAAAAAAATTCTCCAAAATATATCTCAAACACCTACGATAACAACTAAAACTGCATTCTTCACCATAAACTCAACTACAACATTTAGTGAATGTACTTGGTTGAAGATAGACGCGCAAGTTGAATTCAAAGGATTACCACGGCAAGAAAATGTGAGGAAAATAAATGATACGAAGAGAGATGGAATGCGAGAGATAGAAATGAAGCATGGGCTGAACACTAGAGTCTCATTTCGTGGCATCAACCAACGAGAGTCGCTGGGTATGCAGTTGTAGATGGGTTTTGAGCCTTCCTACTCTTTCCTCTCCTCCCCGACCCCCCCCCCCCCCTTACCCCTCTACTTCACTTACTCCACCCCCTAAGGATACACGTACGCTTAAGTAATTTAATTAGAGCAACTCTGGTTGGGAGACGTGACTCCGTCCCTTTGGTCTTTCCCATGCTCCATGTGCCCTTCTCTCTCTCTCCTTTTACTCTCCCTCCCCCCCTGCCCCTTTCTTCAACGAGTCCCAATTCATTCTAGAGATAGAAGAGAGGTAGCAGAGGAAGAGAAAGGATGAAAGAATATACAAGACGGCCTGAGGTATACATTGCGATACAGTGTTTGCACCAAATTCGTCTCCACCCCTAACTATACCCACCACAAACTCTTCACCAACCATATCTTCCTGTCTTTCTACTCGCTATATATATAGATATAGTTGGATGAGGGTATAAGACTCAATTTCTTGGGAATGGGTGACCTGCACGTAGAAACGAGTATGGAATACGCTGAAAGAATGATGAAGAGGCTGCATCACATCAGGAAAACCCCTCTCTACTCACAATGCTATGTACAAGCGTGAACCGGGCGCGAGTGGCATAAATATATATTAAGGCGTTGTCTGTTTGGTCTTTGTGAAAGGTGGGGAGAGAATATGAATGGTGATGGTTTTGACACTTGTATTAAAAAAATGAGGGTGAGAGGGATTTAACTATTTTCTTTATGTTTTCTTTGTTGTTTATTGGATGAGGTGTGATGTTGATGAAAAAAAAATTAATTTGAAATTCTCAAAGTATCAAGACAATATTAGCAAAAAAGCTCCAGTTGTTTGAGTCATTGTAAAGCTTCATTTGAGCTTTTTTGACAAGTATATCATTTTAAAGATATTAAAAAAGCTTTGTTTGAGCTTTTTAGCTTTATTAAATTGACATTGATCACTAAAAAGCTCAGATTGAGCTTTTAAATGTCTTCAAAATGGAATTTCGTAAAAGCTCAAATTGAGTTTTTCAATTACTTTGAAATGAAATATAAAAAAGCTCATGTCGAGCTTTTCAATATCTTTGGAATTATATTTCAAAAAAGCTTAAATTGAGACATTAGTTTTGACGAATTCGTTAAGATAAAGTGACTTCAAATGATTGGATAGAGATCAATAATGAGGGAAAAAAACGGTAAGTAGTGCATACCATCATAGATCAGAATAGAAACCCTACTAATTCCCTCTCCAGCGACTCAGAGTGGACAAATGCTCCTGAGGGATTAATCTGTGGCTATTTACAGTAAAATGCTGTTGCCCTTTCATAGCCAAAAATTATGACTTCATGACTTCATAGGGAAATATCTTGAATTAAATTTTTTTTCCTGATATCAGTAGTCCAATATTGAACCCTATTTTTGGATATAAATTATCCTCGCATAAGGCTATAAATTAGAGGGTATGGGGATAGGACAGAGGTATTTGCAAAATGAATTGACTGAACCCGTTATTAGAGAGGTAACTTTTATTTTCCCTAGATCCCGAAACGAGTATCAAAAGAAACATTTGCATGGGGCTCTCCGGCTGCCTTTTCCCTCTCGATAAACGAGAAAAAAGTATCGTGTATTGTACGGTTCATCGTGAGTCAAGCTTTACAACTTTATGTACCTGACGAACCATCCAATCCAATTCATTGTCCATAATTCCATGGATATACCCTCTGCTCAAATGAAGAAAATGAAGAAAAGGGGAAAATGTCAACTTGAATTTCCCCAACACTGTCGAAGTAATCAGAGGTATGGATTGAACCGTGGCTTTAGCCCAGACTGTCTAAATTTGCTACACGGTTAACCCTCGGTTACTTTCACCAAAATGCAATTATCCCTCAGTTGCCTGCACGTACCAGGCGATTGATGACCAGACTTAGCCATCGAAATAGCCCAGTTTGGGGTCAAGAGTTTGATGAGAATTGAATTATCGACCTAATACCATCATGACTGGGTTTCTCAACCCTCCTATTACACAACAAGGTGTTCATCAGTTTTTAAATTGCATGGAAAAAATCAACTCAATCAACTTTGATATATTAAAAATAAAAAAAGAAAAAAAAACCAACAACACAAGCGATGTGAAATTACCAACCCCAGTTATCAACGCTCAAAAGCACGAATGAACGTTTAATATGAACTGACATTGTAATTTGTTCCACGTCACTAGCAGCTAGTTCCAAACAATCACGTTTCAATGAGTATATTTATACGGTTTGACACATATCCATGTATTACTGGATTTAATGGTAAATTTTATTGTAGGACGAAATTCATATTTGAGAGGGATTGATCACTACGAATTCTACTGTTGATGATCGTAAATTCAATTACTCAAAACAAAGCTATTTGCTCAAAAAAGAGTAAACCTGATTTGACATTTATAATTTCAATTTGAGAATGTCAAAAAGCTCAATTCCAAGGTTGAAAAGCTCAACTTAAGCTTTCCGAATTTATCGAATTGAGTTTTGTATTATTGTCAGTTTGAAAAGCTCATAAAGTTCATTTTGAAGTTGAAAAGCTCAGCATGAGCTTTTTGAATGTATCAAATTGATTTTTTTATAATTTCCAGTTCGAAAAGCTCATGAAGCTCACTTTGAGATTGAAAAGCTCATGTTGAGCTTTTTTCATGTTTAAAAATAGGAGTGAGCTTTCAAAAAAATTAAATAGAGTATATGAAAAGTTCAATTTGAGGTTAAAAACAATTATTCCGAAACCTTCGAATCAAGCTTTTTTTCTATACTGACGACTAATTGGCCCTCAAGCACAAGACAAGCGCAAAGAGCAGGGATATAGTTTCAGTGACACTGGCATCAGCTTGAAACCCTTCTCCTCGTAGATTGTCACGTTGGACGTTATGTCCGAGAGGCGATTATAACGACCATCTCCACCCTTCAACCCTCACCCTCCCCCTCGCAACCGCTCGATATTCACGTTGAGCGAGAGAGATAATTTCCTTTCGCCGTCTAAAGCATAAGGTTAATTGACTCCTTGCTATTTCATGCTCCCAAGTGTTTTCGTTTTTATTTCCAGCAACATGGTGACCCCATCCTTAAATCTTCAACCCCCTCACCCCATCCAACCAATCTCAGCTCTTTGCTCTGAATGGACGAAACGTGGAAGCCGATAAAAACGCATAAGTGAATGTGCTCACGCTGTTGTTGGTAAGTGAAGAAAAGGTGAAAAAGAATACAGAAATAAATAAAAAAAAAAGTGATATAGAAAGTTTGTGAAATTTGTGGTAGTATCAGGTATACAATTTAGTACAAGTTAAGCTACAAAGGTAGCACGCACACTTTGGCCCGAAGGCGAGAATACTTTAACGGCCCTCCATAAATTCCTACGGTCATCTTCCGCCTCGGAGCTCCGGATAAGCGCCCTTGTAAAACATGAAACGAGGTGGATAGGCCAACTTATACATAATACTCATAGTAACCCATCTCTCTTTAGCTTCCTGCAATCAACCCTTCAATGCTCGAGTTTGTCTTCCGGTGGTGGCTAATAGCTGTACTATCTGGGTGAACATTCAAGTTGTGCTGAATTACCCATAAAAGTAATTTCTTTTGTTTTTTTTTTCCCTCCAATTTGTCGTTTAATCCCTAGTGGATCGTTCTAAATTGGTTTGTTCGTCGATTGAGCATGTGTACATTTCAAAATTTAACTGATTGAAGGGGTGAAGCGATGAGCTGGGAGATATTGAAATTAAACGTACATGGAAATGGTTTAGGAATGGGGTAATCAAGATTCAAACAAATCCTCTGGCTCAAGTGACTGATTGTTCGGCAACAGGTGGAATATGTGCCAGGAAGAGAGAATGAGCTTTGAGGAGGGGGGGAGGGAGAGAGTGAGAGTCAGGTAAGCACTGTCTCTCTACATGTGTTAGCATCGTTCTTTCTCACTTATTGCGCCTCCGATAGTTCTATATAGAAAGCTCTGACTGTTCTTGCGTGGTTGTACTAGTGGTTAGCGTGTGCCAAGAAAACCCGCCCACCCAATTTCAAACGTCTGTACTGGGCCAAATCCTCATCTCTCTACTCCTTCAAACTCCCTCGAGCACTTGCAAGCCAACCTCAAACTACTTGGTTGAATAAGCCGATATTGTAATTGGGAGAATTATCTAAGTTGGCTAAGATTGATGAGGTGAAAGGTTGAGTCTAGGGGGTATATGACAGATCACGAGAGGTGCTACTTTAGAAGGAAATAACACTTGTTTTGAGATTCGCAAAGTCTCAAGATCAGTTTTCATGAAAATCTCAAATAGGATATATATCGAAAAATATTATAATCTAATACCAATATTGATTAATATAATTCCACAAAAATCGAGATAGAAAATGCTAGAGAGTAAAAAAGCAACAGAGATAAGTAGATAAATGACTGATTGGATCAGACACACTTGATTGACTGTGAAATCTCTCTCGTGTTTGCAACAATACCAATGAGATTCTCTCTGAATGGAATCAGTGAATATAGCTGTAAACCACTGTCTCTTCTGCATTGTGCCTTCCTCTTGTCGAGTTGTAAAAGAAAGATTTGAACGACACTCAGTGTTTTACGTATCTATATTGTTTGATTCCCTCCCCACTCCATTTTCCCCGGAAATTGGTGAGACGTAGAAAGGAAAAAAAAGGGATGAGTTAGATCGAGCAGAAGAAACCGAGAGCGCCACACGTTTTGTAGTTCAATTTCGTGGCAATCGTAACTGGCGGCCGACAAACAACTTTCCCTCTTTTTTTTTTGTTCTTCCTTTCCCTGTTCTTTTCTCTCACTTGGCCTTATTTTTGGTTTATTATTTTGACGTGGATACGTCTATAGTTTCGTTTTGAACTTTATGAGGATGGGGGGCGATTTTGTGAAATGATGTAAGTAGTATTTATGCCCCAGCGCCATCTACCGGGAAACATTTTACTCTTTCGAAAACTTATCATGTCACATTGATAACTTATCGACGGATAACTGCGAAATAACATACAGACAAAGTTAATCGTTCACACAAATACGTTGGTTTTCGTTTCATTATAAAACTTGTCAAATTTATGGAAACTGAATTTAATTCAACTTGATGTCAGACTCACCCGACGACATTAGAGAATACTCGTTTGGACCTGCCTTTTGCTTGAAATATTGATGTCAATATTTCGTTATTGTATCATACTTTTCTTATCACCGACCAATACTTAATAAAGTGACATTAAAACAGTAACCATTGTATGCAACATGTTCTACTTCTCATATCTCTCTGAACGTGAGACGTATCCACGTTAAATTCTACGGCTGTATCGACGATACAGCCACCTGTCATTTTTTGTAACGTTTTTTCTCTTTATTTGGGTCTCGTTGAAACTAGGAAATAATACTCCTTGCTCAATAGATTTACTGATCGTTATTCCATGTTCCATTGACTGCTGGGTTTATTGTTTTGAGGCAACGTTTATACTTCGAGTATAATGTTTCAACCTACTTCTCTATGGGATTTCTCAAAAGTTTACGCGGAATGAAAAACATGATACGTAATCTGGAGATGAGCCAGAACTTCATGTGGGTTACGCTAACAATCACAATAAATTTATGAGGATTATTGTGAAAATGCGCTGATATTAAATTGCATTCTCAATAAATTACTTACATGCGACCAAAAAAAAAGTGAAATTGAGATTTTCAAATTCTTAAATTTAAAACTTCGAAAAAGCTCAATTTGAGCGTTTGAAAAGCTCAATTTAAGATTTTCATAAAGCTTTAATTGTACGTTTCGAAAGTCTCGATTTGCGATTTTCATAAAGCTTAAATTGAGCTTTTCAAAAGTCTTAAATTAAAATTTTCGAAAAGCTCAATTTAAGCTTTATGAAAAGTTTAATTCAAGCTTTTCGAAAAGTTAAATTTGAGATTTTTGAATCTCAATTTAACAATTGAAAGTTCAATTTGAAGGTACCGAAAAGCTTAAATTGAGATTTTCGAAAGTCTCAATGGGAGATTCTTGAAAATCTCAAAATGAGTACTGAAAAGCTCAAATTGAGATCGAAAAGCTCAAATTGAGATTTTTTTTTTGTGTATAATTCTACTGTTTTCATTGTCAACAGAAATTGTGTAAAATCCTCTAATTTGAATCCATCACTTCACTCTCATTCGCGATTACTTTGGAAATTTCGGTGTGCCAATTTGGTAGGACTGTCGTCTAAAAAATCACGGAAATCACTCCTTCATTGTTCACACAATCAAGGAAATGAGTGCAAGTGAAAGGATTGCTGGAGGTAATGACAAGAAAGACAGTAGAGTCTGCACCAACTTGAGGTAATGGAAAGAAGACATATCCCGTGGTATAAATAACAACAATGAGTTCAGCTAAAAGTTGTCTGTCGTCAACAAACTTTGAAGTTTATCGAGTGTAGAATTGAGGGTCTGAGACGTTGCAAATATTTGATAACAACTGTTTTCGCGAAATTCTGAAGAAGCGAGAGGATAACACTATGAAAAAGGGTGGGAATATAGTGAAATAACTGAAGTCGCATGATCATCAGCTATGGAACGTTGAAAATTAGAGAATTTGCGGGGTGAATCAGTGATTTAGCGTTTGCATAACCAACATTTTTTTCCAGTTCCAGCGTCATTCCCCTAAGTATTCATTCCATCCCTTTTTACTTCACAAGACCAATTCCGTTATGATATACGTATTTTTTCCTGTTGAAAGAAAAAGGGGAGAAAAAATAGAAAATTATTACGTATAGGAGGGCTCTCACTGGACAGATATAGTCAGACACTTTGAACTGAAATGAGAAGCGCCCGTTGACCCCCTGGCGATTTCTCTTTTCCCTCCCTTTCCACTCTACCACCAGTTAATTACAGTTGGTCTTTGTATAAGTATAACCATAGACACACTCTGAAAGTGAATGGAGAGTTAAACCACAAATGCGCGTAGTACACATCTATCATTTGGTAGATTTGATTGAAGGCAAATATTCTATGGTTCATCGATCACTCAAAATTGTGACAAATTCGTTCTAAGGATTATAATCTCAATTTATGAATCTCAAAAAGCTCAATTTGAGGATTCAAAAGCTCAAATTATGCTTTTTAAATGTACTAAATGAAGTTTGTTCCAAAATTTTACTGGAAATAAGCTCTCAACAACTCTTGAACTAAAATTGATAAAAATGAATTTGAGACTTTCAAAAGCTTTAAATAAACTTTTCAAAATATCTGGAATTAATATCTGAAAAGCTTAATTTGAGACTTTCAAAAACTCAAATCAAGTTTAATGAAAGCTTGAATTCAGGAGCTTTATGTTGATTCGAGAATTCTGAAAGTTCACGTTATAAAATTGAAAAGCTCAACTTGAGCTTTTCAAATGCATCAAATTAAGTTTTATTTCAAATCCCACTCGAAATAAGCTTCCGGAAAATCTTGAATTGAGATTCAAAAAGAAAACTTGAGTTAAGGCTTCGAAAAGCTCAATTTAAAATTTTCAAAAAACCTTATTTCAAAAAATTGAAAATAACAAACCAACTTTTTTATTTTTCCCTGTGAATCAATTGCTCAATAATAACTCAAGAATTGTGTTCACTATTGTGGTAGAATTGATCAAAGAAATATGATATTATTGATAGAATTACTAAAAAATCAGGGTTTCGGTTATTTTTCATTCATTTAAATGGGCAAGGAGCTTTGAAATTCTGATATCGAGGGTATTCAGTGCGAGGCCATGAAAGTGCTGAAAAATATGAAAGGAGGGTTGGCAAGTTATGGATTGGAAAAGAATACGGTAGAATGTTGAAGGGAAGAGGAGAAGGTAGGGGGTTAAAATAATTGAGGCTGGGTGAAGAAACAAACGCTTGAAAACGATGTACAAGAGAATAAAATGAGAGAGAGAGAGAGAGAGAGAGAGAGAGAGAGAGAGAGAGAGAGAGAGAGAGAGAGAGAGGAGAGAGAGAGAGAGAGAGAGAGAGAGAGAGAGAGAGAGAGAGAGAGAGAGAGAGAGAGAGAGAGAGAGAGAGAGATAGTTGGGGAAGGGAGTAGAGGGGGGGGGGTGAGCGATTCAACTGCTTTTTGTGCTTTTCGTTCAATCAAAACTCTCTTCGTTTGCGCGGCTTCTTCAAAGGAAAGATGAGACCCAGAAGCTCGAAAGTACGCGCTTGGTTGCCGTAATAAGGAAGTCCAAGGTCTCTCCCTTTTTACAACTTTTGAGTTTTGTTTTACCCCCCCTTCCCTTCTTTTCTCCATTTTGGATTGGGTTTGAAGGGAGAAAAAGTTATGGGTGAGGAAAAGAAGAGAGAGAAATAAGAAAAAACAATGTGAGTGTGTGTGTGTGTGTGTGTGTGTGTATGTGTGTGTGTGTGTGTGTACACCTGTGTGCGTGCAAGAACTAAAGCCCGAGAACGCGGAAAATGGAACAACGCTCTTCGAATAAGTAACCCGGCCATTCTCCCTTTCCTACGAAGGGATGAGGAGTGATGAGAGAGACAGAAGGGGCTTGGAAACAGCCAACCTTTGCATTCCTCATCGATTATCCGGTACGCGTAATACTTTCCGCAAACAGCGCGTAAGTTGATATGTTCGAGAGTAAAAAAAAAAAGAAGGCGGGGAAGAAAATTGGTCACACCCAAATATCGATATTCTTCTTTTTTTGTTTAGTTTATGCTTTTTGCAAAAAAAAAAAGACAACCCGTTTTGCCCTAGCTATCGAGACATAATAAAAATGAATTTTATCGAATGAAAAAAAATTTCTTTTTTTTCCGAATTGAAAAAAAACACGATTTTCCCTCAATTTTTTTTGCTTTAATCGTAAAAATATTTACAACATCATCTCAATGTGTACATTCTGAAACACGAATGTCTCGAGTCGACGAGTCGTATCGTCTCGGGAATATACTGACACACACAAATTTAATGGTAGAAGCCCATGGATTATGTAGTGTATACATATACAGGTGTATATAAACATGTATATAGGTATAGAGATTGTGGTGCACTTGTGAAATGAAATTTCACGCTACCGTCTGTAATTTCCTTTCGCATTCGAAAAGAGAAAATGAAGAAAATCCAGAGTATATGTGTGAAGAGAGCTAGACACATGGCAATGGCATCGCAGTTGTACAGTGGTTGTGGTTTAACAGTAACAGGGATGGTGGAAATTTTACAATGCTCAAGTAAATCACGACGACAAATGTGGTTTATTTACATCAGTCGGGTTTTTTCATCTCAAAATGAGTATAAATTAAATTAAATTTTAACAATTCAAAAATTTATCTCTCATTAAATATTCAATTATCTCGATAACGAGTGATTTTTAGAAAAAATGTCAAGAGATATTTTTCATTGAGGATTTAATTAGCTACAAAAAAGGTCTGTTTGAAACGCAGATAAATTTAAGGGAATTTTGAGAGAATAAAAATTGAATAAATCATCAAAAATCTTCGGGTAAATTCGAGACCCCTCGGGTCAACGGTCAGAACATCTAGAAGAAGCGCAACCCCCCGCCCCCCCTCTGTAAGAGTTATTACTCAACTATTGAAGCATTAAAATACCTTATTAGTCGTTCTCTAGCAATAGACAGAGCAAGAAGTATTCTTTTAGCATTTGAGGCAGTCAGAGCTATAGCAATAGTTTTAGTCATACAGTCTAAATCAATTAACTCAGAGAATCTCTATTGTTCATCAGTTTAAAGAAAATCAGCTACTTAAATTCAGTTTAATTATATTTGAAGCTTATTAATTATGAGTTTAATTCAGTCAAGGTCACTAGTTCAGTCCTTTTCTAATTAATAGTTTCTTTTGAGTAATTCAGTGCAATTCAACGTCTATACAGTCCACTTATTAACTTTCCTTTTCAATTGTTATTATTTCGAGTCGTTTTGAACACATCAACTGTAAATAAGTGTAATATTTCAAGTGAACGAGTGGTGCAAACCACAGAATAAACCAGAAACAGTTTTAAGGAATTTGCAGTTTCTCAATTCACTTAATTTATAAAAAACCTATTACACCACCCACATCCACGGCAAAAATTAGCTTCCATCTCAAACAAGGTCTTTTATAATTTTTTCCTAGAATCACTTGATTCTGAGATAAATGAATAATAAATAAAATTGTGGTAATTATCTTATGAAAAAAAAATATAATTAAATTTTTTTTCTCCAAGAGTACATAAACATCCAAAAATATTTAACATTTCCTATTTTCCGTATTTTAATTTCACATCAAAGGTAAGCAAAAACTCCGTTCCAAGGGAGTTTGAGGGGTTTGCGGAGAGATCGAGAATGAGAGGGACATTTTGGAATTGACCATTCCCCCTCTGTCGACGCAAATTACAACTCCCCAGCACTTATAACCCGGGTCAACGCACTACATTACACAAAATGGATCCGAGTGGACTGTAATCGTCCGGCAATATTAAATCCTAGAGGCTTTTCGGACATTTGATTTCACTACTGACTATACACATGGTGTGTCAATAGAAATCCCTTTGAATCATTAGTGTACATGCATGAGAGAATTTAATTATCAATAAAACTTGTCACGATTTATGATTAATTATAAATTAAAATTTTTTTTTATTCATCTGACGATAGAGAATCTCAAGACTACATCACTTTCTATTTAGTTGTTCACGTAACAATGCCACGAAACATAGTACTTGACTAGAGAATGTAGATTCCAGACAAGAGGGTAGACACATATACCCAGTAGATTCGAAGGGAAAAAGGAGTAGAGTGGTGAGGGGGGGGGGGGGGGGGGGGTGGAAACTCTCGACGCGACTCAAATATTCGACAAAGTTTACAACGAGTTTCCTTCACCATTCCTCCTCAGTGTCCCTTTCACCACGCTCGGACGACTCTTGCTCATCTCGATGTCTTCAACTCAACTCTCTCATACCCTTCGCCCACTCTACTCATCCTCATTCTACTCTTTGTTCCGGAAGTTGTATTCAATGCCATAAAATGGGACTCGATGATTTAAAAAAAAAAGAATTTCACAGTTTTCTCAACACCATGTTGACAACACGAGGACAATTATACACTACGGAGGGTGGGGGGAGGAGGAAATACGAGGGTAATGATGTCAAAACTGCGTGAATTATGGCTTCAAAGCATCGGATGATTCTGTTTGAGGTAGTAAGCATGCCCTTGTCAGCGACATTTTATGGGTGACATTTACCTGCCCTGCATATGTATCCCATCTATAGGTATAATATGTCTGCGAATTTTCACACCGTGCATTTACAATTCCATTCTCCCTCTTCCCCCCTTCCACCATCCCCTTTATCACCCTCTCATCGCTATTCTCACGGCCACTTTCCACTGACATTCGAGTTTCTTTATGATCTTAACGCCTAAAGGCGCCTCGTAGTTTACACTCTTTCATAAAAGTTGGGCATTTGGTGATAATGTTTCTTCTGTCCTATTTCAGGTTTTGTTTTCTATCAACAGATATGAGCCATTTGTCCTATTTCTCACTGAAAATGCATAACTTTCGGTATGATAAATTTGATCATGACATAACAAAAAAGCTCAATTTGAACTTTTGAAACGCTCTAGTTGAAGCTTGAAAAGCTCTAGTTGAAGCTGGAAAAGCCCAAGCTGACCCTCGAAAAGCTTTTAAGTTTATGACATCGAGATTGATATTGTTCTCCATTTTATAACTTCAAAATTCTCAATTTACAAGCTCAAGTTGAGCTTTTCAACCTTTAAATTGAGATTCTAATCGCTCAGAGCTCAATTTGAAGATTGGAATCGTTAAATCAAGCTTTTCAAATTGAGCGTCCCAAATTGAGCTCTCGGAAGTATTCAATTAAGTTTTTCAGATTTTAATTGGAAAGCTTATTCCTGATGAGATATTTCTGGAAAGTTTAATTCGAGCTTTTTAAAATTCTCAAATTAGAATTGTAGGGCTCAAAAAAAGATCTTTTTTTGAGTGAACAAGTTCGAAGCTTTCGCAATGTAGCTTTAAAGTATATCATGAGTAGCAGCGATAATGGGCTGTGGGCGGTAAACCTCAGTCAAGTGCTAAAGCAAAAGAGACTGGGGAGTATTTCATGGACAATTTATGAAGGTTAGCAGCCACAGAGACGTCGACGATGCTGGCCATCGTCCAAAGAGGGCGACTCTGGCGAAACGCTTACTAATGCAAGGCGAGAATGTGAGTATTAGGCAAAGTTGGGAGGGGGTTGGGGGTTAAAATATTCAGTGGTTGTCGCTTTTATTTGAGATTTTAGGCTTATGAGCGCCTAATGGACACAGACAGCCCGGAACCCCAGTGCACCCAAGCTTTTTTTTTGGTAATCCATTATTCAGAGCGTAGTCAACAAACTGTTGTACATGTCTTTTTTTCTGATGAAAATAAAGATGAGAGGTAGCTAAATGGTATTTGCTAATGAATGCTCCATTAATGAGTTGATGGGATAATTTTTTTTTTTTTCGAGTTCTGCATTGTATGTGTTTCTCGGTTAATGAACTCTCTTCATCTGTGTATAGGAGAAACAGATGAACAAACTATTGGAGGAGGAGGAAAACGTGAGACTAGGAGAATCAAGATAGTAGAAAAACTCAGACTGTCAGTAAGAGCAAAGAGAGAGGGTAAGATTTTTACGTAAGGTATATACAGAATGAAATGAAACTGCGCGCATCATTACGCTCGAATCACCCTTGGAGTACTTGATTTCCATTTTTCCTCCCCTCTCTCCCCCTCTTTTTCTTTACCGTCGTTTTGTTAAAGTTCATCTGATTATTTTCATTCTCCAATTCACTTTTCAACGGAACCTCGTTCCTTCGAGAGAAAAAAAAATTACCTCTTAGGTTATGGGACTGTCTTTGAGGATTTTCTCATTAAGATGCAGATTGGAATGAGATTATTTTCATGGAAATCTCAACTTTCTTGGATATTTCACATACATTTTTCTTGAGATTCTTATCATCTTCACTCAATTGATATGATTTTCATCTCATTGAAAATGAAATTTGCTCTTTTTTATGAAATACAGCAATTAAATGAAATTACTGAAACAATTCCTATTTTTTTTTTTTGAATTTCATCTTCAAATTGAGGAAAATATTCTCAATTTGGAGGATTATTCTCCCATTCCATAGCAAAATTTACGTTGAAATTCCAAGTAGTATACGGAATAAAGATGTTGGAATATCTCAGCCTTAATATCGTACTTTTCCCCTCTCGCTCGGTTGCCTGAAGAGCACGACTCTGTGAAAATTCCATTTAATGCAAAGTGCGTTTTGGGAAGAGTGAGGCGTCAAAACTCTTAACATCAAGATAAAAAAGAGGGTGAATAATATGACAGATGATGAGGAAGGTGACGAAAACCGAAAAGTGAGTGCTTTGCAACGCATGAGTCCTCGTTAAGAGATGAGGAAGAAGGGAGAGGATAGATCGTTGATGGCATACAAATAAGAATATTCTACGTTCGTTTCCACTTTGGATGAGTTAAATATTCAGTTGAATATATAATCCGTCAGGATGATTAGATTCCGAAAAAAATTGAAAATACGTCCGGAAAAGCTCAATTTATTCCTAAACTCTTAAGAAGCTCAATTTAAGTTTAAAAAGTTCAACTCTCAAAAGCTCACTCCGAAGACTAAAAAGCTCATATCCCGTAAGCTTGATTGGAAAGCCAAAAAGGTAAACTTCCAAAAGCTCAAATGAAGCTTTTTCAATTCTCAAATTGTAATATAAAAAGCTTATTTTCAGATCTTTGAATTCTCAAACCAAGCTTTTTCTCTCTAGTTGATGATCAGTCAGTATAAAAAAGATTCGAGTGAAAGTTGGGATTCCACAGGGATTGTAGAATTATTTGTAATCTTGTCCCACCAATGCGAATAAAGCCACAGAGTATGGAAGCTCCCCTATACGTATACGCAATTGTGGTTGTACTAGTGGAAGAGAGGAGACGTGGTCGAACAATTTCAGTGGGTGAGGGAAGTGATTAATGATTGTAAACTCACGGGGTAAGCTTCGACGGAACGCTTCGAACGCCTCTGGGATCTGTACGACAGCCATATTCCACCATGGGTGTCTCGTCGTTCCGACTCTTCCAGCCGCTGTCTCCGAAACACGTGAGACATCCACGGGCATTGACTTTACTCCTGAAAAAAAAAAAAATTGAGATAAAAGAAGAAAGGGTGGCACGCATGGTAGTGCAGGTAAAGATCTGAGAATGTTTTACTTGCTGCTCACGAGTGAGCCAACGACGAGCAAAGAGTATGAGGTCGGGTACAAATTGTCTCGGCAAGACTGAGAATCAATCTACTGTCTACGTGACTGCATCATTTTTTTTTATCATGTAATTTATTCAGATCATGCTCTCATTGGATCTTTAATAAAAAATTCAGATTTTCAATTTTTTTCATTCCGTTGAATTCAACTAAAATTTTGTCAATACTCTGACAAGAATAAAAAATTTCATCAAGAGGTCTCAAAATAAGTTTTTGTCTTAAATCCCATTTCAAGCTTTAATAAAGCTTACTTCAAGGTTTCTAAAGTCGTGAATTAAGCTTTTTCAATTTCAAGTTGAGATTTTTCGAAAAGCTCACTATCTCGATATACCTTAAAAGCTCAAGCTCAAGTTGATCTTTTCACCTTTTAAATTGAGCTTTTTTTCAAAGTATAAATCCTATAAATCTTATTTCGATATCTCACAAAAAGCTCGAGTTGAGCTTTTTAATCATAAAAATGAACTTTTCAAGATTATCAAATTATGAATAATATAAAAAGTATAAAGACTGCAAATATATTTTTTTTTCATCAACTACGCAAGTACTATATGTATAATACTTATCAATCACTTAGCAGAAAAATTTTTCTTCCACCAGTGAGACTACTACCGGGACATTGACAATAGTCGGACGGATCCCCAAGCTCATCCATCTTGTCATGTATTGACAGTACCCTGACTGGTAGCTCCCGCTCAATGGCATCAGAGGCCACAGAAACGCTGCGGGACTATTTCAACATATTGATTGAAGGCCCACCAATTTCTGAAAGAGACACTCACAATAATATTATAATTCGATTCAATTCAATCATGAATCACCAGTCTCCAGTTCTACATATGAGAAATATGTACAATTTGTTGTTCATAAGTTGTCAATCATAGAGCCAATGAAAACGTACACGAATAATCAATTACGAGAATGAATTTCTAATTTCAAATAAAACTTTATATGTACAATACATCAATCTTGTCAACACACCACAGCAGAGTCCATTACATAGATTGTGGTCATAACCCCGTGTCCAAGGACACCAAGATGTTTCTTCGTTATATGATAGTGCTTCATCTTTTTTTCACTCATCAATAAATGGTTCATGGTGACTACATTGATACAATCGGAGTTCGATTGAGGCACGAGTATTGATGAAAATGGAATGACAACATTAGTGAGAAAAGATTGAAGAGTACTTTTACGGAATTGAGGATAAGAATTAGATAGTACAGGATTGAGGATATCCAAGGACTTGGATAATATTTTTTTTATTGGAATCCTTTTTGACATTTGTAGTTGAATATCGAGCGCAATTCCAGACTTTCGTAAAGCGTGGATTGAGCTTTTGCAACTAAAAAGTTCAAATTAAGCTTTCGCAAAATCACAAATTAGGCACTAAAAAGCTCAAATTGAGTTTGTCAATTTCTCAAAATAAGACTGAAAAGCTCAAATCAAGTATCGTCAGTACAAAAATGTTGAAGAAATATGAAAAAGCATCATACCCAGCACAAATCCAATGCAATTATTCATCATTTCTCTTCCAGTTGTCTCATTCTCCCAATTCTGCTTTTTTCCCTTATTTACAGCCACGAATATTCAGTATTCAATGAACCCAATCTCACTAAAGAGACAAGTGATTTATCCCTGGATTTATAACCCAAACCCAATACCCGAAGTAAGGGAGGTGGTTGGCTCGTTTATTTCTCCACAAGTAGAATAAGAATAAAAATTGTTGGCTTGAGGTTATATTATTTCCACTACGATTCACTGGGTGTCGCACAATACTCGTTCTAGAATAGAGTCTAGATGCCAGTCTATCGTTGTTGTGACACGGGGGGGGGGGAAGGAGGAGGAAGAGTGAGAGAAAAAGAAAGAGAATTTCAATCGCAAGTCGCATTAAGATTGAGAGACGAGAGGAGGATAAAGCTGGCAGTAACCCGCGGAGTCGAACGACGCCTTAAATTACAAACATTCAGCGTCGCAATTGAATCCAGTTCTTTCGACATTTGTGTACAGTCTTTATACTTGAGTTTTATGAGTTTAACGCCCTGGCTATTGTAACATTACACTAGAATTAAATGATTCCTTAATCGATATGTTGGTACATCAAGTCACGAAGTGATTTTATCTGATTATTTCTTTTACTTCCGGTAGATTTAATTTTTGTGGGTGAAAATGGAAATATTGAATATGTGATCAACAGAAAAAAAGTAATTCATATTTTCACAGCTAGCGCTTACAGACGTCTCTCACTGGCTTATTAAAAAGCACGCCTCTCTGTTGAGATTTATTCCTACCCGCGGAATAATTTGTCATTGTAATGGACGCTCGTTAACGTCACAGAGAGAGGGAAGTGGCATATTTTTTTTTAAACCCACAAACGTCGAGGTGGTTAAGCGATATTCTGGAAAAAAAATGGGAGAACAAATGCACCAGAGATATCTCAAAACTCGCTACCAATTGTGGAACATTCGCACAGATTCGTTGACAGCATTATCTATAAAACAACAAAGTTTTCTTTGAGACTTGCAATATCAATTTGAGAATCTCAAAAAGCTTAATTTACAGATTGAAAATTTCATATCAAGCTTTCTAAATTCATCAACTTGAGTTTTTTGAAATCTCATCTGAAATGAGCTTTTGATAAGCTTTACATTGATATATCAAGAGCTCTGATTTGAGACATGTGAATACTTGAACTGAGCTTTGAGACCGGCAAAAATTTCAATCGAGTTTCATGAAAGCTTGAATCGAGATTGTGATTGAAGAATCTTGAAAAAGAAAATTTACGAATTGAAAAGCTCAAACTGAGCTTTTGAAAAAAATTTAAAATAAAAATACCAAGAGTTTAATTTGAGACTCAAAAAAAAAGAACCAAGTTTTATAAAAGCTTCAGTTGCGATTTAAATCCAAAAACTAAAAAACTCGAATTAAGTTTTCAAAAAGTATCGAATTAATAACAGAAAAATTCGAGTTTGAGACATCCAAAGGCTCAAACTTAATTGCTCAAAAAATCTCACTTCAGAATATTTCAAAGCTCAACCGAGCTTTTACATGAACAAACAACATACTCAATCCTCAAATAAAAAAAAAATTGAATTGTATAATTTTCCTTTGTCCACACAGTACCAACATTACACACCTATATGAATATCATTGAATCCGTTATCTCTCGGTGTACGACTAAAGGGTTGTACATTACTGTATACCCGAGATTATCGGACGCAGTAGTGAATGGCTCTTGAATGGTATGTGCCAACACATTGGTCTGAAGTGAAGAGACACAGATAAAGACCCATATAACATGGAGTTGTCAAATTCGGCGGGAAAAGGGGGGGAGGTGGGTGGGTGGGTACACATTAATTAGACTGAGGCTTGCAAGGCAGGTTTAATTACTTTCGCCAGATCAGAGTGATTCTCGCACGAGGGAGCTCCATACAGACTGTCTGTAAAAGCATTTGAGAATTGTGAGGGGGATAGTGGGTGGTGAGTGAAGAGTAGAAAGGGACAGTCGAATGATAGTGGCAGGGGGGGGGGGGGAGGGGAGACTGGAGTTGTTCGAACCGTATGAGGAGAGCTGAGCCATTGTAAACACGCGTGTTACCCGGCAAATCATTCCTACATATAAACAGTACATATAACGATGGCTACAACACCTATTCGGCTAGCCGACGGCCTTCAGATACGGCTCAATTCCAGTATTCGAGGCATATCCAGCGTCTATCCACAACTGCTGTGCGGCATTTACCCCTCCCTCCCCCCTCCCCCGATCTCTCCATCCTAATACCTCTACTTCTGTCTCTCTCTCTCTCTCTCTCAACAACTTCACTCATATATATATCTGTACATACTGATATATATATTTGTCACCTCGTCCTTTGGACACTAACTCGCATGCCTATTGTAATCCCGTTGCGTTAGTTATCCACGCTCCAGTAGCCGTTGTAATTTGCGCGCATTGATTGAATTGACAAGGGTATACGAATCGTCTCCACTGTAACTCTATTGCAACTTGAATGCTTGGACTCTATCGCTATTAATAAGTATTTTAGAGACTCATGAATTTGTATTTAATTGATTGGAAATTAATTACGGGGGGATTGAGGAAACTTCTATCTTTTTTTCCTCGATAAGTTTTTTTTTTTCCTTCATTATGAAACTCTAATACCCTACACCCAAAAAAAATCTTAATTTAAGCTTTTCAAAAATCTTACTTAAAGACATTGAAAAGCTCAATTTGAGCTTTTTCGTGCTCAATTTGAGATTTTTAAATAAACCCTCAATTGTTAATAGATTCAAAAATCTCAAATTAAACTTTTCGAAAAGCTTAAATTAAACTTCTCATAAAGAGCTTAAATTGAGCTTTTCAAAAATCTCAATTTGAGACTTTTGAAAAGCTCAATTTAAGTTCTATGATAATCTCAAATTGAGACTTTCGAGATGTTCAATTAAAGCTTAATGAAAATCTTTAATTCAGCTTTTCAAACCCTCAAATTGAGCTTTTTCGAAGTCGTAAATTTAAGAAATTGAAAATCTCAATTTAACTTTATTTTTTGGGTGATAAAACACTGCACGAGTCATTCATATTCTCGATATTTTGACTTGAACCTGGTGATATTGGATTTGTCAGTATAAAGTATATATACGAATACTTTAGCAATAATGGATAACTGTAGTCCCCGTGGAAAAGTGTTACACTCAATTAAACTTGGTCGAAATCAGGTTGGGGACATCGTGTAGGTCGATTCCCCAGTTAATCACTCAGGGGACTAGGTATATGGAGAGAGTACGAGTTGGAGGTTACAAAGAGAGAAAAGAAGCTGTACAGGCTCTCTCTCTCTCTCTCTCTTCTTTTTTTCTCATGATAGAATGAATAATTTCTCTCTCATTTGTTCACCTCTATCAAGAAAAATCAGGGTAAAAAATTGATCTGGTGACTAGTGGCTAACTGGAATAATAGGGGTAACAGAGGCCTAGTCAATATATCCTCCGTAATTCATCATTTGTATGCAGTGCAATGGGGGGGACACCGACGTTTTTTTACACCCCGCCCACCCCCCACCGCCGACTTTCACAATGTTTTTTTCCATCTCTATGAACCCCGGAGAAATGATCCAACCATATCCCCTACGCTGATGTGATGTGCCTCGTCGACACCCCTTTTCCTGGGGTACTAAAATATAATACTCTTTGGCCGGATAGCCCCGAGAGGTAGAGAAAAAAAATTCATTTCATTAGCCCAGTTGAGGTACTTTGTAGAAACTTGGATGAGACTGCACTGTCAGCTACAATTTTATGTACTGGAGTGAATGATAATTTGGGAGAAATAATGAGGATGACTTATTGTCATGAATGTTGTAATATTTGAGAGAAAATATTGTACTACTGTTGAGTGAAAATGAAAATTGTTTTATGGTAAAATAATACATAGGAATCTGAATGCGGTTGAACGAATGAACATGCATACAGAGAAGAGTTTCTCACCCTTTTCACTGTTGCCGCTCTTGCGTCGCTCAATTTGTATGTTAATTTGGGAAGGTTTGCTGGGCAGCAGTTCACTTAATAATGTCATGTTTATTCAGCGAGGATATCGTTCGGAGGGTAGACACGCGTCTCTAAAGTCCACGACGATATTATAGCTTTTTTTTTGGGTTAATTGCTCAATTTTTATTCTATCCAGTGGAGTAGATATATGGCTCCTTTGACCTCTGGAAATGTACAATAAGTTTTTGTTGTATCGAATGTTTATTGGAAAGAATTTATTTCTTCTTATTCACCCAGAAAAGAAAGATTAACTTGAGATTCTCAAATTCTTAAGTTGGGGTCCTGATGAAAGCTCAATTCGCAATTTTTGTAAAGCTTGAATTGAGATTTTTTGATAATTTTAATTTGAGCTTTGAAGAAATATCAAATTGGGATGTTCGAAAATCTCAATTTGAAACTCGAGAAAAACTTAATTCAAGCTTTTCGAACGCTGAGAAAATACTGATTTAAGCTTATCAATATCATTCTGATGAGATCGAGAAGCCTGAATTGAACTTTTTAATGTCTTGAAATAAGAATTATACAGAGCTCAAATGAAGCTTTTCAATATCTTCAACATGAGATTGAAAAGTTCAAATCAAGGGTTCTCTCTTGTGAATACTCACTTATCCAGTTAAAAGCTTGAATTGAGCTTTTTCGAGAATTTTAATTCATTTTAGTTCTTCAAAAATGGCCAACTGAGATGTTCGAAAAGCTCAATTTCAGTTCTTCGAACACTAAAAAAAATCGATTTGAATTGAGCCTTTTAAGGTCTCAGAATAATAATTATATAAAGCTTAAATTAAGCTTTTCAATCTCTTCAAAATGAGATTGAAAAGTTCAAATCAAGATTTTTCTTTTGTGAATACTCACTAGTTCAGTCCAGTCTTTTCATTTCACGAAGAATACCTTTGCGGGTATATGGTTGAGTCGTGAATACATACATGATCACTTTTGTTCGAGCGCTGCTATCCATTAAAACGCTGTCAGTGAAGAGATGACTCAAAACTGACCATGGCATTGTGAAAATCGGCTTTACGCTTCCATTCCTGTAGTCATGATTAGTTTCTTCCTGGAATTCCCTTTTTCTTTTCTTCCAATTCTTGTTTTATCGTGGCTGATGAAGAGAAAAAAACCTCAAATGATTTTTCATCATTTCTTTTTCATCGATAGCATGTAGTGTAATGACACTTGATTAGTTCACTGAAGATATGACTCAGCAAAATTCTGTTGTACCAAAAAATAGGTTTCAACGGGGGATACCTAGTGAAAAGTTTTCTCGGGGTCGCATTTACCATTTCCGAGTTAAAACTCTGGAATCATACCTAATGTTTTCAAGTTTCCGTTTAAATTTAGGGTATCAACCGGGAGCAAACTGTTAAGTTCAAAAGTTTCTTATCCCGGGCACCACGAATATACCAAGGAATCAACTTTTGTTTTCGTCTAAAACAAATATTTCAGTTAAATGACGTTGAGTCATAATATTGATAATGAATTTTACGATGAGGTTATCCGGTTAAATCTTTAGAAAGTTTAAATATTTATTCTCATGAGTTTTTTTTTTATGTTGTTTTAGGTAAGTGAGGCATTCCAAATCTACCGATAACATGGGAAGGATCGACTCTGGGCATGTATTCTCCAGCACTAGTTGTATGTTGTATTAAAAAATTCTGATAAGAACAAATCGAATAACAGACAATAATGAACGATAACGAGACACGATTTGCTTAATTAATTATAAAGGCGAACGATGAAGGGCTCTCAGAAAAAATTTTCATGTCCGTTGATGTACCTGGAATACTCATCATGACGAGGGAATGGGGGAAAAAAACCGCGAGATCCATCCATTATAAAGGGTCCAACACATTTGTTCTCTCCTCCTTTTCTTCTCCCTGGCGCATGAGACAGATGGGTGATGCACGAGTATCTCAGGGGTAGATTCTTGTGAATTAATGGACAGAAAAGTGGTTCACATCAGATGAAAATTGTACAGTATGATGGAAAGTAAAAAAAGAATATTCGTCTCGCGAAATGAATTGTACTGAAAACTTGAAGTTTTGAATTTGAGAGGATTTGGAAAAATTGAAAAGCCTGATTTGAGCTTTTTGAAATTTTTATTTGAAAACACTGAAAAACTTAATTTGAGATTTTCAGATTGAGACGTTTGAAAAGCTCAATTTGACCTTTAAAATGTCGTAAAATGAGACTTTCGAGAATCTCAAACCGAGCTTTGCAATCTCTTCAGAGTAGAATTGAAAAGCTCAAATCAAGATTTTTCGTAGCTAGTTCAAAAAGCTTGAATTGAGCTTTTCAAAGGTCTAGATTTGAGATTTTTTGAATAGGTCAAATTGAGCTTTTCAATTCCTATATTTGAGATTTTCAAAAAGATCAAATTGAGCTTTTGGGAGATCTAGATTTGGGATATTTAAAAAGCTCAAATTGAGCTCTATAGAAATCTCAAATTAAGACTGGCAAAAAGCTTAAATGAAGCTTTTGAAGGGGTCAATCAAAGCTTTTCGAAAGTCTCAAATTGAGCTTTTCCGATTATTTCAATGCTAGAATTTAAGACTCTACCTTTTTTTTTTGTTCGACTGTTGTCAATGAAAAACAACTGTTTATGCTCGTACGAGCGATAAACCGCGATTCTAACCTCACTTTGTTCGGTTAGAACGCAGTTTTCGCACCTAGAAATATAAAATTTCGTTCGTCATACGGCGACAAATGTATTTATCGACGAATGTGATTATAATCCTCGCCTTCGGCTCGGATTATAAAGTCACATTCGTCGAAAATACTTTTATACGCCTGGTGACGAAATATCCTATTGTTGCTCTTAACCAACAATAAAGAACAATTCTTTACAATCCCAATATCTGCTGTTGTTTACCAACTACAGAAACTCATCTATAGTTATTTGATGGTCTATAAATTAGTGAGTCTATTCCAAGTGTATACTGTCGGATATGACGTCATTTTCACCCAGCAGTGGAGTCACGCTTTTCCACTCTGGTACAGTGAATAAAAGGGGTACGAAAAAAGGCTGGTATAACGGTTGATGCATCCTACACACTACAACTCTTCGTAAATTGGAACGCTGCAAATTGGTGAACGTGGTATCGAACCGCTCACAACGATTAACGAAATTTTGTTGCTGCCTCCTCTGGCGATAAAATCGTTCTGGGGGTTTCAGATACCGACAAGCTCGAGTCACTTTGACCGATTCGATACAATAAATTGGAATGCGTCCATGTTGATTTTATTTTCCAATTTTTTTTTTCCATCCCGGCTCATGTAACGGAAAATCTACTCTGCAGTTTTTCATTGATCTAAAGGGGATTTTTTTATTGTTTCGTAATATTTTAAAACAGCAATTGGATTGAATAAATTAAATAAAATTCATTGTTTACGTTCATAATGAGAGAAATTATTCCGAGTAATGAGGAAATAAAATTCTTAAAGGTGATGCAATTTATGAAACACAAAAGATTCCCAAAATTTTAATGTTTATTTAAATATATGATATTTGAGCAAACCCCTCTGTAAACAATCAACACCTGCACAAATGTTGAATTGAGGTTGGAATATGGTAATAACAGAAATATGTAAATGAGACGAGGTCCGTTCAGTGGAAATGGGTGAAGAGAAGACAAAGAGAAGTTTGTTATGCCGAATTCGTATAATTTATACATTTTTGAACGCTTCTGCCCTCGTCCCCTTCGTAGAAGTTCATTTTCCACTCAATATCACTCTCTGTATAACGTATGATATATAGATAGACTCATTCAGAATGTAAACATACCATGAACCCTCAATTTTCATGGATAATTCACCATTTTTTTCCATAAAAATTCCATAAACCTCCGAAAAATTGAAACCAATTTGGAAGGGGGAAGGAGAAGTATCACTAATGGTTGAGGAAGTTGCGTTTTTGTGTCAGTATATTTGATTTAAACTCGATGGAAAAAGGTAAGGAGTGATTTCCACAAGTTTAAGTCTACAATCCATTGCCAGATTCATTCAGTGAGCTGTCATCAGCACTCGTGTACTTTTCTATTCTTCCACTCAGTGAAAAATACAGTGAAAAATACCATTCACAAAGTTTTCGGCTATTCACTCTGACAACAATAATTATTCAATGAGTAGTGTAAATAACTCTTAATGGATATTTTTTTCACAAGACCCAAAAACAAAATCTTAATTTGAGCTTTTCCATCTCAATTTGAGATTTTCGAAAAGCTTAAATAGAGCTTTTCAAAAATCTCATTTGAAGACATTAAGAAGCTCAATTTGAGCTTTTCAGTGCTCAATTTGAGATTTTCAAAAATTTCACTTTGATACTTTTGGAAAGCACAATTTAAGTTCTGCGATATCTTCAAATTGAACCTTCAATTATCAAATTGAGCTTTACAAAAATCTCCAATTGAGATTCAAAAATCTCAAATTAAACTTTTCGAAAAGTTTTAATTGAGTTTTTCGAAAATCTCAATTTGAGACTTTTGTAAAGCTCAACTTGAGCTTCATGAAAATCTCAAATTGAGACTTTTGTTACGTTCAATTGATGCTTAATGAAAATCTTAAATAGGGCTATTTCGTAAATTTTTTTCTTCGAAAAAAATGATGAAACCCGAAAATTGGATGAAAAATATTAGATACGTATTTTTTTATTTTTGAAAAAAATTAAAAATTGAGAAAGCATAGCCAATTGAAATATGTCCAGAGGTGTGACGTCACAATAGTTTGTATATGGGTGACGTCACACCTCTGGACTTTTTTAATCGCCTATAGCATGTCTATTTTTCATTATTTTTCAAAATGAAGAAATACGTATCTAATATTTTTCATCCAATTTTCATATCCGACAATAAATTTTTTTCATGAAATATCCCCATTGAGACTTTTGAAACGTTCAATTGAAGCTTTATGAAAATCTTAAATTGAGTTTTTCAAGCGCTCAAATTTAGCTTTTTCGAAGTTCTCAATTTAAGAATTTGAAAATCTCAATTTAATTTTTTTTTTTTTTTTTTTATGAAAATAGAGGATTTGGGTGGTTTATATTTTGTCATGTACTTTGGATAATGACTGAGTCATCAGAGGGTCCTGATGCAACCACAAATTTTCATAACCCAAGGGTTATATCTCAAGACAAAACCATAAGGTATATATACCTCTTGTTATTCACTCAGTCTAGTAGACTATATCTAGCGCATGTTACACTTTATCGTTATCGTGAATGAACTACGATATGAAACGAGTTAGCATCCCATAAACTCCTGTGCCCAAAAGCAATTTAAGCGTTCACCGTTGTTGAATTGATATACCCTTCTCTTGGATATATAAAAGTGTACGATATAGGAAAGAAAAAAGGAGGGGAAGGAGAATGATGCAAGGGGGTATGGGAGTATGTCTGCCTTTTTCAAATTACGAAGCCGTATAAAAGAAAAAGCGCCTGGGCATGATTGAACTATAATGACGCGGCAGCTGAGAAAACGAAGAGAAAAGAAACTCAAGTTGTAGGATGGGTTATACGACGTTTGAGTTAAATAAGGCGAAAGATGGAAAAATGGTACTGAAATTACGTTGAAAAAGGAGACGAGAAGTTCTGGGGGGAAAAAACAAGTCAAAGTATTTTATTGGTATGTAGAGTTTCTGCCATATTTCTTATTATTCTCAACGTGCAGTGTTTCATAACTGCTAGAAGCATTGCAACTTATTGTCGGGCTTCCAAGAAGCATTCTCTGGATGAATCGTATTACATAATTGCGGAAGATGAATTGCTTTGGCAATTGTATTATATTGATCAATCAATCTTTTTCGTTTAATCACTCAAACATCGAAAAAAAAGTTGATTCGAAATACTCAGAATCTTGAATTTTGATAATTAGAAAAGCTCCATTTGAGATTTTCCAGAAACTTGCATTGAGCTTTTCAGAAATTTTAATTTGACATTTTTTGAAAGCTCAAATTAAGCTAAGTTATTTAAAAATCTCATTTTGAGACCATGAGGAGCTTAATTTGAGCTTTTCAATGTCTCAAAATTAGATTATCAAAAAAGTTGAAATTGAGCTTTTTAATGTCTCAAAATGAGATTCTCGAAAAACTCAAATTGAGCTTTTTTCAATATCTCAAAATTAGATCACGATTGCTCGAATCAAAATTTTTTCATGGTGAATGTCTGATTATAAGCGTTCAACTGATGGCTTTCTTTCTCTAAAAAAGTGCTTTTTCGATTACCCAGTTGTCTCATAGCAACCTGTAGCTAATTCCAAAATCATCATCAATGCCCCGGTTTCAATGACTCTGTTGGCGTCAGGCAGGCCTTCATAGTTGATGGTGGAGGACACAAGGGTGCAAGAGGGTTGAGGATGCCCCTATGAGTCCTCCAGCACACAACGCACTCAGCTTAATGAGAGAAGGGACATTTTGTATCCTAATACCCTTGAATCCACATGCAATACCTTCAGCTGATACCTATCACTACAGTATGCAATGAATTCAAATGGAGCGAATCGAATAATTATTGGAGAACGAACATGCAAACTAAGTTTAGCCCTGAAGACTACATGTACATTTATGCATGAGTTGGGATTATCTATGGGGAAATATTCCCATGGCTGATTTATTATGCGAAGAATTTTTGGAAGAATTTTCACGTGACGCGAGTGCGAATTTGTGAGATAATATTGAGAGATACATTTGAAAAGCTTAAATTGAGCTTTCAGTCATCAAATTCAATCAAATCAAATCAACATAAATCACAAATTGAGATTTTGAAAGAAAAAAAAAAATGAAAAATACTTGATGGGTGTAGAATGGGTACATGTGAATTTGAACATACTTCATGAATTTGATTTAAAGTCGAATAAAATAACTACCGGCAATGGGTTTCCAACGATGCCAGTGCAACAGGCGATATGAGAAAACTAACTACGTACTTACGTTGGAGGCCTACGTTATATGTATTTCAACTAGGTTAGCAACTGGTGGTTGGGAAAGAGCCGAGACGATGCCACTACCAAGACCACCTTAGCACATCGTGGCCCGTTACGTTTGTTCTCAAATAGAGAGAAAATCCATGGGATAAGCGGGTGTAAGGATTGGCGGCTAGCCAAAACCCAGCCGAAAGCTCACCTTCAAAGTGCCCTTGAGTGCTTAACCTCAAATTCGATACAACACTTGTAACTGTTGCCCCTCTGAGGAGTAGCCTCAAAGGAAGAAAACCGAAGAGGCTAGGCACTTGACACAAGTAATGACTCTCTATTTTCAAAAATTAATAATTAATTAAAATCCCACACTTCACACTCAAATCACTGAATCCCGACAAAGCTGAAATAGCCGAGTCAATGGTCATACGTGCTACCAGCCTCAGGTTAGCTTTCGGCTCGGAAAATGTCTTCCACCGCGCATGCATAAATGATAGGCCCCGAAAGGACCATTCCCAGACTCCTCGAGTTGCCATCCAACCCCAACTCAATATCTGCTTTATCCCCTATCCCAAACGCACCTAAACCCCCCTCTCAGTAAAACTCAAATACACGAATCCATGAATGATGCACAAACTCTAAGAACGTCCTAAACATTCCGATGGAGTATCAAGATTCCCGTGGGACAACCAAATGGCGTATCACTGTTCTTTCGTCCCCCTAAATTCCTCCCAATATCTAATAGATTTCAGAAGGACCCTGTTTTGCGGAACTTTATCTTCGATATATCCATCTGAGTAAATGGAGGTATATGCGATGTCCGAACCTAATAGTCCAAAGTCTCTTGTGACTCTCCGAAATGATAAGATTTCTTTCCCCTCCTGAAGTGACCAAATTATTCCTCAATTTCAAACCAACTGATCAGTTTAACAGCCCCCAATTTTGTATGTATGTTAAAAAATAGCAACTCCAATAAAAAAAATACCCATAAGAATGAGCAAGAGGTCCCAGTTGCATCTTACATACGATTACTTACCTCAGACTGAATTATTTATCGATCCACCAGAGACGTCTAAACCAATACCCGTGGAATGAGAATAGAGGTTCCCAGGAGGCTTTCTATCTGTAATATATAGGAAACGGTCGAGCGAAGAAGGGTCGAAGCACATGGTGAGTCGCTTCTTGGTAAAGATTTCGATGGTGGATTATTAAATTCCTCGAGACCCCCGGGCGTCGCCGAATACCTATTCGGGTATCGATACATTCGCTGAATATTTCAGAAACAGTCCACTCGAGAAAGGCCACTACAGTATAAAGTTGAGTGAAAATCCTTGATTCACCTCAGGAACTTTTCAGCCTTGAGCTCGAGTTTAATCAAATTTTTTTTACGTAAAATTGAAGAGAATTTTCTTGGAAATAAAGAGAGATTTTACGGAAATAGAAATTGCCCACTGACAGGTTGTCAGATTTGTGTGGGTAGTTGTTGAAAATAATATTGAGTGTTGCGCACATGTGACCCGTACGCGTCTCAGATCTATACATTGTTGTTGATATTGTGAGCTCAAGAACACTCACACACGCAATACTCACGCATTTGTCGTATTTGTCTGGTGTAGTTTTGATCGAGAGTGGCCCCAGGGGGCCTGCCTATACAGACAAAGTGAGTATACTCACAGGTAGAGAAGGAGAAAAAAAAGTATGAAGAATATATCCTTAAGGGAGATACGTGAGACCCGGGGCATCGTATTAAATCGTACGTAAACCATTCCTGGATCACGTATCTCAGTTGGGTTTTTCAGTTTTGTCAGGGGTAAAGAAAATAAAAAATAAAACTCACCTTGTGTCGACATCACGTACAAGTCAGCCATCTTTTGTCAATTTTTTTATCCGAGTGAAAGATTTTGTATGTTAAATTCATGATTCTGTATCGTTTACCACTTACAGCTATTTGATGCACATCTGAAAAGGAAAACAAATGGAAATATTAATTTATTGATCAATTGGTTTATATTTGTGTGACATTTATCAACAGAAATAATCAACAAAAAATTATTTCCACGAATATTAAAAATACTACGCGGGTCGAGCCGGTCTTCACAGAACGATGATATCAGCAGTGAGTTGGAAAATATACGGGTCATAAGGAGATAAAAGTTGACAAAATAGAGAAGATGGTGGGGCGAAGATACGCTGATGTTATCAAGTCAGCAGACGGAAGCTAGGAGGTCTAGCATTTAGAGATGGCTTGGGTTTTCCGTTTAGACCTCAACCGTGACTGGGTTCTTTCGAGGCAATAAGAAATATTGCTACTTCGAGGCCAGAACTCTCCGCCTTCTTCCTGGGTTATTCGATCACGCTCCAATTTTTTTTATATTTTTTCTTCATCTACGCGGAACAACCTTTCCATTTGATGTGAAAAAATTCTTTAGAGACACTGTCTAAGAGAATTACCAGATTCATATGCAATAGGAAAATTGCATGAAGGTCAATTTCTCTTAAACTTCTCGTCTACGCATTATTCATAAAAAATGAATAGCCAAACAGCAAAAAATATTGTGGAATATGTACTAGATAATTTATGATAATTAATTAAAAATCATTAGTCGTTCCTGAGACCAATTTCTAAGTTATGACGTCACAAGGTCCCTTGGGTAGCTTCCCATTGGCCGAGTATCCGAGGGTGGGGAGTCGTAGTCCTTCATTGGCTGAGACGCATCCACAGATTGAGTTAGGTTGACTTGGATATGTCCTGTGATTGGCTTAGCGTCCAAGAGACCTTGTGATGTCACGAGCATTTGAAAAATGGAAATTTTAAAAATTAATTACTAATTACTGAACAATTTTTGAAACGTTTTCGAATGAAAAATTGTTCATTAGAGTCATGATCTTGAAATAAAAAAATGGATAAAAATTTATGCAAGTTCCCTATTATTTATTTCAAAATTTCAGTACCTACTAATTTCATCAACAACTGCGTCCAACCATTTCCCTCAACTCCTTCACAAGTGAAAAAAAAAAAAGGAATGTAGAAACATAGGACACAGGGCTTTTCGCTTGACAATAATGTGAAACGTGCTTCGAGGCCTGAACAGGGAATTCTCTCGTCTTTTTCAAAGTAGAAAATACTTTACCCAGCGTTAGAAAGAAAGGAACGGCCTTTGGTAAAACCAACCCCTCTTCCCAAAGGCACACCGAGGGTGCGAAAGAATGAATGCCGCACGCATTTGACAAATAAAAATGATAAAAAAAAAGCGCCATTGTGAATGTCGCCGAAAAAACTACCGTCCGTGACAAGAAAATTAAATTTTATCGACAAACTATTTCTTCAAAGTAAGAACGTCACTCTCCTCCACCCCCCTCATCACTTTATTCGTTCCCGATTCCCTGGAGTCGCGGTAAATAGATCACGATGGATAAATTTGAAACAAATTTAACAATCCATAATTATCTCTGAATTATTCATTAAAAAAGAATCAGATGAATGGAAAAATTAAAGCAACTTGATGACCCATATTGAAACGAAATTTCCACAGTATCTACCAATGCATCACGCACAGAATGTATACAATCCTCCCCATATACACCCCCCAAGTGTACGTGTATATCCGCCCTCTTTTCAAATGACCACAAACGAGGACGCGCCTTTAATTACCGTATTCATAGTGAATTACAACCGGCGAGGGGCACTTTATTGCGGATTTTGCATGAGCATGAGAGCAACCGAGGAGACACACTGTATCGACTGAAAGACAGACCAGTAAAATTCAATATCCAACCGCACCCCGTCGAGTCGACAAGTTGGTCTCGATAATCGAATGACACTGGAAAGCACAGTTTCCTGGAACATGAACATCCTGATGTCCTTCAGAAGGTCAATATTCCTTCCAAAATATAGATGCATTCGGGTGAAAACTGTCTTTGATAAAAGTATTTTTACGCCCAAAACATAAAAAAGAATTGTTTTGAGACTCCTAAAGTATTCAAATGAGATTTAAAGATAGAAAAGCTCAACTTGAGTTTTTCTAATATTTCACCTGAAATGAGCTTTTAAAAAATCTTGAATTGAGATTTTGAAAAGTTTAATTTAAGACTTTCAAAAGCTCGGACTGAGTTTTTTGGAAAATCTCAAATTAAACTCTGAAAAACTCAATTTGAGACTTTAAAAAACTTGAATCAAGTTCTACGGAGACTCTCTAAAAAGCTCAAATTTTCTCTGTTATTGAAATTACCAATTTTTTGCTTTCATAACTAAAGTCACTGATGCAAAAGTGATTTAGTTCACAGCGAATGGCATTTAGACTGAATATTTTCATATTATTCCTTTTTCAAAATACTTCAATCCCAATTCAAATGAAATCCATTCTTTCCTAGGAAAGAACTGAAATAATCCTAGTAAATTTTAAATTTTGCAAGAAAATGCCTGACGTCGGCAGATAAAAGTGGACCCAAACTGTCTCATTCTTCAATTGGACACTGACAAAATGACTGTACCAATGAGAAATTCAAAGCTGCATTATACAGTAAAAAGATAGAGTGGAGATAAAATAATTTAATGTGGAAATTAGCGTAGTTACGACATTACAAGACTCACTCTTGTCTCTGTATGATATATTTTCGACTGTGGAGAGTCGTATAAATGTCCGTGAGACGAATTCGAGAGGTATATTTTGGAAAACCGAATGAATTCGTGACTTTATACTGTCTGTTTTCTCCATTTCTGGCTCCCCTTCTCTCACTTTCGTTTGATGCATCTCACCGTTTATACACTCTCTCTCCCTATTTTGCCTTTATATAGTCGTATTACCCATTCTACACGTACGACAACGGATTAAACTGTAATTTCGTTTTCCAAGGGCTTATATGAAACGTGTAATTGCATCGTTACAAGTCTTATACCACGATGATTCCAACATTTGGCTCTACCGACCGACGTTGACACATTCTACATCGAATCACAATGATATTAAAATTCACTCAAGTTTTATCAAAATATACTATTTGTTGTTTACCCGGAAAAATTTCAAAATTTTGAAGATCTGAAGGTATTTTCGAGCTTTTATGGAATTCACTTTGAGATTTTTAAAGTCTCAAATAGAGCTTTTCTCATCTTAATTCAAGAATTGAAGGAAGCTCACTTTGAGCTTTCCGAATGTTAATTTGATACTTTTATATTCGAAGAGCTTAATTCGAGCTTTAAATTGAACTTTTGGAGAGGGTCTCAAATTAAGTTTTTCAAGTCTCAATTCAAGCTTTCTGAAAAGCTTCTCAATATTTTGAATAAATTTAAAAAGCTAAAGTTGAGCTTCCACATATTTAAATGGAGTTTTTTTGAGATTCTCAAATTAAGAGTAATACCTCAAATTTAGATAATAAGAAAGTCTCAAATCAAGCTTTCAGTTTCTTGAATGTTCAATTTTGAGCAATTTATGGTGTTAAAAAAGATAGAACAATTTTCAATCGATAAAACTAATTTGTCCATGCCAACGTACTGCAACCATACACTCACCGCTCCCAAGTACTAGGGTTTTCCCACCCCATATATATGTATACGTGAATTGATGCTACAGCCAGGAATATCCAAGGAATTGAATTGGTAGAGGTTTACTACTGGATATATCCCGCTGAAAACCGTCCAACGGCTATCGCTCATGCTATGCCTCGGTGAATCCCTTCCACTCATCTATCTATCGTATATATGTTTCCTCGGCTGGGAATTCATACCGCATGAGGGAGAGAAAAAAAAACCTACACCACAAACTCACAAGCTTTAAAAGTCTCTGTTTTCGCCAGTCCTGCAACTTTCTTCAGTCCATGCTGTACTGGCCATCCATCAACTCGTCATTACTACCTTCAGACCCCGTGAACTCTCTCTCTCTTTCTCTCTCCTCTCTGTTTCCAAACTTTACGCCTCGGTAGTCCCAGAAAAGCTGACGCCATCATCTCACACCATCTTGCTCCAAAAATCTTCAGATGAATAAGTGTTTCCTCCATTACTTGTCACAATTTTTCGTCTCAAAGTCTATTTGTTCTAAAATGATTCTCCTCTCCAGACCGGATTATGTTCATGGACATAAACTATGGATGTACATGTGTGTACTATTCCTGTTTATATGAGAGGTCATGTTTTTATGTGACAGAGTGCTGAAGGGGGGGGGGGGGGAGGAGGTTACGAGAATATTGCCATCTCAAAAATTCCATTTAGATGGAAAACTACAGAACGTAAAATGTGAAGAAACGTCGTGTCTCTTCTATTATATGCGCCCTGTCTTCTGGGACGATCTATTCTAGAACATGTTGAGCAGGTGCAAAAAAAGGGATAGTCTTAGGGCAGATAAAATGACTCGATGGATCAAAAGATATTTTTATTCTGTTTCTCCAATTGTTTTTTTTTCCTTTAGTGAAGAGTGAGAAAATGCACTCAGGCTTTGGGCGGAGTTGAACATATACCTTGTGTATCCGTTGGGTCCAGTGTAAGTAGAGAGAAGTATTATTATCCGGGGAAATCTGGGGTGACCCCCACGGGACAACGGATCGGTCACGTTTCTCTGAAACTATATATGGTGAGGTAGAAGGAGAAAAAAAAAGTTTTTCTTTCGCGACGAATGCTTCCCAGTGTGCCAAGTTCTTTACTGTACCCTGATGTACGTGGACAGGAGAAAATAGGATGAAATGTAACTTTACGCATGCTAGAAATAATTATTTTAAAATGAGGATATTGTTATTCATACAGGAATAACAATATTACTTTGCACAATTTTACTTTTTTTTGGAGAAAAAAACATTAATAATCCATTGTTCCCCCAACGATTTGATCGATAATACGAATTCTCTGCGTCATATAATAATTTATCACTCGTAGAACAAGTCACAGTAATTAATAACCTCACCAGCCTAATCCAGATCTTCCTCATTAATCCCAGCATGAGAAGAAAAGGAAAAACTTGGGGGGGGGGGGGGAGAAAAAAAAATTGGAAGAAAAATAGGTAACACGACTGCGTGCACGCGTGAAATGAGGTGAACATCAAGATAAAGCTCACAGGCTATATAGGCTATATGCTGGTAAGAAGGATCGAGTGTGCTATCAAACATACTCCGTGTCTCTTCCTCCCACCCCCCCCCCCCCCTTACTCTTGCTCCTTCTCGCTCTTTCATCCCACATGACGATGGTATATCCAGTGACGCAAAGCTCATGAGTGGAAATTTTGAGATAGCGACACAGAAACTTTCGTTTTTCAGAAAAGACACTATAATAAATCGGTAGACATTTACTATATCTCGTGACGATGGTTTATCCTCAATTTTTCACTCGAAATACAAGTGAAGAGATAATGGGTCTATAGTTGTAGTATAATTTACAATTCATTTTTTTCTTTCTATTTTTCTAAGAAAAATGTGATACAGGTCATGAAGTTGTTTTATATCGAAATATCTCGAAACAGCGTGACGCTCATTCCTCATTGGTCGATGATTGACGTGAAGTTAGTCGATGAGAGGAACGCGGCAAATTCAAATTATGATATTGAATTTTCACTATTTTTCATTAATTATTCATTTTGAATTGAATTTTTCCATTTTTTTCACAGTTTCCTAATTTATTTTCAATTTCATATGAATAATAAGATGATAAATTGGTCATAATTCTAATGATGCAGAGACAATTCTTATTAAAAAATTATGATGGATTTCTTGAGTGCAAATGGCTCAACTTGAAATTTCCCAATCTCATATTTTATTTAAATCATGTGAGTCTGACTTTCGATTACACCATGTTAACAATAATAAATAATGAATAAAATAAAATCAGTAAATAAATAGGGCAGAATAGTTACACGATAGATAGCGGAGAATCCTCTGTGCCACAAGGGATCGCAGGTAGAATGAAAACACGATTGGATGGTTTTTTTGGTACATATAACACAATATACATTCACATATTCTGGTTGATCGCGTGCTTCCACCCAGGTTCTGTACAACGGTTAATCACGAGGCGTTGGTATAGCCAGGGTGGGCTCTAATTAAATTAGTACGCGGCTACAAACACGACAAACGATACGTGACTTACAATAATTGAAACAAACGATCGCACCGACCAACTCTCGCTCTCTTTCTCTCTCTCTCTCTCTTCTCCTCTCTACCTACCCATTTACCCTTTTTACTGTACATACCCTCACCAGTGCTCAGCGTCACGTCACAGTGTCATTCCACGTGGCGAGCATTCAACAATACAATATACATATATCATTGTAAACTCTGTTGCATTTCAGCATACAATCATTTCATCTTTCTCTCGTCAACAATCCAAATGTCGTTTCAGTTAAACCTCCATCTAGCTGACAATAGTTATGTTTATATTCTCTTCCTATATAAAAAAAAAATTCGATTTGAACTTTTCGATCTCATTTTGAACAAATTGGAAAGCTTGATTTGAGCCATTCGAAAGTATCGTTTTGAAACATTTGAAAGCTCAAATCAAGCTTTTCAATTTCAAAGTTAGATCAAAAAGCTTGAATCCATATTTTTTGGGTGTTCAAAAAGCTCAGGCTGAACTTTTTGCAAGTCGCAAAATGAGTTTTACTAAAAGCTCAATTCGAGCTTTTTCTCAAAAATTGAACTTACGCTTCATAAAAAGCTCCGTTTGAGCTTTCCGTAAGTCTTCAATTAAGAGCACCCAGTACCGGAATTCAATAAAATCTACATGAATTATCAATAAGAATATCAAGTTGAAGGAGAGAAGAAATTCTTGCCGCTAGAATATTCGCTATTGTCTTTGAATATGTATTCCCACTCCCGTGAATCATGAAGTCACAAGGAAAATACACAAGATAATGATATCCACTGGGTCACGCCCCCCTCTCCCGGCACGAAATACCCAACATATATACGTAATGTGTATATTCATGATGAAACACTGTGCTTGTACCTGTCGATTCGATATTCCCGACATATTCCCCAATTGCCTATCACTATTCTATATCCATTGTATACCCTTTGATCTTCAGAATACATTGCATTTTCTTCTCAAGATATCTTGAATGACAAAATTTCAGTTGATAATTAGAGAAATACATGGACAAGACACATATTCTCTACACACCGTCCTCGATTGTGTATAATAAGGGTTTGTGTATCTGACTTATGGGCTCTGAATACAGTAACCAAATACTTCACCGGATATTCCTCGAAATAGGTATGCCCACATTTTAAACAACGTTGTAATTGTATGTGTTTGCTCTAAGAATGAACCCAGAGGTTCAGCGTTGTGAAGATAACCCAACGTCATCATAACTAAAAGCCTCATCTCCATAATTATTACGGAAAATGGAGACATAAGTTTCAGGAAATTGCTCCTATAAAATTTTGAAGAACTTTAATTTATGTGGTGCAAGCTAATTTTAATTGAATATTACATTTTCTTTAGGAGTATCTGACAAAATTTAATAAAAATTCAATTTTAGATTCTTAAAATCTCAAATCGAGTCAACAGAAAAGCTCAAACCGAATTTTTTAGATTTCTGAATGAAGTTTATCGAAAGCTCCATTTTGAAGCAATCATAAAGCTTGATTTGAGCTTTTCTAAAATCTTGTTCTGAGGACATTGACAATCTCAATTTGATATTTTCAAAAAGCTCATTTTTAATATATTAAAGAGCTTTGTTGGAGCTTTTAAACTTATAAGCACCCCGTTGAATAAATAAATATGTGAGCTTTTCAGTTTTCTCCAATTAATATCACGATAAATCTCAAATTAAGCCTTCAAAAAGAGCCAAAATTGAGTTCTTAAATGTCTCCAAAATAAGACTCTTGAGAAGCTCAAAATCAATAATGAGATAATCCGAAATGAGTATCGAAAAAGCTCAAACCAAGTTTTTTTTTCTCAAACACTCAAAATTATGAGCACTCATGAAAATAAAATCGAATTCCATCAAAATCTTCATATTCAATTTTTGTATCCAAAGGAAAAAGATTATTAGACTCATTATATTTCTACGAAGAGTATACGGACCCTTCACGATGATGATGAAACGAGTATACCAACGCTAGATCGTTGCTTTTGAGCTGTATGTGTAACAAGGGGCCAGTAATCCGCATCCTACCGATAAGCCTTCCACTGTATTGCTCTCTCGTTTTCTGAAGGGTACGAAGAAGACGACGCGCGCATGGTTACTTATAGCAGTCTACGTGGATAAAAGAGAAAAAGGGGAGGGGGAGACACAAGGAGGGGAAATGGTGAAAAAAATTGTGCCTGCTTCTAGGCGATAAGCCAAGCTCAAAGAATTGCCTTCTATCGTACTTTGGAACTATGCACCTTTAGTTTCCTTTCATAACTCGTCCATCAGAGCAAGCAGAAAATCATTTTTTTCTCTCCCTCTCCCTTCTATTATTTTTATTTTCTACATTTTTCCCGGAAAAAAAAATCAATCCCTCTTCTTTCTCCATCGACTGTAAATTGCAATGAGATAGTTCAAATTGGTACAGCAGCAGAATTTTTCGGTAAAAGAGAAATTGATTATATTTAACAGATTTTTTTGTAATAAAACAATTTTCATATATATATATTACTTTTGCGCATCAATTGCAGAGTTTATTCAGCCTCGGGCATCATAAAAGTTCATCTGGAATCAGTCAGTTTACATCAAACATTCTGGTATTTACATTTCAACCATCACTAGAGTTTAATTAAAATCGGTAAATCATAGCGATGGACGAGTGTTTGAGGTAAAATCGGAAGCGGGAAAACAATTTTTTTTTTAATTTATAAAAAAAATATAAACGAACGCCTAGATATATATGTCAATATTGGTCCATCTCCGTCAAGATGAACAATATTCAGGAATATCTCCATATTTTCGTATATATTGATCCCGAAAAAATGTCTCTGGACACGCGCGAAACTACTGAATATTCAAAAATTTAAAACGTGACAAATTTCATTGAAATGGGATTTTTGTAATGGATTTAAGGAGTTGATGTACTTATTTACCTAAATTTTTTATCAAGAATATTTTTATCTCCAATGAATAGGGAACTTGTATGAATTATTATTCATTTTTTTATTTCAAGATCGTAACTCCAATTAACAATTTTTCATTCGAAAATTTTTCAAAAATTGTTCAGTAATTAGTAATTAATTATAAAAATTTCCATATTTCAAATGTTCTGAAATCGCTCGTGACGTCACAAGGTCTCTTGGACGCTAAACCAATCACAGGAAGTATCCAAGGCAACCTAACCTAATATGTGGGTGTGTCTCAGCCAATCAAGGACTATGACTCCCCACCCTCGGACACTCGGCCAATGGGAAGCTACCCAAGGGACCTTGAGACGTCCTAACCTAAAAGTCGGTCTCAAAAACAACTGATTTTTAATTAATCTTCATAAATTATCTAGGACATATTTCACTTTTTTTGGCTATTTGGCTATTCATTTGTTATAAAAAATACGTAAATGAGAAATTTCAGAGAGACTGAGCCTTATGCAAGTTCCCTATTAATTAAAATTCAGTAAAACGTTTGAGAAAGTTTACTAGAACGCTCGAATAAAGGACTGAGAAAGATGTATCAAAGAAGAAATGAGGTAAGTCCACTAGACTCAAAAACACCAAGATTTCTCAGTGTCGCCAAAAAGTCTTGAGATGAGAGTTTTCATTCCCCCTTATTTCATACCTCTGGGTGCTAATGAGGGTAATCCAAGATGAATTGAACCCAAGATATCTTACCACTTATCCCCACTACTCCCACCGTATCTCCTTCAAACATTTTAAACAGAAGCCCTGAGTGAGATATCAACGATTGCTAAAGGTCTCGAGGACATATTGAACTATGCGAAATGCACGGCAAACGGGTAAATACGCTAAAGTGAGAGAGAAAAACATCCGGGCGGAACAAACTTTAATGTATGTACGGAAGGAAGCGAGAAAAGTTCCGGAGAAGAGTGAAGAGTTCTGAGGGTAAACGATGAAAAAATATAAAAAAATGTAAAATGGAGGAAAATAAATAGAAAATAAAATTGTACAGCCGTTCATCGGAGACAAAATCGTTTTCACTCGACTAAGTACTCACTCGTTTATACAGACTACCGGTCATCTTGAATTTCCCTCTCCCCACCACATCCTCACCCTCGTATTTCTAAAGTATGTCATTGAGGTTTTATTCATAGGCACTCATACATGTACAAAAAAATATAATGGCCCATCGATCGATATTCCACCACTGGACAAACTTGGAATAAATAAATTATCATGAACGGATATTATGAGTAAAATTTAGGGTTTTTGTCATTTAACAGAAGTTTTTTATTTCGGGGGAGAATCTTTTTTTTTCTTCTCTCTCTCTCTCTCTCTCTCTCTCTCTCTCTCTCTTCTTCGTTGTTTTTTACGAAACTATATATTGACTAAATATTATCTCGTATCCCTCCGGCACCCTCATCGAGGTCTCACTTCTTTTCGCATGTATAGACATGTCGTTTGAGGTCATTCACATCGAAAGATGATGGGGTCAATAGCTCCCTCGGGATTAGACGACGGAGTATCACCAATTTGTGAATTTTCTACCATATTTTTATCACTTTTTTTTTTTTAATTTAGTAGACGCATTTTTCAATTTTTGGGAGTAATTTTAACTGTTTATTTAAAAAAGAAAATTAATGAGAAAATAAATAATCTGTTGGAAAATTGAAATTTTGAAATTTATAGAATCATGAGTACAAAACTGTAAATACCACTTTTGGATCGCCTTAAACTCATTTATACCAGATAAAATCAGTACGCGGTCAATGTACCACACTCACCTGCCTCAATATCCTATATCCCATCTCATTTAACGTTTATACCATAATTTCATCAATTTTCACTTCAATCTCACGTCCACTTGATAGAGAAAAAAAAGGAGAAATGCAGGTGAAAAATGAAAAAAAAAAAAAAAATTGATGAAATTTTTTTCTCTCATCGCAGAACTAAAGTGCATATCAATAATTTCATGATGAGCACTACGATTGCCCCATCAATCCATTTACCCCCGGCCTCCACCATCTGCATCACTGGGTAATCACGTTTTTTCTACCCCCCTCCCCTCTCAACCTTTTTTTCCTTTTTTTTCCCCATTGCCCAACGCTTTCATCCCGAGTAACTTGCACACTCTGGCACTCATTTCCCTTTGCCGCAGGCTAAACTCCCGCGTGTACGCTTTTCGGTCATTCGATTTCAACGAAAATCCCGGAAATAAAATGGAAAACTAATTTTCCTCTTTTTTTTTTCAACAAAAAATTGAATTAATGGATGAGGATGTTGATGTGAAGTTGCAACTTGTGAGAAATTACGTATTTATTTATTATGTTAATTATGTGGTTTGATGGTGATTTTATGGACTCGTGAAGACATTCATGAAGGATAATGTCATTTTGATTATTAGGGTATCATGAGAGGGACATATTTAGGTCTTTTGTGATTATGAATAATTCAGGAGCAAGAACCCCCTGTCTAAATCAATATGGTAATGATGTGATTAATATTTTCCGGGTTTTCCATGAAAATATAAAGAATGAAAACAGTTGATAGATGGGAAAAATACAGAATTTGGACTTGGCCTTGTTGCGGCACATATCCCCCCCCCCCCCACACCCTCAACACTCGTAACGATCTTCAATAGTCATCGGTGGGGGTAAACAATGAACTCTGGAAATGGTCGTCGTGATGCGCAAAAGGTCGTTCAAGGGGCTCGACAAACGTTTGAGTATATGAGTGCTTTATTACTGTATATGTGGAGGTTAAGTGTAAGGAGACCTGTGTCAATGGGGAGAAACACTACTACGAGACTGTGAGGAATTACTAAAAATGAAGAAGAAGAGGGATGGAAAGGAAAACCATGATGAGGGGGTTTTAGATATAAATATAGAACGAAAAAAGAAGGAACGATTTATTCGAAAATTTTGAAGAACTTAATTTGGCCCTTCACGTATGATTCAAGACTTCGAAAAGCTCTGGCGAAAAAAGCTCAATTTTAAAAATTTAAAAAGCTCATTTTGAGTCCTTCAAAAGCTTTACTCGAGTTTCCCAAAAGCTTGATTTGGGAACGTAAATCTTTTCAAGAAAAAGCTCATAATTTTATAGAATTTACATTTTATTTTGCCATTATATTTACACTCTACCATTTATTCTTCATCATAAACTAAAAATATCCGATTGATTTTATGGCGATGACCTCCCCCGTCACAACATAGATGAAGGAAAAAAGAAACAAAAAAAAGAAAAAAAAAACTATTGCGTAAAAGTATAATACAGACGAGAGATAGAAGGTACCAGCTGATGATGTGTGAAACGATAGAAGTTTTTGTGTACTATCCAGGGGTTAGCGGTTGTACCGAGGGATGAGTAACGTACCCAGTATATACCTTCACCTCGGCCACGGCCGAGTACCGTTCGCGTGCATAATGCATGAGAAAACGGGCAAAAGCCCGTCATTTCAGTCGCTCGCACGCCGTTTTCCTTTTGTAACATCGATCTGCTGGGTGACTCAATAATTCAGCGAGAGAACAAGCGCAAGGCGTCCCTGTCGGCCTATACCGCGTCCAAGAGTGTGTCCTACCACTGTTGCACCCTCAGTTTTTTCTCCCCCTCCTCTTTACCACCGCCCGGCAAGAGACTCTCAACGGTAGTTCTACTTCTCTCTCTCCACTAAACGTAATACATCGTGTTCTTCTGTCACTTTTTTTTTCTTTTTATTTCACTGCAGGCCTCTCCTCTGCACTTTCAAAATACATCGGCTATCTACTGTCTAACATCTATCTACTGCTAACATCTACAGATACATCTATAGACTGTAAGAACACAATGTAAAACTACGGAATATGGGAATTTTATATGAATTCATCATTCGATTCTGTCACGGTATATTGATAGCTTTTTTGCAGATGAACAATAAATGACAATTGTTCTTCTTGTTCGAGTACTTTTCAGCGGAAAAAAAAGTGATTTGGGATTTTTGAGATTTTGAATCACGGTCATCGTGAAAATTTGATTTTCGAACGCTCAACTTGAGCTTTTTGGAAGCTTAATTTGATATTTTCCAAAAAAAGCTCACTGGGTCGTCGAAAAGCTCAGTTTGAACTTTCTAAAAATCTCATTTTGGAGACATGGAAAAAGCTCACTCGGAGCTTTTCAGTTATCTCAAATCAATACGCACTCAAAAAAACTCAAATTGAGCTTTTAAATGTCGTAAGAACGAGATTTCTAAAAAAATCTAATTAAGTTCTTAAATAATCTGAAATCCATATCAAAAAGCTCAAATCAAGATTTTTTTCATTGTATCCCAACCCCCATTTTAATAAGTACATAAATAAAAAAAATATCGAGCACAACTTAGTTCAACATTATGTTGTTCTCATCACTCTTCTTCAAACAGATAATAAAGCTTCCATACCATGTTGTTAGAGGTAGTTTGTCATGTACTTGTTTCTATTCTCTTCTTTTATTATTTTTTTTCTTCTTTTCAAAGTGTCAAATGTTGGTGACGATGCACGAAGAACCGGTAGTTTCCAATTTGTCCCGCATTCAACGTTATTGTATTTTATCAGCAATCTTTGGTTGAGCATAATGATGCACATGGGTGCGTCATGGTGTGCCCTACCTGCGCTTGTCTCGCAGGGGGTCACCACCATCGCTAGTTCATCCCCACTTTGGATACTTTTCCCTCAGTGGGATCGATAAAGTTCTTCAACAAGAGAATGAGGAAAATACTATCCCTATTTTTTTTTTTTACAATTAATGTGACTCCATGAAAACTTTTGGTAATTCTGTATCGAGTTGGTATGCAACACTGTTGATTGCAGCGGCATTGAAATCACCAAGATTCGGTGAGAGGGATTTTTTTTACACCCACGTGGGTATTTTTCTCTTTTATTCACCTTTTGTTTTGTTTTTTTTTTTTTTTCATTTTAATGAGACATTATAAAGTCATAAAAACTGAAGTACTTCTTGAGAGAAAAAGTTTTTTGTTATCCGACCCAATAATCCCTTAACAATGTGTTTCGTATTTATGTTTTTATTGTGTTGGGTATAACAAGGGAGGGTCATCACCACAGCCACTGTAACATACTTTACAGGATAAGCTGATTAAGTGAGTTTTTTTTTTTATTTTTATTTTTTTTTCTCTGCAGTAGCATTTAAGTGTCGTTGAAAGAGTAAATCCGAGTTTAAAAAGCCTCGGAGAATGGGGGTTAAGGGTAAAGTGGAGATTTTACTTATTTCTATATTATTCTTTTCAATAGTTGTTTATAAATTCCTCCAGTATATATTCATTGCGATGACTGATTAAATAAATGGAAATATAAAAAATATAATTCATCTCAATTTATCTTCAATTCAAGGATAACAATAGAAAGATTGAACCTAATGTGAAGCATAAATTATTCTATTTATGAAAGTAATATTGAATGATGATAAATGCTTCTGGCAACATTGCAATGACTTTAGATAACACGTAGCTTATGCTAACTAATTTATAAATTACTCCATTTGGCTGATATTGTCTGGATGAAATACACTCCTTGGTGGTGCGTGGGTAAACAGAAAAATAAGGGCAAACCCCCAACTTCGTTCAATCTTGTTTACCCACTCTGCTTCACTCTACCCATGTCCCACTATTTCTTCGTTCTATACCACCCTCTTTCTACAAACTTTCCAGGATACTCCAGTGCCATGGTATAGTTTCGATAACAATAATTAACTCTATAAAAAGTCATTTCTTTGATGAAATTTCTCTCACATTATTCTATTCATCATTGATCGGATGGTATAACTGAATATCTTCGGGTGCTACATGCGTGTATTGGAAAACTAATATCCTTAAGATTATATAAACTATGTGAATATTTTCATACTGTGATTGAGAAAAAACTATTTCATAGTAGAAGAATCTCAGAATGAAAAAAATGTATAGTATACTATACTTTTTTTCTCAATTTTTTGTTGAATGATATAGTATAGTATATATATATTATACCATAGTAAACTATATTATAGTAATATACTATACCATTTGTATAGTATAATATACCATATACATAGCATTCTATAATTCTATAGTAATATTATAGTATATCACATAGTGCACTAAAGTATACTATAAAATGGTATACTATACAATACCTATTATACTATGACATGAGTAAATAGTATGGTGACGGAAAAAGTTTTATCACTTCCTTTCATAAAAAATTTATCACCAATAGAGCCCATTAAAATTCATTCAAATTGATTTTAAATTCACGGAATTCATTCGAATAGAATTTAAACACAGACTGAAGCACAAGTTGATCAACAAATAATATATGAAATATATGAATAATAACAAGATAAATCTTTGCTCTCTGATTTTCATAGCCTCCGGGCGTCAGGAGTTTGAGAAATCAGGTCAGTGCCAGATAGGAGGGGTAAAAGTATATATATATAACATATATATATACCCCTCCCTAGAAACCATACGTGACCACATATATCCCGTAGGAAACCCTACAGATGGTGACCGTCGAAATAACTAGACGATTGCGTGAGAAACAGACAAATGAACGATTGGAAAAAAAAACGTGAAACGTGCTCAATTCATTGATTCATCAATTCTATCATTCCAACAGTGGTATGGAAATAATTGAAGAGGGAGGAGAAAATATCTCGTAATTTTATGCAGATGGTTATGATGATCTTCACTGGCTCTAGTTTCAGGGGATTATGGAGGAATCATCGAGTGGTTTCAGTGGCAGAACTTAGATGAGATGAATTCGGGGTGGGGGAGAAGGGTCAGAGAGAAAAAATTCAAAGGGTAGCTGAAAGGGACATCATGTAGGGTTTTCTCTTCAGTACTTCTCAGGAGGGCTTGAGGAAAATCCAAGGGCATAATCGGGGGAGAAACCCAGTTGAATCAAGGATATTAAACTTGATTTAATACGTTTTTGGTATGATATTTTGAGTTATTTGAAAAAATTATCTTCTTGACTCGTATGTCATTTTGAACGGGTAGGTATGAATTTTTTCGGGCACGCGAGCACCATTTCGTGAATATATTTTTCATGTCCATTAATGTATATTAACTGTGTAATGCATTAAACTTCACGATTGCACTCCAATGTATTTCACTTTAGCGATAGAAATCACATGTTGAACGGATACATGTGAATTACAGTATTTAGTTTTGGTCATGCTTTTGTTTCAACGAGAATTCCATATCTCACGTCATAAAAACACTTGTTTTCCAGAATGATTTCATTTCCATATAAATGAAAAAAAAAAAAAAATCAAATTTCACATTCTCATATTTTGAAAGCAGGAGAAGAAAAGAATCTGGTAAAAAATATTCTTTTGACGAAACTATCGATCAAATCCTCATCAAAAATCGCGTAAGTTCCCTCAAATCACAAAACAAATGGAACGAAAAAAAATTTTATCATACACAGCATATGTTTATATATATCCGTTCATTGCGCAAATAACGTCACCTACTTTTATCCCTCCAGTATCCCCCCCTTTTTCATTCTGTCTATCCCTAGAAGCTTCATCGATACTCGCTCGGATGGTAGACGAAGCGCACGGGCTCCAAATACAGATAGAAAGAGACGTGTCCATAACGCGGAGGAAGAAAAAAATAACGAGAGAGAGGGGATGTGAAAGAAAGAGGGTGCGTGGGCTTTAGCTGGGTGCGTAGAAAGCCCCACTGTGCTTGGATATATGGTCATGGTGCACGGATGAAGGGCGCTAGGGGGGGGGGGGGATAGAGAGGCATAGAAGGGCGCGCAAAAGCTGTTGGGAGGGGAGAAGGGCGCTACGAAGGTTGCCGCACGCGGCAGCGCCACACGGCCAGTGGTTCTAGGGGCGGCGAGAGGGTGGGAGGGGGAGGGGGGGGGGGATCGGCGGGAGTGAACGTGACAGTCAAGTGAGAGTGAGAGAGACAGGGAGGGGAGAAGGTAGATGAGAGAGACAGAGTAAGTGGTCGGTGGGGGAGAATATGGGGGGATGCGAAAGGGGGAGCGCAAAACTAGAGGGTGCGTGTAGGCCTGGGGAATCAGTCGCGGACGAGCTGCGTTGGGGGTTTTATCTATAGCTCCTTCTGTTACACACTGTTCCGCTGACGCGTTTTATTACGCACCACTGGTTACAAATATACAATTCGTACTTAACGAGAGATATCTAGTCAATAATAGGTTTAATAATTATTATTCAATCAACGGAATATCGTGCAATTTGTTTATTCGTCATTGACATTTTTTTTTTTCGTGTCAATAAGTTTTTTTTTCTCTCTGTTTTTGTTTTTGTTTTTGTTTTGCCTCATTGTGGAAGTGATTGATAAGTGATTATTGGGGAGATTTCTGTCGCGGTGATTGTTTTAGTATTTTGATATTTAATCGAGGATTTTTTATTGTTTTAATTTTGTTTTTTAACGGCGGTAATATTTCGCTCATTTTACCAATGGTTCATATTGTGGAAATGGTGCCGTCGCATCGGAACGACCTTCAAATGGTGAGTCGAGTTTGTCTGAACCATGTTTTTATTTTTATTTTTATTAAAATAATCCAGTTAATTGTTGGTAATTGCATGAGAACTTGAATAACAATTGCTCGTATGAATATTCAATTATTTAGTTTCACTGAATAATTCGATGCTCAGTTGAACATCATATGGTTCTATTTATAACATTAAAGCATCAAAATTGTACATGGCTTATATCTTGAGTCTGTATATATAAACATTGGGCGCATGTCTTCATCGCCTGCCCCTCCCACCCCATTTTTTTTTCTATTCTCCGACCACATGTTACGCAATATCTCCCTTCGATAAACCAATTTTTCATAATTTTTTTATTTCACCCCACGTGTTTCTATCATGAATTGAGCGTTTACAATAGTGGATACCGCCCATTCGTGTCATTTTCCATCATTGTAGATTCAATTTCAGTGTCTCCCTATGCATTATGGGTAAAATTGCAGCTGCTCTCATACACACGCAATTTTTTATTCATAATTTTTGTATAAATTTTCGAAAAAAAAAAATAGATATGTATTTGTATGATGCACCACGCATTGAAATCTATCCCTCAATGTTCATTGTACTCATTCATAACAGTTTGGAGGAAATTTTCAGGCTTTCACCGTGTTTTATTCCAATTTTCTGCAAACTTTTTCAACTACAAAATTCGAGCATCACTGTATAGTTTAGCTGTTTGTATTTTGTCATCACCCCTTTCACACGTGGAGTTGAAAAAAAAAATACACGATTGAAGCGGCTGGCAGAGAGACTGACCACGGTCCGGTGATCTTGAATGCAAATATATCGTATTCAATTGAGGTTGCGATAGTTAGTGTCTATTGTTTCTTGTTGACTTTAAATTTTCTTTGAATGTCAAAATATTTTCCTCGAACTAGTGAAAATTCATGAATAGTTTTTTCAGACTCAATTCACCTCAAAATTATCGACATTAATGGGAATATTTTCCCCCTGAAAATGGGTCTAGATTGTGCGAATTATTATTATCCCGTTGTACCATAAATGTACACACGTTTAGCCCCGGCCTTAGCACAGAGGTGAGGGGGTATACACGTGCCACATTCTCACGAGACGCCGGCGCCCAGGTGTTGATGTGATATGCGCGCGCTCTGGCATCAATTAATGCAACGCGGTGCACAGTTGTGTGACGATGCATAGAACCGTATACTAATGGCAGCGTGTGTGTACTGTTGCCACATGACTAGATACTCAATCCATTCTCTTCTCAAATTAGCAATGAATAAATGAATTTGAAGAAACAATCTCGATTTGAGCTTTTTGATCTTATTTTGAGGAGATAAGAAAGCTTCATTTGAGCTTCTCAAAAGTCTCATTTTGAGACATGAAAATGCTCAAATAGAGCTTCCCGTAAGTTTCAATTTGATGTTATCAGAAAGCTCAATTTGAGGCGCTGCAAAAGCTTAAATCAAGCTTCTTAATCACTTCGAAATGGAATCGTAAAGTTTGAAAGTCAAGTCGAGCTTTTCGATCTAATTTTGAGGAACTAAAAAGCTTGGTTTGAGTTGCTCAAAAGTCTCATTTTGAGACATGAAAAGGCTTAAATTGAGCTTTTTGTACATTACAATTTGATGTTATCAAAAAGCCTAATTTGAGACGTTGTAAAATCTCAAATCAAGCTTCTACATCAGTTCGAAATGAGATCATAAAGTTTGAAATTCAAGTTGAGCTTTTCGCAAGTCTCAATTTGGAACTCTCTTAAAGTCTCAAATTGAGCTTTAACTATTTTTCTGAATGTATGTTCCAAGATGTACAAAAATTGCTCCACATTCCTCCTACTGATGTGTTTTCTCAAAGTAAAATAAAACACCAGTAAATATCAGGAGAAACCGATAAATAAAATATTGAAATTGCGATAAATCAGCATTAGAGGTACGACACGGAGGATAGTAAAGGGGGGAAGAGAATGCGAAAGACACATTGGTTTTGGAGAGGATGGAGGGGATAAAGGATCGAAGGGAGAAAGAGTGGAAAAAGCGGAAGGGATGAATAAGGATTCCGAAGAGTGCTTGTGCTGGCGCCTTGGTATATACCCGCCGTAAACTTATGTCGTTCGTAGGTATGTATTGGTCAAAATAAAATGGGCGGTAAGGGGAGGTCGGTAGAGAGGGCTGGAATTGTCGAGGTGGCCGTAATCGAATCGCCACCATTTTTCCAATGTTTGTGGCGGACCGACGGCGCCAGCTGGCATCACCAGCATCAGTGTCCCCCACCCCCTCCCATTCCTCTTATTTTTCGTCCAGGACTCTGTAACACTGTATTGGCGGTAGTTCGTTGAGAGGTATCCAGAGATACGAATTGACATTTGACATTTAATTCCCAATGGGATTTAACCCGACTCTGCGAATCAGGGAACTAGGTCCAGTGGTCGTTGATAGCCGTGTGATGGCATGAAAAAAAAAAGAGACAAGAGTATATTTGATGGGAGAGGAAAAAAAATGAATCAAGAGGTGCGGTAGTGACTCGCAATCGCTATATCTTTTTTCACCAAATTTTTAATCTTTTCTTTTTCGTATGTAGAGATGAATAGAAACGAATGAAATTTTATTACGAAAGGAGAAAGAAAAATTTTCAAATTCCCCAGTGAATGAGAGACTAAAAAAAAAGTTACTACTCTCACGAAACTCCCAGGCGGAACATGACGCGATCTTCTGCTTCTTTCACGCTTTTACGTAACCTTATACTTAACTCTCTTCTTACCCAACAGTGGAGAAAAGTTTTTCTCCACAGAATGGAAACGGAATTTTATGATAGATTTATGAAAGAAAGAAAAAGAAGATTTCCGGTTATTTGTGTTGTTTGTGTTACCCACTTTGAGGAGGTTAAGTTTTGTCCTGTTGTCGATTGTAGTTTGAATTTATCATTTTGACCATTATTAATGAATTATGAATGAATATTTCATCATTTAATTCAGATAAAAATTTGATAGTTTCGAAATTTATCAGATATCAAATAGCGATAATCCTTGGATGACACATTCCGTTCGCACCGATATCATCAAATATCAATTGTCACTGGATGATAGGTGATGATAGTCAGCGGAAAGGGCTATGTGTGTATGCGCCCCAGAGTTAATTCCCGAGTTTCAATTATTTCGCCAATTAGCCCTGGTCGGAATCCATTCGGATCTAATCCGTTAGTAAGCTTTCTATCTCCTTTACCCACCTCCCTTCTCCATCTGCATATATCAAACCATCACTAGAGGCCATAGTCAGTGGATAGTGAGATCCAGCACTCACTGATATTCCCCCCCCCCCCCTCTATCCCCCTCCCTCCCTGAACCCATGGGAAACAGAGGAACTGCATTTGCTTTTGAGCATTCGACAAATTAGTTGCGTTAGTATGGCGCCAAACTCTCCAGTGAACATTCCAACTCTGCGTTCCTCCACCTATGGGATCTCTTACACCATTCCAGAATAGGTCTAAACTGATGCTATACATGGCAAATGCTATAATCACCAGTGATAAGAATCAAGGATTAAATCACTGGAGAATATACTCCAATTCGTTTTATCACATCATCATACGATTTCCTGGAATTGTATCATCGTCAGACACCAACATTCCAATTCTATTGTCATTTAAATCCTCCAAAGTTTTGATATCCAATGAATACAGATGTTGGAGTGAGTCCATTGTACTCCAGTTGTCCAATAAATCATCAAACTCTTATCTTGAATCAGAACCCATTGATTGTCCAACCACCACTGGATAGCTTGTTCAATATCCGAATTATCCATCTAGTATCCAATTTTCACATAATCAGCTCTGTCTTACAAGCATCATCAATCGTTGAGGGTATGAATTCTTCAGCTCCCTCGAGCTCCAAAACTTTCAAATCATTGTCCATTATGCTAATAAGGAAGAAACCATCAGCCATTAATCTTCAAAGAAATTGTAAAGAAGAGAAAAAAAAACAATTTGTCGTGTTAACACATCAGCCAACACTCTCAATATCAATTCACTATCAAGTCATGGTGAATGACGCTCAGAGTCCTATATACATGATGCTGAAAGGACACAGTAGTTGGTGACATTTGTGTTGTCCAGTGCGCGCTAAACTTGGACGGAACACGTGAATAGCTGAGGGTGGAGGTTAGAACTATAAAGGGTGATGAGGAGAGGAATGGTTTGAGTGAGAGGAGGTAGAAATAGAAAGGGTGCCAAAGCGTATCTCAATTCCGGTATCTACGGACACCCTTACCCTGACAACGTTACCCTGACAACGTGACCAACAACAAACGCCTAATGGCCGGTACTCGAGTCAAACTTTAATTTCCTGACCGGCCGGACAGTGCTTAGAGCGATCTACCCCTTTAGCTTTGGCTTTTGCGATTTCAACAACGTATACTGTATTTCAACCCTCTACCCCCCCCCTCTTCAATCCCTTCTGTTTAAAACATATACTGGAGAGTAACTCTGCTCATAACAGCCTACCATAGAATATTGACCAACAGCAATGATTGCTGTACTTCGTATCTTTATTATTTGAGTCAGTGAATATGACAATGATCGTTTGGACCAAGAGCAACAATAATTTACTGATATTACCCAGTTAGATTGGCACACACTCTTCAGATATACCGATACACCAGTAAAATTGTCCTGGGAAAGGAGAATGCCTTCGTTCTTGTTGATTTGGCAGGTCAAAGAGAGCATATAGCTGCGAGACGTAACCACCAGAGGAATGAGTTATAAATCCCAGGGATATTGAAGACCATTGGATGCATACAAACGCAGACAAGAGAGACATTGAATAAGTCGGTGTATCGAAGAATATCCCTAGAATGAAATTGTACCTCCCTAGTGTCATGAATCATGCATACCTTATATTGGCAAGCCCTTATATCCTCACGGGGTTAAAACGAGAAGAGTCTTTTGCCCACAAGCGATGCCCTCTCCAGCGAATACAACACCATCTCTCGTCCTTCAGAACAAATGAACAATGTTATTTGTTCTTTTCTCTCTCTTTCTCTATACTTGGGTTTGCTGGTGCCGTTGGACACTCCTGAGGGGGTGTAGACGAGGGTCTACCAGCCTGTGGGAATATAGACGCCTAAAGCTGGAAGCTCTCTGACTATATGTATAAGGGATGCGAGTGGAGAAGTTGAAGCCCCCCTGGGTAGACTGCTGGCAATACTGGCACTGTCAGCAACAGAAACGTCCGCCAAACCACGGCTAACATACTATGGAGGTTTTCACTGACAAGGGCCTGGACGTTATGGACACGCCATTTCTACCGTCTCTCACTACTCAACCCAATACTCCCCTTCTGTCCCGCGTAAAATTCACGTATTGCCTACTTCACTCTTTACGCTAAAGTATATACCAACAAATAATGACGCCTATCGTCTCAAGGATTTTCTCAGGTTTTCTCATATCAAAGTTTGACAGTCTCGAGAGGGGAAAAAAAACAGGAATTTTGTGGTAATAGGGAGCTTACATGGAGCTCAATTTCTCTTAAACTTCTCATCTACGCATTCTTCATAACAAATGAATTGCCAAACAGCAAAGAATATTTTGAAATATGTCCTAGATAATTTATGATGATGAATCAGTCTTTTCTGAGACCAATTTTTAGGTTATGACATCACAAGGTCTTTTGGGTAGCTTCCCATTGACCGAGTGTCCAAGGGTGGGGAGTTGTAGTCCTTCATTGGCTGAAACATGCCCACAGATTAAGTTAGGTTGACGCGGATACGTCCTGTGATTGATTTAGCGTCCAAGAGACCTTGTGACGTCACGAGCGATTCATTCAAGTTCCCTATTGAACGTGAACGATGCGGTATTGCTGCGTCGTCAAGTTCTTTCTTCCATGCTCTTATTACCTTACGGACTGATGGAAGGTATTAGAAGAGCATTAGAATTTTTTTGGTCTCAATCGCGATTATCTGAAGGGTAGAGAACGGAATAATAGCAATATAACCTCCCGATTCTAATAGATTTTTCTTTTATTTTTTTCAGATGAACCGTCCTATTCAAGTCAAGCCGGCGGACAGTGAAAGCCGCGGAGGTGAGAAATTTGGATGAAAATAAAAGCCATCCACGCACATGTTTGATTAATCAATTAATAGAATCACTTGTCACCATCGTGTAATTATATTGAATCAAAATAATCAGTCATCAATAAAGTTCATTCAAAATTGATAAATGAATTAGTATATTTGGAATTGATATTTTCATAAGTCTTATATTGAGGTTCAATCACTACTCTGTTTCGATTGATATTGAAAGAAAAAATAAAAAATCTTTAAATATTTTTCTCATACACATCTTGAGCAATTTACATAGCATTTTATTTTCTTTCACTGAAAAATCTTTGACTTTTTTTTATCTTTTTCTCACTCGTTTCCGTTACTACGTTTTGCATCATCAGTGGAATACGGCCCTAGTACCCTAAATATCTCATCTCTCGGGTTTTGGAGCCAAGCCAGCGAGTTTTATACCCCACTTCGCCTCCCCCATCCGGTGGCTGATTGAATCGTTTCAAGAGGGCGGCAAAGATTGAGAGGATTCCAGAGTATGATCGTACCTCGATATAACCAATTTAATTTTTTTTTTCTCGAGTATAAATATTATGCATCATAAATATTCCAATTTTTTTTTTGCCAAGACTCAAGTGAGGTAAATTGAAATATAATGCAAACTCCAAAAACAAGTAAAGTGAGTTTTGTGTATTAGCTTTTGTTTCATCGTGTAACCTCGAATTCATTAAAAAGTTCAGAGTTTGACACAATTACATTATTCAACAATAATCGTACAACTACTGTTAATTTTTTTTTTTCATTATTTTTACGATATCAATTTTAAAAAAACACAAACAACTTGTTTTTGTGATAAAATGGAAGAATTAAAAATTGTTTATCACAATATTTTATCCGTTTTTCATCCCTACATCTATAGTAGTAATAAAAATAAAAAAAAATTCTTTCATTTTATTGAACGATATTACTACGAAACGTCTGCAGAAATGATTTATCGATAAGCCTTAGGGTTGTACTATATATTATATCCCCAGGGACAGTTCTTCGCGTGGCGTCAATCCCCTGAGAAATAGACTTGAAGCTTCTTTGCAATGTAGATCTTACGAATGACTTTAAATTCGAACGATAAATCCATCTGTACGGAATAGTGATAATAATTTGTCAGAAATAAAGCGATAGATAGTGTCTCACATAATTTTACACAGAGATGAAAAAAATTCTAATGACCAATTTTTCTCGCTCGACAACTTTAAATGAGACAAAACAATTTTTATTACAAATTGAGAACAATCAGTAGGGAAATAGTATTAAAACATGTTTATGTTAATTGGACGCAATCGCACTGCCGGAAGTTGTTGTTATTGAATGAATACCCAATGAAAATAAAAATTGTTTGAATATTTCGATGGCCTAAAAATAAGCGTTTTTTTAATGAATCGCAATCAGAGCTTTGATCGAGCTTATTTCAACTCTTCAAAAGTCTGAAATTGAGTTTACTAGATTTCAATTTGAAATTGTTTAAGAGCTTACTTCTATTTTGATACATTTGAAAAGTTCAAGTTGAGCTTTTCCATCTTCAAATTGAGCTTTTTTGAGACTCTCATTACGAATGAAATATAAATACCAAAATGCGATACTCAAAAAAGCTCATGTTGAGCTTTTCAATCCTCAAATTAAGACAATGAATCTCAAATTAAATTTTTCGTTTTTCAAAGATGAATAAAGCCTATCCAAAGCTCTCACCCAACACTTCAATGAAGTTGAGCAATCTCCACTTCCCCCAGTAGTCCAACAGCTTCAGTGAAACGATCTCGCGCCAATCGGTGACATTTACATTGGGGGGATAGTTCGTAATACCAGATAGTATATCCTCCATTGCCCCCCCCCCCCCAAACATAGAAACCCTTCTTGATTCTGGTCGTCGTGTTAGAACGAGCGTGCACGAATGGCGGAGGTCAAAACCGAGGGTGGTTATAAGGGTGGCAACTCCTAATTCATATGCTAATCTCGACGAGATGCCATTGTAATCTCCGGTCGTCCTGTACCTCTCTCTCTCTCTCTCTCTCACTCCCTCTCTTTCTCTCTCTTTTGGTACACCAGTCTCTCGCCTTGACGTGCGGATGCGGGTAGAGTGATCCACCCGATTTACCTCCTGTCTCTACTCTCTCTCATCCCTCTATTCTCTAGAACATATCTCATACCATCTTACTTAGTATACCTATGTACATTCTTGGATTGTGCAGCATTGAAAATTCAATTTAGGTTTGTTAAACTTTTTAAACTCTCTTGGATCAAGTCAACTTGGAATTGGTATTTTTTTATTAATATCATCTTCTAATTATGCATTTATCTTGAAAACTAGTAATTTCAAGAAAAAATGTCATAAGACTTTTTCTGTAGTATACAAAATTTCCAACAAAAAATGTTTTCTGACATTTCTCTCTAAAATCACTCATTATCGAGATAATTCAATATTTAATATCAGATGACATCAGAGAAACAATAAAATGCTCAGAAATTAATTCATCCCTTAACGATGTCTTTTCATTTTCTGATTTCACACTCACAACTCGAATTTCATTATCCCCTTCTTTCTCACATTAATGCCCTCAGCCTTGAGAGTATCCAATGGCTGAATGGTTTAATTACATCATTAACAGATATCTCTCGAACTGAAACAGTTGCACGTAATTCTAATGGGAGTAACCTCTTAATTTCACTGTAATTGATGTCCTATTAAGATATACACTCGTCTCCTAAAGTTCGTGAACAAAGTGTATTCAGTAGCAATACATTTTGTTCACGAACTTATGGAGACGAGTGTACAAAGAATGTACATCTAGATTAGAACATGTTATATCGTACATAACCATGAAAAAAATTCTTTAATCACCACAAGATTTTGTTAATAAAAGAATAACGACAAGAGAGATTGTAAATCCTCACCAAGTGTCCAACTTCCCTGATATCCAGTACTTGGAGATGAAAAGAAAATTTTAACGATTAATTTCGAAAGATGATTTGATAAAATCTGTACGTAGAAAGGATAAAAGAGTAGATATGGATTGAGTACATTGGAGGTGAGAAGTTTTCTGAGGGGTTGAGTAAGAGAGAGGGGGGAGAGAGCTAGAGAGTTCAACCTTCTCCACTGGATAAGATGAGTGTCGGAGTCTAGTGCTAGTACTGAACGTCAGTTGAGCAAGTAGATAAGTTTCGATGCTCCAGTGGTAAAGGAACTAGCACGGATTTTCCCACCCCTACCATCACTCCATGTACTCTTTATAGATACCCATAACCCCTTTCTACATTTTGGGTGAAGATAAACGAATATCTCTCCTCACAGACACTGATATCGAGCTATCGTTATCTGAACCCTTTCGGTTTGCCCACCAACTTAAAACTTTCCGGCTCACATATACAACATGAAAAATTTTCAGTTTCTTTGGGTTTATCCTTCAGAGACTCGAGGGCCATAAAACTATGCAAAGTTGGGGGGAGGAGAGAAAGAATTATGATTCATATTTTTGCTGATGAGTACAATATTCCTTTGAGAGTGGGGTGGTGATTTTTTTTTTTTTTGTTGGTTTTAGTTTTGTTTTTCATCATCTTGGTAACGCTACTCACAATGTACAGGCGAATCAAGCCTTCAAGCGGCAGCTAAAAGTGCTGACGTAAATATTAAAGTCACCAACACAACCAGCAAGAAGATTGCTTCTACGTCAGCCTTATTTCACTTCTATCCGTCCCACTTGCTTTCTTTTTTTTTTTCTCCCTTCTGGTCACCCATCTTCACCGCTTGTAGACGTTTGACTTCCACAAACGTGCTTAAAACTTTTTTTTCTCAACATCAAGGGGGTGAATGAGATGGGTGGTGGGGGAATACTGAGGAAAAAAAGGATATACTCGGTAGAGATAATTTCCCGAGGGCTAATTTCTCTTTTCTCTCGGGTTTTGATGCGGTGACCGAGCGTTGGAATGTTGGTAGAATCTTCTTTGCGCCATTTTCTTTTTTTTTTATGTCAAGTTTCAACAGTGGCTTCAAACTTTTTTATCACTTTGAATCATCAACACTTGATTGATATGCCTAAAGTCAAAAAAGACAAAAACTTAGTTTGAGAATCTCAAAAAGCTCTATTTAAATATTGAAAATCTCAACATGAGCTCTTTTGTATAGTTTAAATTAGTAGTGAGCCTTTTAAGAATCTTGGATTGAAATTTGAAAAAAAATATATTCTAGTCTGTTGAATGCTTCAATTGAGCTTTTTGAAAAATGTTAAATTACACCCAGAAAAAAAGGTGGCTGAAGCAAGTCGAGAAATCGACCTGACCTCATTCGACTTGGATCAAGTCGGAACCCGACTTGAATCGAGTCGGATTTCCGGCTTGACGTTTTCCGTTTTGAATCAAGTCGATTGTCTACTTGAAATAAGTCGAAAATCCGGCTTGAACCAGCCATAGATATCCTGGTTGAAGCAGGTCGATTTTCGACTTGATTCAGCCATCTTTTTTTTGGGGTGTAATAACTTGAAGTTAATTTTAGAAAAGCTTAATTCAAGATTTTCTAAATTATATTACTCTCAATTTGATAATCTTAAAAAGCTCAACTTGAGCTTTTCCAATGTATTAAATTAGTCAAATAAATATCTGAAAAGCTCAATTTAAGGCTCTCAAGAACTTCACTTCTACATACATAAAATCGAGATGACAATGTATTCACTGACATTTTACAACATAGATGCCATAAAAATCAGGAAAATGAAATGAATAGGGTCGAATCGGCCTTAAAAGCCGAAGTCTTGGTCCAATAGAAGACACTCCAGTACCATCCGAAATGGCAGGATAAGAACGGAAAAGTGGGTATGAGATGTAAGTCTCAAGAAAAGAGTTCTTCGGGGGGTTGGAGCGAGGAGGGGGGGGGGGGGGGGGTTTGTAAGGTGTAAGACCGGCGGGTGCAAGTCAGCCAAGAATCTAATTTCCCGAGACAAATCCTTAAATGTGCCCTAGAGCCTCTAGCTGAGAGAGAGTTGGGTGTTACGCCACCTCGTGGAACGAGCCACACCACTTCCCCCTTACACTCTTAGCTCCACTCTGCCCTCCCCTTTCTCTCTGCCATTGCTTTCCTGCACCTTGGGTTTGCTACTTCGGGTGGCACTACCTTTGGGATAAGTTATTACGCGTGTGAGAGAAGTGCCGTAAGGCAGAGGCTTTTTGCCAAAGCTTTCTCATGAATCTACTATTCCTATGCTTTACCTTTCCCTTCTCTTCCTCACATTTTACACAGAGATTCGAGGGTGAGAGAGTGCAAAAGAGGAGAGGAGGGTTGACAAGGTCGAGAAGGAAGCGAATGAGATTCTCCTTTTCTCCATTTTTTTTTCTTTTTTTTTCAGGTATATATTTTTTCTATTACTTTCACCATCTTTGTGTCTCAATATTGCGTACTTTGCGCGAATATACTTTTTTCTTATTTACTTTCTTGGAAGAAATAAAAAACAAAAAGATAGAGAGGGAGAGAGAATGAGTGCACTCTTTGAGCTTTTGCGAGAAAAAGCTTGAGGAGTTGACTTATCCCCCCCCCCCCCCCCCCATTTAACCTCTTCCTCTTTTCTTCTATTTTCAACGCTTTTCTCAAGGGAAAATTAACCGAAGGCCACCGCGATTGCAAGTATATGAACAAAGAATCTTCCTGCCGTGCGATAGTTCCAGCATTAATGAACATGATATAAAATGTTAATGAGTAGAGTATAGGGCATTACTGTAAAGATAGATTGGGTAATACGTGAGAGAAAAAAATTAAATAGGAAAATAATAATAATAATAAAAGATAAGAAAAGAAAATGACAGCGACGAAAATTTGGGTTATCTTGGCCAAAAAACGCCATCTTTGTTTTTGTTCTGTATTCCAGAGTGCATGATGGACGACGGGAGCGCCAGTGCCATCTTCTGGAAGTAGGAGGCACCAGTAGCGGCTGCTGAAGGTAACTTCGACTTCCAGGAGATAGCTAGCTTCCTTCCAACAAATATCCTACGTTTTGTTTTTCGCTGTAAATCAACAATATCAATCCCGATTAATACCCGAAATATCCATTTTCTCACAATTTTCATCTTCATTACGAACTCCTTCACGCATCCTAAAGAAATAAACTCACATGTTGAAGTGAATAATTTGTCTAAAAAAAAATTGACATTCGCTTTTGGAATTAATGAAATTATTACCAACGTAGAGTCCCATATGAATCGAGTTAATAATTTTCAAGTAAACCACCACTTTTTTGTCCCCTTTTTTTTCCAGGATTCACATGTACACTCACTGATACACGTACAATATCTCAATTGCACGGAAATAAACCGTGGCAAAAGTATCTCATTATCTCTCCCCTACCCCAACACCAGTGAAAAAAATAAAAATAAAAACAATATTGTCCATCTCGATTGAGTGAGCCCGGATCTTGAAGATATCCCAACTTCGCGACGTATCCAGAGAAATTTCTATCAACCCAGTGAAGCCAATACTTAATCGTCTACATTCGGTGGCTAAATAAAATGGTTCATCTTATTCCAGTAAGCCCATTGTCGTTCGTTATTGTGAATATGTCCCCCTTTTTTTTTCATTTATTCAACAATTTATTATTTCGTATTATTCACTGTCTTTATAATACATATATATTTATTTAATTAATTGCAAGTTATCGTGTTGCGTGAATATAACTGACGATTTACTATTCTCCTCCATAATCCCCGCGATTATCCCAGCAATGGACAAAAAAAAAAATATTGATGTGAGAAAGAACGATTACCACAACACAGCCATTTTCTCATTTCCCCTTGAAAAAAAAAAAAAAAATGCTCTATCTCACTGAACCCCTCACAATTCCCTATTTTGCTCATTTTTACAGCTGTGACCATATAGTGGCACGCTCGTTGGATGTTATATTGTGTCGTTCGTTGTCGATGTACTTTTTTGATATATATTTATATCAATATTCATTATTCCATGAATATAATAGATATTTCACTTTATGTAAATATATTTTTATGATAAATATTCATATTAATATGTGACATTATTTATTATACACTTTGTCTTAATTGTAAACTAGACGTTAATAGTTTTAAAAAAATCCTCGTTCTCACTTAGGTTTTATTCATTGTTTAGTGATTTTTAAATATATTTTTATGATAAAAAAAATTGCACAAAAATCACGGTGATTTTGTTATTTATTAATTAAGTACTGTACCAGGCATTTGACATGTTTAAGGAATTGTCTAGAGTAACGCAGATATTTCTAAGATGACGGAGTAATCAAAATTTAAACAGGAAATCAACAAATTATTGGAATTGTTGTTTTTAAAAAATTCTCACAGCGATCATCAAACATCAATCAGGCCCAGACATGACTAAACTAAAGAAAAATTGGATTATTTAGAAATAGCTGCAGTTCAATAAACTGAGCATATTCGTTGTAACGTGTTTGCACTGGCGTGTGAGAAACTTAATGGATAGTGTCACGTTTCGATCGTCTGAGTAAAATATGCCCATAAGTCGATAATTGTGGTAGACTTGTATTATCAAATTATCTCAATTGATTAATGACGCTCGAAGCTGACACTTATAGCCATATACTCCCATTATACATATTCAAATTAATTTTTCTTAATAATTTTAATGCGATCTCATAAACTATCCACCTACCCATTTTTCATTGATCGATTTGAGGTTTTTTTATTTTTCATCTATTCATAAAAATCAAACTAATTTATCTGACACATTCAATTTAATTATATGAATTATAATTATTTTGTTTATTGTTTTAATTAAAATCCATCTTTTGATTAATACTAATTTAATTATTCTTGTTATTTACTATTCAATTACTCACAAAAAAAAAACTGATAACACACAGCCTCGTCGTGACGTTATAGATGTACATGTTGGCATTATTCAGAGTGTCACGTGGCCTATATTTATTGTATTATATTGTAACAAACATGGAGAGGATCATTCGTATCACGTATTTTATCCCTGTAATGTACACAAACTGCACAATTAATTGGGTAGAATTTCGTAATGCGTGTGAACTCTCTCATGCCTCTATTTTATCTTTATTTGGGTATGATTTTTTTTTTAATTTTATTTTTATTAACATTCCCTCTTAGGATGATGGATTGCTGATGTTACCGTGTGACTTTGTCGTTCTCGGTGTTAGCAGAAAGTCTTTTTTTTTTTGTACTTTTATTTATTCTTCTTTTTTTGATTATATCTTGTGTTCTTTGTACATCTTTTTGGTTAGTCTGTTGATCGATTTTTGTTTATCTCATTTTTTTTTTCATAATGAAAGGCATTTAAATATCTTAAACGTGTCACAAAGTAACAGAATGAGCCGAGCTGTCTGAGTACTAATGAAAAATTATTTCTCTTTCTCTGTTTTTTATATTTATTTCCATCGAAATGGCTCAACATCTGCAGACAGAAAGCTGTTCGTGGGAATGCTCAGCAAACAACAGACCGAAGACGATGTACGACAGTTGTTTACTGCTTTTGGTACAATAGAGGAGTGCACTATACTACGTGGACCCGACGGTACGAGCAAAGGTGAGTTGATATTTTAGGATTTTTATGAGGTTCGATGGGAAAAAAACCAGATTTGAGACTATAATGTTAATTTTGTATTCATACTAGGACATCATGCGCGCTGTCACGCGTGACTAAACCCATTGTTCGATGTTTGATCAACCAAGAGGGAATGTCGAAATTTTGAAATTTTTCAAAATATTAATTTTTTCTAATTTTCTCGAAAACCGATTTTGCAATCGATTTCTAAGACGATTTGACCTCTGGAGGTCTAGAACCAGAGCCGGACATTCCAGAAACCCGTTTTTTAATGTGAGATCAGCCAAGAAGAGATGTTAAAATTTTGAAAATTCTCAAAAAATGCATCTTTTTTAATTTTCTCGAAAACTAATGGAGATAGCGACTTCTAATCTTTTGCAATCGATTTCTGAGATGATTTGACCTCAAGCAGTCCGGAACCAGAGCCTGGCATGCCACAGACCTGTCTTCCGATGTTTAATCAGCTATGAAGACGTCAAAATTTTGAAAATTTTCAGAAAATCCATTTTCTCAATTTGAGATTTATATTACTCACAATTTGAGAATCTCAAAAAGCTGCCTGTCGGTGTGAATTCCTCCGAAGCAAATTCTCCATTATCCACATGAAACCCCTCAAGATATACAATACATCCATATGATATACATGGTCATAACTAAGGTTGAAGAAAGGTTAGATATTGCGTGGTGGGGTTACTCTACTCCTCTCTCGAAACTCTAATTAACATTGTCGCGAACAAAGTGAGCCTAGCCGAGGGCTTACATACCCTTCCCCATCACCTAGCAGCCATTCTGAATTCAGAAAATTGTCCCACTCCCCCGCCCCCCCCCCCTTCCTCACCTACCTCTTCTTATTTCTCTCACCAAACTGCTTCTTATGTTCACTTTAGGCATACAACCCTTCCATCTCTTACCATCTCTTACCCCCTGCTGATGACACACTCACTTCCGTATACTCTACTGCCTCTTTTGAGGTGAGACGATAAATTGGCTTCAACCCAAACCCTATCCCCACTCTCTTGCACTAACCATAAACTCTCCATGGCTACGACATGCCTCTAATTTCCACCCAACTGACGAGAACAGAGAGGGAGAGGAGGGGAAGTGGAGGGAAGTAGAACGATATTAACCCGGAAATTGCATCGGAGATCTTTGGGATGAAGCTCCAAGCGCTAGATTTGAGGTTATTTTTCATTCTAAAAAGTTCTCCTCAAGTTTCGTTTCACCTTATCCAAAAGGCTGATAGAGGCACAACTGTGATTGAATGACGGATAATTATCTTGGAAATGTCAGTGACAGGTATATGTATTGTTATTCTCACCTATTCCCCTCCCTCATGATCAATTAAACTCTGAAATTTCATAATATACTATCCCTGGCATAATATTACACCATGACGATGGGGGGAGAGAAAAACTTTTACCAACATTTCATCACTGCTCACAGCAGGACGTCCGTGGCTGATGATGGCTAACCATTTTGGTAGAACCCATGACAGCTACCTAGTTAGTTTCATAACTAGCTAATCCCCCTCTTCCTCCCCCTCCCAGGGTAATAGTGGGAATCGAGTCTTCATATACTCATTCAACTTCTCTTTCTCACTGTTTCATTTTTTTCCATGAAAACTCGTAATACAGTTTTCATGATGAAACTTTAATAAAAAAAAAATCATAACTCGTTATCATCTCGCAGTTCACATTTTCTCAGTTGAGAGTTCTCAAAGATATACGGTTTTTTTATTTTTTATTATTAGATAAAAAAAAAGTGAAAATTTATGATTCAACGCTATCTAACCACTCACCCCTTCTCCCTCTTCCTCCAATTTGTACAGCGTCGTCGCAGTGTCTCAGAGATTCGTAAGAGGATCTGACAGTCATCCCTTTCTCCCTACGATGAGGGGAAAAGCTTCTTCTTCTTCTTCTTTCCACCCACTTTTCGACGTATAACGACAAACTTCTTCCAATTATTTTGCTCTTGGGTCCCCCCCCCCCCGCGCCACTGCTCCCTCCTGCCCCTCTATCCAGTGTCTCTCCATGAACATTTCACGAAACTCCACTTCAGACATCTTTTCCTATTTTCGTATTTTCACTCTCTTTCGCAATTCGTGAGTTTTCGTTTTTTTTTTCTTTTTTTTTTTATATATCTCTTCACAATTTTTTCTTTCTACCTCGAGTTTACTATCATTTTTCAGGCACTATGAATCTTTATACGTTACAATTCTATTATTCATGTATACAATTGTCATGACATTTTCAATTGTCGAATTACATATATGGGATTGGATGTTGGTGTAAGAAGATTATAAAATGTTCATGAATAATGGAATGAAAATACTTGCTTAGTGAATGGAAAGAGAGGGGGGGGGGGGCTCAACTGAGGATCGAGGGGTTTTGAAGGGAGGTGATTTTATTAGAATGGAGGGTGGAAGTAGGGGGTTACAGTGGGGGCCATGTATATAGGTATATATATAGGAATTCGGGTGAGGACTGGTGGGAACAATTCAGCGCATTAAGTTGTAATAACATTGGCCCCGGGCACACACAACGATTTGTCTTCAACGGCTAACCCGTTACGTAAAATTGCTGCGTCATGATCTACCCTTATAAGGGCGTATATATATATACATATATATATACACCAATAAACTTCATTTTGCTACTGCCTCTCGTGTAGAGTTTTTCGATTTATCAAGAATGATAATAATAGAGAACTTGCATGGAGGTAAGTTTCTCTCAAACTTCTCATCCACGCATTATTCATAACAAATGAATAGCCGAACAGCTAAAAATATTTTGTAATATATCCTAGATAATTTATGATAGTTAAAAATCAGTAATTTCTGAGACTAATTTTTAGGTTATGACGTCTCAAGGTCACTTGGTTAGCTTCCCATTGGCCGAGTGTCCAAGGGTGGGAATTCGTAGTCCTTCATTGGCTGAGACTCGCCCACAGATTAAGTTAGATTGACCTGGATACGTCCTGTGATTGGTTTAGCGTCCATGAGATCTTGTGACGTTACGAGCGATTTCAGAGCATTGGAAATATGAAAATTTTAAAAATTCATTACTAATTACTAAACAATTTTTGAAACTTTTTTGAATGAAAAATTGTTAATTGGGGTCACGATTTTGAAATAGAAAAATTAATAAAAATTCATGCAAGTTCCCCATTGACGAGAGAAATATTTTCATTTTATTTTGACTCCCCCCCCCCTTCCCCCTCCTCCCCCCACAATCATTATTTCTTGGATGAACGGTAGATATTAACGATCGTTATCAATAGGTCGCGTGCCTAGGTTCGTTAACAGGGACTATTATCGGCAAAATATATGACGAATAACTGGTGGTACGTGATGATGCAGAGATACCCAGTTACCATCAAACCTGTCAACCCAATTTTATGATACACACATCAAGCCCATATACGTTGGTTTATCTGATGATTAATCAGTATCTCGGTGTCACCAACATACCCCAAAAACCATTCGATAAACATGAAAATATCTTATGAATAAAAAATTTCATTCTTTCTTAATGACTATTATTGAAAAATGATTGAAGAAATTGAGTTTGTGAGTTATTCATGAAATTGCTTAATCCAGAATGAATAATAACAGTTAATTTATCGTTGACCCGAGGAAAATTATGTTCATGGTGTGCTTGAAGACATTCTGGAGACTGTGGGAATAATCCTTTTTCACTGTAAATGTTTGTGGAGACCAGGTGCAGTGAGGATTTAGCCCAGTCGTACGATTAATGAATTCACTATGCCACCATCAATATTCATTTGATTTAATACCGTGAGTTATTTAGGACAATGGTCCATCAGCTAAACCCAAATACTCTTCTTCATTCGGATGATAAAAGTACTCTCGAAATGTATTTTTTTTTTTTCGAATTATAATGGTACACCATGAGATTTAGTGCAGTTTTTATATTAATACGATTACCGAGGTTGCGTTGACGCCAGCACAACAGCCAATACTAGCATACGCTCATAAACCACCAGTGTGTACAGCCAATATCCTAAACCCACTCATGATTCGTCGAACCATGCTGCTACCACACTATCATACCTGAAGCATTTTGCCCGAGCTTTTCCACAAACCCCCTCGCCACTGGTCGTCCGTTATTCCCATAAATACACCATATTGCCCATCAACCTTTACATTCGATGCATTACCCACTCCGTTCACCTCCTCCTCCCCCCCCCCCCTCCGCCCCGGTTTCTCCTTTCTGCTCCCTGTTATCAAATCACCGGACAGTAAGCAACTTAACAGGCCACTCTCGACCAATCCTCTTTCCCCTTTCACTTTTATTTTCCACTCGTATGGTCAATATTTTCATGCTTTCAATTTTTTTTATTATTATCATCATAGTTAAAGGATATATCATCAAATTATACTGGATTGATTCTGTTATTACATAGGGTGCCCCCAAACTCATCATCCATTCATTCTTTCCAATTCAATTGAAAAATTATTACCAATATAATCAATGATGTTCATTCCATTATCATTACTTATTCTCCATTGGTCATAATGCTGTGTACACCATGTATATTCGTACTGTGAAACATTGAATGTCTATCAAATCCCCCAGCAAGCTTTCGATAATTTAGCACGTTCAAACGATTATTTACCGAGGCATGAAATCCCATGGGTAATCCAATCAAATATATTTCTGCATTAATTAATTGCAATTGTGATTATTCTCTGTATCTTCAGTTCATTTTGAAATATTCACTCGAGAGAGTTTAATACCCATTTTACATTCATCAATTTTACATTCGATGAGTAGTGAAAATACAGCAGACTCAGTGTTTTGCTATAATCACATGCTTTTACACTCGTTTAGTCTCGGCTACTCTCGGGTATCTTCGGCCGACGCCGCTAGCACTCGTGTTTTGGTTTACATTCTGTAGTGATCTAGCACTCATTCACTGTTCAATTGGACGAAAAACTATATCATGAGTTCTTTCTAGACTTTATGATGGAATTTATTGATGAGTTACAAAATCAATCATCTCTTTTCTGCTCTCATACTGAATTAATACGATCTTTTAACATAAAAATATATTTCTATTCCGACGATCAGTCTAATGGCCGTTGATAATGGAGGTACGTGTACATACACTAGGTAGCATATTCGACTGCCATCACAAACCTAATGTGTAACACTAGGAAATTTAATAATCCATCGTGGTGACATTTTGCTGTAGCTTTGTTGCCAACGACTCGTCATAACCATAACGAGAAATTTTACGAAGGACACTGTTGGCGCCAGCATGGGTGCCCCTACAGTCATGTCGTAATGCATCTACATCCGTATTATACTCCTCCAGCCTCGCTCCAACAACCCCCTTCTGGTGTTCATTTTCCCCTTACCTTGAATATGTGAGGGGCAGAGGGTTGAAGGGGTTTCACAATTCCCCTCGTTGTCCAGACACCCGTCTTCCTGTCTCTCTCTCTTACTCTCGTTCTCACTATCGCGCGTAACCAGAGAGAGGTGTGTGCGCTCCGTTGATGCACAAATATGAAACTATGTAACGTTCGTTCCCTAACTCACAGACCGGGCGGTATCTGGAGTCCATGTTTATCACATAATAGACCGGACATTCTCTCCATAATCTAACAGTGTCATTCCATCCGACACTGGGGCATTATGTATTCAACGTAGTGGAATCATTTGTTGAGAAACGATTGAGTGAGTGATGATGAAATCCAGCGAAACTAGTACTTTTTGTTGAACGAAACTATTCAGCAGAATTTGTCAGGGCAAATCTTTAGAAAGGGTCAATAGGGAACTTGCATGAATTTTTATTAATTTTTTTATTTCAAGATCATGACCCCAATTAACAATTTTTCATTCGGAAACGTTTTAAAATTTGTTTAGTAATTAGAAATCAATTTTTAAAATTTCCATATTTCAAATGCTCTGAAATTGCTCGTGACGTCACAAGGTCTCTTGGACGCTACACCAATCAGAGAACGTATCCGCGTTAACCTAACTTAATCTGTGCGCGCGTCTCAGCCAATGGAGGACTATGACTCCCCACCCTCGGACACTCGGCCAATGGGAAGCTGAGTGACCTTGAGACGTCTTAACCTAAAAATTTGACCATTCATTTATTAGGAAAAATTCGTAGATGAGAAGTTCAAGAAAAACTGAGCTCCATACAAGTTCCCTATTATAATATATTTACCCGTAGTTGATGCATCTACAACATGATCAAACAAATAGAAAATCACTAGATATGAATCGTAGAACGAGACTGATTGGATTAAGTCGTGAAAACGAGGGGGTTCTGGCCATCAAAGTCCCTCGTTCTGGCGTGTACTCAACCGTTTCAACATTGTAGAGGAGTTCTTTAGATACACGCGCACATAGCGCCAATAATCCGCAACCCTCCCTGTGCGAGCACATTTGGTCGGTGGGTCCACCCTCTCCCAGCCCTTTTGGCTCTGATGCCTTTGCCCATCGTTCCGAAAGCTCCAAAACCTTTTTTTTTCATCAACTTTACCCTTTATACATCCTCTGTCCGAATATATTTGTGGTGAAGGGTGTCGGAGCATCGATTTCAAACCATCGAATTTCAACCCTCTCTTTTTTTTTTAAACTCTACATGGCAGGAGTTATTAAGGCCTTTGAAACATTTTTACTTTAATTCTGTAAACTTCTTTGAAAGCAAAAAAATACAGTCAGAAAGATAAAAAAATATTTTAGTCATGAATAGATTATATTAGACTGGATTAGATTTGATTAGTACAAAAAATTCAGCCATTTCAACGTGTTTCTCTCGAGTTCTGTCTAGCCAGACAAGAGTTATAAAAAAGATAGCACGAAAAAGATTCGGCTCAACTTTATGAACACCCATAGATTAACATTAACATGCACCCCTCTTATTTCTGTCACGACAGGAGAAAAAAAAAAGGGGGAATGGGACCGTATCTTTGCATCTCTGACATGGTTGCAATTCGTTCGAGTTTTGTGGACACATTGAGACTCATGGGGGTGACGAAACAATTATAAAAATGGAAAACAATTTTTTTTTCTCAAAATTATTATCCCAATTTTTACTTTTTTTTTTTTTCATTTTCATTGTAAATTCAATTGGTTGAAAAATTATACCAAATAATTCCCCAGTGCGACAAAATTAGGTAACACCCAGACTTTTAGATATTCCCCCCTCCCCCTCCCTCTTTCTTATCCCACGAAAACTCATATACAGCCATTGATTTTCTCTTTTTCGGGGGGGGGGGGGGGGAAGGGGGGTTAAGGGCTTACTTCCCCTAGCTATGTAACACACTGTTACCTCCTTCCCCCCCCCCCTGCCCCCCTTCCGTATCACTCAAAGTATCTCCAGGGGCCATTGGCCTCTTTTAGAAACAAGTAACGTAAATGACACACACCCATTTGTAGAAAGTAGACTGGTTTTTCGGGTCAATCAGCTGATTAAAACGAAAATCGCATGGCTAGAGGCAGTCATTCTGATAACGATATGAAGTAGTCGGGAATATTCGCAATGAATTTGACATTTTTATCGTGAATATCGTACAAGTTATGAACAATTTATTCGATTTAATTAGATATTTTCTATTTGTTTCTCAAAAATTTCATAGAATTAAAAATATGATTTAATGAATTAATAATTGAATGATTTAAGTTTTTAATTCTCATAATGAAATAATTGTATTTCTATTTGAATAGGAAATGGTAAAAAGTTTGTTAATACTTTAATTAGACATTCATCCACAAACTGTACTCCACTCTGTGGCATCGAAATGCTCACTGTCAACTGTTTATCTTCCAGCGTTTCAAAGCATACCACACGATACAACTCGAATAAATTTTCAAAGCAAAACTGAGTGCGTAATTCAATGAACAAATAAACATAGTATTTACACATTTTTATTTGTTCTTGTTTTTTAATGTCTATTTAAACAATTAATGCTTGACTATTGATGGTTGGAAAAACTCCCCTGATGATGGAAAAATCAATAGAACCACAGAGAGGTGATTATACGAGTTTTCCCAGAATTTGGGAGGGAATACAACGCCTGCTCTCAACTTTTTTTTTTCATCCACTCACTCTATTATATTCTCCCTGTGTGTATGTGAGTGGAAACTATGAACAATAATATTCTCCACAACCAACGACCACCTTTCACCCAATGTTGGACCTGGGATTGAATTACCGATAGAGGGCTAGAAAACAATAACATGGAATATTTCGAGTGATAAATGAAGTTTATGGATTTTATGCTTGAAATAATATCTTTGTTATGATTTACGATATTAATTAATTAGGTATTTTTCGTAAAATCAAAAGCTAGTAAAGACATTTTTTTATTTAGAATTTTCAAAAGCATGAACAATAGAAAATTTGCATGGAGCTCAGTTTCTCATATTCATAAAAAAATGAATAGGTAAATAGCAAAAAATATTGTGACATATGTCCTAGATAATTTATAATGATTAATTAAAAATCAGTAGTTTCTGAGACCAATTTTAAGGTTATCACGTCACAAGGACCCTTGGGTAGCTCTCCATTGGCTGAGTGTCCGAGGGTGGGGAGTCACAGTCCTTCATTGGCTGAGATACGCCCACAGATTAAGTTAGGCTGACTTGAATACGTCCTGTGATTGGTTTAGCGTTCAAGGGACCTTGTGACGTCACGAACAATTTCAGAGCATTCGAAATATGGAAATTTTAAAAATTAATTACTGATTGCTGAACAATTTATGGAACATTTTCGAATGAAAAATTGTTAATTGAGATCATGATTTTGAAATAAAAAATTTAATAAAAATTCATGCAAGTTCCCTATTGTATAAACGTGAAAATACAACTGATATAAGTTATCAGAAACATTTCACTTTTTTATTACAGTAGGAGGATAGTAAACCACAGCCACCGCCTTTTCCACGTTCACTTGAAAACCTAGTATAGAGTGAATGTATTGTACAGAGGGGTGCGCAAACCCTCGGTTATATTTTTTTTCTCTCTTCCCTAACGTTTTCACATACACAGGAGCCTATAAAATCCACCCTAAATGGCCGTGCGCCAAGTGTGCTAACGTTAACGCTCAATGCTGAACGCAAAACCATAAGAGAAAACGTATACATTCTCTACCTTGTGGGGGGGGGGGGGCACATTTACGCATGTGAGGCCAATGCATTGAGGGACATAAATACACGTACATGTGAGTATAGTGAGTACACACAATGACTCTCTTTCTATCTTGCTCTCTTGCCCTTCCACACTCCATTGCAAACACTTTGCATTTGTAAACACACACGCGTCGACAGAAATGCACAGTTTCACACCTGATGATACATGTATTATGATTGCCGCTTCTCGTTTGAATAGGACTCATTGAGGATCTCGGTGAATTGTGAAGGAAAACACTTTTGGTGATTAACTTTTTGAGTGAGTGCTTGAGAATATTTATGGTTCTTTTAAAAATACCAACTGCGAGAGTCCTTCTGGATGTTTTGCCGATAATTTACCGACAGAGATGGAGGATATACGAAATTTTTTTAGGTTATGTTCATTAACAGCTGATCAAGATGTCCATATTGATATATGAACTTTGATTCAAAATTTATCACCGACAACGGTGACTGAGTGGTTAAGGCGCAGGAGTGACGCCGGGACCCGTGGATGGACCCAGGTTCGGATCCGGCTCAGAGCGATTATTAACTCATTCGGAAACTGTTGAACAAGAGTCTAGACGTCGAGAATCATCATCGAGAAATCGTATGGCAGGAATAGAAAAGCCTTTCTCCGATGATGAAGCGCGGTCGATGGATGGGTGGAGTTCTAACCAGTCAAAGTCTTGAGCATACGTGAAAAGCTGAATAGGCTATATGTGAAAAATCGATAGTAATAATAGATTTAATTATTTAAATGATTAATTGCTCATTAGTCCAAATGAAATTTCTCACCCAATAAATTCTCACGAAGTTGAATATGTTTTTTTATCCCACTTTCAAACTTATTTTCTCCAGCATGTTTCTTCCGTTAGCAATTCACTGTGGCAAACTCTCTCAATACCGAGTGACAAGTACATGGGGAAATTAAAGTTTTCCATCTTGTGGTTACGCTAGCTGTCACAGAAATTCAAGTTTTATTTTTTTGCAAACATGATATACTCAAGGATCTGGATAAATCGAGTTTCCTCCAACTAACATGATTCACTGGAGTATGAAAAAAAAAAAATTGTCAATTTTTTTTTTTTTTTTCCATAACACGCAAGGTGTCAAGAAATAAAGTTCGAGAAGAACTTTCATAAAGAGTAAAAAAAAACATTACAAAATAGATAACTGACGCAAACGCTCTGGTTGGTAAAAGATATTTTCCAAGGACTTTAATTGAATTAATGGGGAGGAGGGAGTCGCGAGAGAGGGCTAGAATGAACGTGTATATAGTAAGTAGAGAAGTGAGACGCGGTCAGCCGGAAATACAAGCGCTCTTGAGTGTATATATACTCAAGGTGGCAAGTTGCTAGGTGACTCGCTAGTTATTTAATTAACCGAGAAATTCTCTCCTCTCTGGTTCTCTCTTTTCTCCCTCCATTCCCCCCTCGTTTTCTTAACACTTTCCTCGTATTTTTTTTCTTCCCTGGGTTGAAAAAATACGACAGACTTTCATGCACAAACGCCTCCATTTTCTGCACTTCAAATTACTAATTAAACGAAAAGGGAAAAAAAATATTGCGAAGGGGAAAAAAAACTGATGATAGACGACAAGTCTCCAGGAATTGATTCCCCGTGGGATTCCCCTCTTTTGGGACTTGACTGTAGGGATGCAGGAGAGTTGTTGGAGGGACTATACCGGTGGCACATCGGCTTATATTCGAGGCTTAAACCGGGTGACAGGATGATTGCCGGTATTATCTAAATTACTTTTTCCCGAGTTATACGTGATGAACTCCCACGATATTGATAAGAAATTGTGCTTTTTTTTGGGTATATTCTCGTTGGATGTACAAAAAAAAATTTCTGAACTTTTCAATGTCATTTTGAAGTGATTTGAAAGCTTGATTGAGCTTTTCAAAAAGCTCAACTTGATATTTTTAACACAGTGAAAATGAAGATTTTTTAAAAAGCTTAACTTGAACTTTTGAATGCAGTTAAGACGAAGCTTTTAGAAAGCTCTAGTCAACTTTTTAAATCACTTCAAAATGAGATAAAACAAAGCTTAAATCCAATTCTTTGTTTTCCAATGTGCGAAAAGGTTGAATTTGATTTTTCGAAAGTCTCCATTTGAGCTTTTCCGATTATCTCAATTTAACACTGTCAACTTGCGTTCTCTGTTCCCCATATGTAATTTCATAATGCTGTTTATCTTTGTTAAACTCTCAGGATAAAGCAATTTATTGAAATTGAATGAAAATATTTGTTATAATATAACTCTGGTGAGAATTTAATTATCACACGGTAGAAAAGAAAAAAAAAAGGGAATTTTTCCTTTCATAATTTAATCGAAATATTCCAGAAATAAATCGTGTACATTACGATATCAAATATTCATGAGTGTAAAATTATAGTTACTGACAATGATCAATATTCCACGTGATGAAAGTAAACTGTACAGTGGAGAAAAGTGAGAGTGAGTGAGTTGTCGGTGTAATTTAATGCCGAGTAAATACACCGGTAGAGGAGTAGTTTTGCGCTGTAATCTAGATGAATTTTACCCGACGGCACTCCCTACAACGACAGTGTCATTTCCACCCCCTTTTCTTCATATAATGTCATTTGCACAAAACTATTTTATTAAGGGCTCAATAAAGAGTTAAGGGAGTGCGATTAATTCATCAAAAGACGTATTTAATTCAGTATTAATCATCTGATAAAATCAAAAATTAATGAAATTTGGAAAAACCCAAAGAATAAAATTCTTATAATTTTACATAATCCGCAGAGAGAAACTCGAAATGAATTTCGAGTTAAACAGTTTAGCGGGTACAGGTTGGTATACACACAGTCTACAACCAATAGTACAAGCGATAGAGTAGTGAGAGGAGTTCTCAAACTCATCGTCGTCGTCACGTAAATTCATCCTTCCGTAATTCTCGAAGCATTGGCATACCAGTTTTCTCAGGCATCGTCACGTCCCTGGAAATTCTCCCTCGTTCGTTCCGGTTTTCCTCTAGCATATATATACAGATATAGCATCATCATACCCACCCCCTCTACTCACATTTACCCGCTTCATCCAGTTCTCTATCCAGCCTCGTATTCGGTCGTGTCTGCATTATAATGGCATTACGTGTCCTCGTATTACATCCTGCTACAAGCCGAGACCCAGACCGTTCTGTCGCTCTATTCCCTTTACCTCTCAGCCCTTACCATCGTGTACAATGTTCGCGCTACTTCAGGTACTCTTATTTGTTTCGTTCTCAAATCCCGGATGTTACTGTGGAGGGAGGGGGGGGGGGGGATGAATTCAGGGTCTACAGAGGTGCCTCGCGAAATGCTTTATCGACACGAGAAAATTAAAAATATCTACACTCTGTGTATAGGTATACAATATTTGTTGAAGGTGAGAGTTTATTGTTCACTTTTGGAACTCTCCGGCATTCTCTTGAGTGAAAGATTATTTCGTAAATTTTCACCTTCACTAGAAATTCTTGATTCTCTTCATTCTCAGAATATCTTTAATTCCTTGTAAAATTCAAAAAAATTCCATGTCATGGACAACTTAAATGTTTAATGTTTAAGAAATCTAATTAATGAATAAATGAGAATAGAGTGGGGATATCAAAGTTATTTATATGCTGGGGTAATGTATAATCTATATCCTAGACAATGGAAATCTCCTCCTTTACCATTTTTCTTTTCTGTCCCTGACTTGGCATTCTTTTTACCCCTCCAGAATTTACATTAGGATAGACAGATATACCCACAGCTATTCTAAATTCTCGACTACGTATACAAATCTTTTTTTTTCTACTTTAACTTTGTTCGAATGAAAAAAAAAATATATCACCGAGCTCAACACGAATGTTTTGTAACTTGGTCAGCGTATTTAATCCATCCCTCCCCCCTCCTCCCTCCTACGATTCATGTAGCACATACTTCATTGAAAACACATCCTCATATGTTCTGGCATATGTGTGCGTGACGCACGAACTAAAATCCCCGAGTTCTCCTAATACCATTGACCAGGGGGCTCTACCCATGTAACACACAGAGCCACTTTATAAAACATGTGCACCTCGTGCCAATTAGGAAAGTCTGTTTCGTACCGAGTTGCTCGAATTTACCAGTCTAATTAATGAAATTGATCCATGGATGAGAAATATACTGGCGTTGGCTTTCCAATTCTCTCCCCCCCCCCCTGTCTCTTCACTTTTGACCAACCTTTGTCAACACAAAAATACTATTTTTCTGGTTTCTCTGGGTTATTAAAAACAAATTAATTATGATTAATTTATTAATCATAACGGTAATTGAAAAGTTTCGAATTTTTTTTTTTTTTATTGAAAATTATTCGCAACTCAAAAAGTTTAATTTACGACATTTTTTGTGAATCATGACTTTTCATAAACGAAAAATGTCTAATATTTTTCATTTGAGATTATTTCCTCATCCGTGAATATTGAAAATCCTGCTATCCCATACAATTTTGAAAAAAAAAAAATTCAATCTTCAATTCAAACCAATGACTGTTGAATTCTGATACCCCTTATCTCGCCCCAATTTTTCTCCACTATGCATTGTGCAAACTATACCCCAAACTTTTTCTATCGTATTAACAAAAGTCACACGAATAAACTCGAGGCCCACCCCCTCCCTCCGAAAACGGACACGTTTGAGCTCTACAATTTTACGTGATACAATTCTCTGTTGACAATGACGTCATCCCCTCGACAGGGAAAAAAAGGTATATGTGTGTGTGTGTGTACTGAGAGGTCCGTTTGGCCTCGCCCCTTTCTCCAAATCGATAATTCCATTGGATGGACGAACGAATTAAAGGGACATGAACATGCTTTCATACACTTTTAATATGAAAAGTATCGAACACTCGTCAAACTGTCGGTAAACTATTGCCATTGGACATGTTTACCGATTTAATCATATATACAAGCCAGAGGGAGAAATCTTGTTTCTCTTTGTCGATTAGTCACTTGTTATTGACAATGTCCGTACGTATTCTAAAGACCTAAAAATATTTTTTTCTAATTGTAGAACAATTATTATATATTATTATAATTATTAATCTCTTACAAGTCATGAAGTTGTCTTATATCGAAATATCTCGAGACAGCTTGACGCCTATCCCTCATTGGCCGATGACTGACGTGAAGTTAGCCCATTGAAAAAAACGCGGCAAATTTAAAATCTTGAAAGTCAATTCAATTTTTTTCCGTCTGATCTCGAGTTTTCAAAGCAGAAAAATTATTTCTAAGTGAAGAAAAATATTTTCAATATCAAAAGTTTTTTACCTCCAGGAGATATTCTATTGAACGAGTGAAGGGGATAGGTCCCAAAACCATTCAGGGGTCAAAGTCTCGAGTAGTCGCTCAGAGGTTCGAGGCTTTGTAGTGGTCCATTCTGTTTGTTGTTCGTTGTTGTTCAACGGGCAAACATAGTTTTCGACTTGGATCAGAAGAGAAAAGAGAATACGGGAAATGAAACGATAGAATGAGAGAGAGAGAGAGAGAGAGAGAGAGAGAGAGAGAGAGAGAGAGAAGGTAGAAGGGAGCGTCGAGTGGACAGGGCAATATAGAACGAATGGCAAACCAACTTTTTCGTGACGATACCAAACAGAAGTAGTTTTATTTTCTTGGCTAGTAGTGCGCCCACCACACAACCAGTGCATTCGATAAAAATCTCTCTTGATGAAACAAGAGAGCGAAGAAATGTTTTCTATATACTTCAGACTCCCCTGAGAACATCCTCCAGTCATTTCTTTTTTTTTTTTTTTTTTTTTCTAATTCAATTTATTTCTTTCTTTTTTTTCTCAACTCGAGATCAAAATTGTTTTCCTTTCCTCTGTTGTTAGGCTGAGAATAAGTGAATAAATAACAAAAGAGAGGAAATAAAGAATAAACGTGAATCGTGATTCTTTGGAAATTTCATCGAAGAATATCACAGAAACAACACACATGTGTTGTGGATTGTAACGACCCTTTTCAGATGTATTAGAGGAGGGTGTAAACAACTGAGTGACGAGGGTTCTCTCTTGTATATTGTGATATTGTATATATTGGGAACGGTTTAATCATCGAAACGATAAACGCCAGGTGTTGAAGATAGTTGTGATCATTAGTGAGAGACTTTTGTTGGAAATATTTACGATAAAATTATAAATTATTAATAAGGAAAGAATACATTTTTTTTTGTTTGTTTGGACAAACACAATTTGTTGGAGAAAATAAAAATTGTATGATATCGACTCGTTATTATTTTTACGAGAGCTATAGCTTGTTTTATACATACAAAAGACAACAGTATCTTGACTCTGCTCTTCATTCTCCAACCCCTCTGCTTGATACGAGTAAACATTCTTTTATTAAAGTGTACATCGTGTGCTTAGTTTGGCGGCAACAATTTTTCAAAAGAGGCTGTATACAAGCAAGAAGTCTCTCCTTTGTCTTTGCGCCTAGGGGCCGCCATGAAAGCTCCTACCATCTCCTTATTCCGCATTTTTTTTTCTCCGTCTACTCGATTGCAATTTCATAATAACGAGTGTCCAAAGAAGAAAATTTTTAATTGAGATTCTCGAATTCTTGAATTAAGATTATTAAAAAGCTTAAATGGAACTTTTCGCAAGGCTCAATTTGATATTTTTATAAAGTTCAAACTGAACTATTTGCAAGCCCCCATTTGAGCTTCTCCAAAAATGCCAAATTAAGCACTAAAAAGCTTAAATTAAGCTGTTTAATATATTAAAATGATATTTTTGAAAAGCTCAAATCAAGTTTTTCAAAGTCTTAAAAACGTGATTGAAAAGCTCGTATAAAGTTTTTTTTTCAAATGAATTCTTCTTTGTGTTGCAGGTTGTGCATTTGTAAAATTCCCGTCGCATCAGGAAGCACTGGCGGCAATAAATTCACTACACGGCAGTCAAACTATGCCGGTAAGTAATTAGATGCATTGCTTAGTAAATAAATAAATTTAGATGTACGATAATTAATATATTTGTAAATAATAAAAATATAAAATTGAAAAATTCATAAATATTAAATTTAAAATTGCACGTAGAAACCAGTTATATTAATTAAGGAGACAAATTGAGGGAAAGGTGAGTGGATATACATCCAGGCGTTAAAGTTTGTTTAGAGTGCCAGATGGTCCTAGGGCCAAGGGGTACAGAGGGTAAGGGGTGAATAGGTAAAATGTAAAGCCGAGAGCTAACGGTGGCAGTTGTACCAGCAAACACCCCAGTAATGACTGGCCAAACACAAATCTGCATAATACTTGAGAGTAAAAGGAGAGAAGCCAGTGAAATTTCGTAAGAGTGAGGGGGGGAGATGGCCGAAAACTTTAGACTGAGGCTTAGGAGAGGGGTTGGTAACTCATGAATTCCATCACCTCAGCGACCATCCAAAACCTGGAATATAATTGAATTGTCGGGCTGAGCTCGCGGTCGTTGAGTCAAATTTTACCTGGACTATGTCGCGACGAAAACTGGGGAGAATTCTACCCTCTGTGACCTTTGGATAAGCTAAGAGTGGGAGGAGTGGTAAGGGGTGAGCTAACGGTTGGCTTCCACTTCTCTCTGGGTAAATGTCCCAACGGCAAGAACCCTCCAGTAATTTTCCCCGAGCATAGAAATAATATTTATCTAACAATGACCAAGAATAATTTAAGGGAGGAATGAGTCAGCCTGGAAAATATCACCCCTTGCACCCTTGTATTTTAGTTATTCCTCGTAAATGATATTTGATGAAATATGTACAACTGTCAAGAATATTGAGGGTGCCAATTTGAGGTTAAAAAAATATCCGTTGTTCGTATTTTTGATCTTGAAATCTATTTTCTAGGTCATTAGGAGAGTTGTGCGATAAAAACACAAAAAAAAGAATATTGATAACAGCTAATTAGTAGTTGGCGTGTTGAATTGATAAACTATTCAAATAATCCAACAATTTTATGATCATAAATTTCAGTCGATGAATATTCAATTCACCTTGAGCTTTTTTTCAACAACGGAGCGCCTCATTAACTTCCAGTAACCGAATTATCTTATCTCTATACCTGTACACGTGACCTGCCTCTTATTCCATCCATGATAAGACTTTTCATATAGAGCAAAACCCGTAACATGGGCTCCTCTTCGATACATACAAGGCCCGAGGGTAATTTGATTTGGCCCTCCATCCCCTTTCGTCCAACCGATGTCGAACCCGACAGACATACCCCCAGCATCCTCTCACCCTCTCTCGTATCAATCCGATTGACGAAACTGTATTACCTTCACACATCTCTACTTATATAACAACCAAATGAGATATTGATTCGCAATCTAATACGTGCAGAGGGGTGACTTTGTATTCTCTCGGTCTCTATGATTTTTCCTATCCTATCATTTAAAAGAAAAAGACAATCCATTTTCCCCTGGAATTTTTCAAAATATTCAAAAATATTCATTCGAAAAAGTTCCAAAAATTGTTCAGTAATTTAGTAATTAATTTTTAAAATTTCCATATTTCAAATGCTCTGAAATCCCTCGTGGCGTCACAAGGTCTCTTGGACGCTAAACCAATCACAGGACGTATCCAAGTCAACCTAACTTGATCTGTGGGCGTGTCTCAGCCAATGAAGGACTAACGACTCCCCACCCTTGGATACTCAGCCAATGGGAAGTTACCCAAGGGACCTTGTAACGTCATAACCTAAAAATTGGTCTCAGAAACTACTGATTTTTAATTAATCATCATGAATTATCTAAGAGATATTTCACAATATTTTTCGAAGAGAAACTGAGCTCCATACAAGTTCTCTATTGAAAAGCTTAGTTTGAGCTTTCCATTAATCTCAAATTGAACTTTTTAATGTCTTAAAAATGCAATATCTGAATAACTCTAAGTAATCCAAAGTTGAGATCGAAAAGCTCAAATCAAGATTATCTTCAAATATCGACTATTTAAATACATATATATTGTCTCATTCAGTTTCTATATGATGCCAGTAAAAACGAGAGTAATTCAGAGTGATAGATGCTAACATCGGCCTCTCAAGTGGGCTCGAGAAGAGTAAGAGGGGTTGAACTGAAAAGTAGAATTATCGTACACCGAGAGTACCTCGAGGGCTTGCCAGAGGTTGAATCATTGAGGATAACAGTAGAATAAGGGTGAAACGATTAAACGTTGTGAAACCCACACCCTATCCCGACTTAGAATTGTAAAATGCTCGAATGGTTAGGCCCTTGGAAGTGATTAAAGGCATGTTAGGTACGAGAGATGGGCAATTGTGATGACTCTTGTAAAGTTCTAGATGCTGTATTAAATCGCATACCACTGGCTTATTCCGATGAAAAAAAAAAAAAAAATTCCAAGAGAACACTTGAGCATTCAACTTGCGAATGTTCCATGTGCAGCATAAAAGGGTGAGGGAGATTCTCCTTTCGTGTGCTTGCAAGGGGATGAGACAGAGGCTCTTGAGACCCTTCTGGAGACTTGAGATAAAAAAAATATATTGAATTAAATGATGCAAACTACCGTCAATTACATGAATAATTTAACAACTCAAGCACTGTGTTAACTTCGATATAAAACTTGAAAATTTCAATTACAAGTTCAAACTGATCAGTAACTGATTGTATATCCATTTTCAAAATATACGAAATACATGGAAAAAAAACAAATTTGTCCAATCAAAAAACTTTAAACAACTTTCAATGTTTATTTTTAAAATGAAGAAAATAATAATCATAATAATTACGAGTACCGATAGAAAGTCTAACAAGTGGGATGAAATGAAAAGAGAGCAGAAGGAGGGGGGAGGGGGGGAGGACGCGTCTTTAATTAAATGTTGGAGAAGCTGTTTCCGAGTCTCCGTTAATGCGGAGACAATTTCCTTCCATCCACTCGACCGTTGAAGAAGAGAAAAGGTACATCCGGCCCGGTGATGAGTATGGCATGTACCGGAAAGGTACAGTTGGGTAGAGGGAGGGGGATTGATCGCGTTGTCGCGGCATAGAATTGCCTCAAGGACTTTATGAGAATCTCTACTTGATCGTCTATCTCTTTTCTCATCATTATCGAGGGAAAAATAAAAATGGAGTAAGGAAGTTGTTCGAGTTACTGGAGACTAATTACTTGTGTCATGTTGCCATAAAATGGACAATTGTTGGGAAAATACTTGTGGTTTGATTTGATGCATCAATTATATCTCTAATTATATGATACATCATCAGATGTACTGCAGTTCAATGAAATACAATGTTGGAATATTTAACCTTCGGCTTTATTGGACAGGCATCTGGGTTTTGTGTCAGTGGTGAGAGTCAGTGGTGTGATACGATTGGACGTAGAGAGGGCCGACGGGTAAGCCTTGAGTGACAACAAGTTAACGTTTTACCAATCCAATTCTACAATTGCGTGACAAGAAATGTCACAGCCGTGGCTTTCCAACATAACATGTTTTGCAGATTGACTGTGCTCACGACACATATCATCAAATTTTCATACCGTTGTTAGAATGATAACAAAACAAAACGTCAATTTGTCATGGTGTATTTATATGAAGTAAATACAGATGTGACGAGGAAAAAAATATAAAATTGAGAATATTTTGAAATTGGGTAGACTTGGGAAGAGATTTATTTTTAGATTCTCAAAATCTTGAATCAAAATCATCGGAAAAGCTTGAATTGAATATTCAAAATTTTTATTTTGAAAATGTCGCAAAGCTCAACTTGAGCTTTACAATAAGCTCATTTTTAACATCTCAAAAAGCTTAATTTGAGCTTTTTGAAGATATAATTTTTAAGATATCGCAAAGCTTAATTTGACCTTTTCAAGAATATCAATCGAAAAAACTCAAAAAGCTTAATTTGAGATTCTGAAAAAGCTCACTTTTAACACCTCAAAAATCTCATTGTGAACTTTTTGAGAATATCATTTTGCAAAATATATTGAAAAGCTCAATTCGAAAGCTTAGTTGAGATAAATCTCAGATTGACTACTGAAATGTTCAAATAAGAATGTTTTTTTTTGCATTAACTGAATATTTTCCGCATCCCAACAATTTCATCATATTGAAGAATGAATATCTACCAATTTTCATCCCTCAGAAATATCTATTGTTTCCCTATTCCGAAAATTACGTAAATTCAATGTGAGAAAACCACAAACATACATACCACATCCTCGAGTATTCTGATTCACGTTATAATTATAATCCTCACTCTCTGTTCTGCATTCAAGGTATTTGCGGCTATGGTCACTCGTAATTTCTAATCCGGCACTTGTGGTTTTACGCGTATCGAGAAATTGATTTGTCCGTAGGTAGGATTCGTGGTTCATCGGGGATTGCCAAAGAGAGTGGGAGTGAGATAGTGAGTGAAAATGGAATAGTTGTGGAGAGGTGGAGATTGCGCGGGAGGTGGGAGGGGGTGGTATAAATGGGATACAAGGGTCCTGAAGCAATTCACCCGCGTTCCGGTGGTTCAGTTACGTTCCAACAGTTGAATCGAAAATTAACGCGGAAACGGAAGTGACGATCAATGAGAACTTAATGGATTGATACCATCCTTTTAATTTGAAAATTTCTCTCTCCTCACCTTCGTGAAAACTTCTCAATTGTAATTATACATTCCGTACATTTCGATTAAATTGTCTATTGTCCATGATAAAGTAGCATTAAACTCGATTTTAAGGAATAGAATTTAAATTTCAAAAGTTGTACGATAAAAAAAAATATTCTCCATTTATTCTCACCAGTGAATTTCTTTTCGAATGCATTCAACTGCCCATTTGGAATGACTCACCATAATACACTTTACAGACCCATAAATCTATCGTCGATAAGCCATCTCGCTTTCGTCAAACTCATTCGCACGTTTCTCTTATATTTTCCTTCTTCTTTAACTCCCGTTTTTTTTTTTTCTTTTCATCTCAAGTACCAAGAGCGCAATTTTGCGGTGGCTTTACGATCTCACAGACATTTACAATGCTCGTTTGACGTTTCATGTGAAGAGAAAATATAAACACGTAAAAACAATGGGGAGAAACGTGAAACAGAAAACTATTGTTTTTCTGGTAATATAGTAGGTACATTTGGCCATTTACTCGTGTTTATTTTTATTTTTTCCGCCTCATTGCTCTCGGATGTCTATCACCGGGAACTCCATGAATCCAATGTGAGGCTTTTGCCAACCTCACTCCCTCCCCCTCCCCTTATCCTAACCACCTCAGCAGTACCGATAATAAACGGTCGAAAGCACAGCCTCGGAAAAGTCGCTCGATACCTCCACTCTCCGAGGACCTCTACCACGCCACTCTCTCAACCGCGTCGCCCTAAATTCATTATTTAATAATTTCGAAATTGCCCTGGTCTCACCCCTCCCTCCACCCACCACGCCAATTTCCATTCTGTCGGGACCTTCAACTTTATAACTCTCCAAGGCGGCTTCAAACATTTTTCTTTTTTAATTATTCCCTGATGACACTTAATGTCCATCGCCACTCAAGATTAAATAATTTCTCAGGTCTGTAGTGAAAAAAAGGGGGCGGAGAAATTATTTCCCGCCTTTTTCATAATAATTTTCTCTTGTGTTAGGAATGAGTATATTAGATTACAAGTGCATCCAGAAAAAAAATTTTGCTTTGAGCTTTTTGGAAATTTTTATATTGAAAATATTGAAAAGCTCGAGCTGAGCTTTCGCTTAAATCTGAGTTTTTTAAAGAAGCTTGCTCAAAATTAAGCTTTTGAAATTCTTAAAAGCTTGATTTTAGCTTTTGAGAAAATCTCACATTCAGGTTTTTGGAAAGCTCAATGCGAGCTTTCGAAAAATCTCAAAATTGAGCTTTTCGTGATTTTAAACATTGTTCGAGGCAAATTGACGTGCACATTGGAATCAGTATCGATAACACAGATAGTAGATATTGGAAGAAAATCAATAGTATTACTCAAAAAAAAAAATATATGGAGAGTCGGACAAAGCGAATCGTATAGAAAGTATACTCAATAAAAAATATTTTCTTTCCCTTTCCACATCTCCCCGGTTCCACTTTTCTATTTACCACACTATCATACGCTCAGAAAACGTTTCACCGACTCTACCGCTGTGTGTCGACAGTACAAATATTTATCCGTGCGCCTTTCATGTCTGGAAAATAATTTTCACTGTGGGTACCTACACTTCTCAACCTATTTTTATCCCTTTTTCTCCTCAACTTTTTTTCTCTTATCGTACACATTAAAGTAGTCTCATTCGCTTTCTATTCATCTTTCACGGGTTTTTGCCCCTTTACAGACAACTTTTGTCTCATGGGAAGACATGTTTTTGACCTTGATCATATTCGATGAATTTTCTTTGACATTATACAGGTAGTAGACCATACCCAGTACTGAACATAAGTGAAGCTAGAGGAACAGAGAGATGAATTTAGTTTTTTTTTATTTTATTATGTAGTTTAGACCAGGTTTGGGATGGCGAGGGGGATTTGAAGGGACTAATGAACCGTAATCCCCCGGTAATGACGCACTGGGTTCAACTGGCGCCGATACAACTCCTCCATTCCTCGTTCCTCCCCCCCCCCCATCGCTTCTTCTTCCACCGAAGCACATACATAGGATTTCAAAGCCTATTCGCATAACGATGAAATGGACATTTTTTTTTTCATCATAAAAAAAATATAATAACATAACGAGGAGAATCAGATAGATCGATCCATCGGATTTAAGTATGATTTTTCAACATGGCGTTTCCAGGGAGAAAACTTTCAAGTCGTATTGTTTGAATGTACTCCCTTAACTTTTATGTGAACCATATTAGTTCACTCGTCAGGGAGGGAACCCTAAAAACTTTTTTTGTTCGATAAATCTTCAGTTTAAAGTTTTATATGATCATACAACTTTTAAGCTGTGTTCGAATGCTAAAAACTTTTTAATTGTTCGATCATGGCGCTCCAGATGAGGTTACTGGAAGTCTTGGAATCATAGAATCAGATGTATTTTTTGAAAGAGGAATTGATGCACCCAAAAAAATCAATTTCTTTGATATGAGATGATTGGAAAAGCTCAATTTGATATTTTTGGAAAGCTTGAATTGAACTTTTCAAATACCGATTGAGCTTTTTGCGAGCCCAATTTAAGGTTTTTTTTTAAAACTTGAATTGAGTTTCTGAAAAACTCAATTTAAAATTATCATAAAGCTTGACTTGAGCTTTTCAAGAGGTTTATATTAAGCCTTATGAAAATACCAAGTGGGACTTGTGAAAAGCTCAAGCTAAACTTTTTTAATGCCAAAAAAATCTTGATTCAAGCTCATTAAAAAGCTCAAATCAAGCATCTCACTCTCTTTTAAATACGATGGAAAAGCTCGAATCAAGATTTTCTTTTGCAAATCAGTCAGAATCATGATTTTCAATCAATTTCTTTGATCATCACACATGGGAATGAGGCTTTGACATTTAGCTGTGTACTGCAAGCATTTGAATTCCTCATTTCTCTAAATTTCCAATAGTAGCTTTCCTCTAAATCCCAAGCTTTGAACCTAAGAACCCAGACAGGCTGGGTATGGTTGTCCTTTGTAAAGCTAAATCCTTTGGTGGTAATGTTCCAGCCCTTGCTTAGACGATATTCACATGGGTGCCAATATCATACGATTGAACATGTTCGAATCGGGTACTAATTACCTTCAAACCCCCCTCTTCCTCCCTTATTGAAAATCCTAAATAATCTGACATTTTCCAAACTTTCTATCGACATGAATGAAAACTTGTAAAATTGGAACCTTCAGTACATATGTATACACGTCGTATTCTACTATGAAAAAAAAAAAAAAAACATTACACACTGTTGGTTCCTGAACCTAGTCACGCCCACAATTTGCATTGACTTCATGAATTTATCATCCCCAAAAATCGCTCGATACACACGACGAAAAAAGAGCATCAAAGAGGATAAAATGTTGCAGCTCATGCAGTCAAAAACCCAAAAGCTTCCTCTCCTCGCGAGACTACAAACGCCCGTTTCTACTGACCACCTGTTGCCCATTCCCATTTATATTTTAGACGCCGTTTGGCGGGCCGAAGCTTCCTTATTTCACTTGTACCTCTCTTATTACCGCGTTTCAACGATAAAATGGGGATATATGATGATAATGAATTGTTCATGTGTAAATTATTGATGTCAGTTCTTTTATCATTTTTTTTTATTTTCACTTTATGAACGAAGCAAAAGGAAATTGGAATGCATTGTTCGGTAACATCAGAGAATTCTCGTTTAGGGATTATAATCAATATTGCAACCACCTCTATAATAATCCCATCATAACGCCCAAAGGCTAACACGTAATACGCACTATCTCGAATCTCGCGCGTGTACATCACATCCATGATTATGTAAACCAAACGTTCAATTCCCTCACCTCATACCCCCTGATGCATATCCATGGACGATTGTAAACCCTTGCATGTACATTTCTCTCATTACACCACATACAAGTGAATGTATTCAATAATAATTCAATTGTTTCATCAAACATTGGGTTATTAAAATTTATTTTCATGTTTTTTTTTTTTATATCCGATGTTGCAGGGTGCTTCATCCAGTCTAGTGGTAAAATTTGCAGATACTGAGAAAGAGAGACAACTCCGGCGAATGCAACAAATGGCCGGAAATATGAATAGCCTCCTCAATCCCTTTGTATTTAATCAGTTTGGACCTTATGGAGCTTATGCTCAGGTAAATATTGTAATGGGTATATTCAATTTTAGAGATTAATTGAGGTGAATATTTTTTCACAGTTATATTCTTTTTTTTTTAAGAGATGAAAAATTTCATTGTTTTACCTATCCAATAAATTCCCAATTTTCATTCAAATTGGAATTTCATTGATTGAATTAATATTCTATAAATAATAAAAATTTAATAGAGTTTTAATATTCTTTTCAATATTATCATTATGCAAAAAAAAATAACAAAAATTATTACGAGAAAAAATTAATTCAAATATTGAAAAGCTCAACATGAGCTTTTGCAAATTTTTGAATTAACTTTTGATAATTGAAATAGACTTATGAGCTTTTTCATCTCTGTATGTCACAATCATTCCATCAACATTCGATAATAATTCCAAATAATCAAATATTACAGCAGCAGGCAGCACTCATGGCTGCGGCAACTGCTCAGGGTACCTACATTAATCCAATGGCAGCACTAACCGGACAATTGCCCCATGCTGCATTAAATGGCATGCCAAACTCGGTTGTTCCACCCAGTTCCGGTGAGTAATTTTTTTCATCTCCCTCAAGTCTTCAGAAAAGAAAATTATACTTTTGAAAAAAAAGAAAATGCATTGTTGTTGAAGCCCCCCCAGAAAAATTTATAGAACGTTTATCCGCGTGATGTTGCGAAAGGCAAGCCCAAGTGGGGGGGAGTTAGAAAATAGGTATACGAAAGTGCTCTCACTCCTTGCGCAGCCACAACGTTTGGAATACCCCGAGCGGAATGTAATACGGTTTGATAGGGAAATAATATTTTATTTCCCTTTGCGATTACTGCCGAGGGGTTTTATCCTACCGCGAAACGACCTTTTTCCGCTCAATGCTACCTTTTTCTACTGTACTGTACGTATAGCATAACATTTGGAGATACTGTACGCACACGTATATCGTTAGACCCCCCCCCCCCCTCCGTTCCACCAATTCTCAACGTTTTTTTACGATCCATCATTATTGTCCATACTAAATACGAATCGAATATTGCCACACACACACACACATCATCGCTCCATTTCCACTGGCAAATTTGCAAATAAAATGGAGGAGGTTAGTTTTTATTTTACGATTTATTCACGACTTTTTGAGATTTTTCTACTTCAGGAGAGGGCAAAAATGGTATGAGTATACATGTGAAACAATGAGAGATTTAATACAACACGTAAAAAAAATAATTAAATTGTACTTTTCAAAAACTTAGATTGAGCTTTTTACAAGCTATCACTTGAGCTTTTTTATAAAGCTCAAGTTGAATTTTTCCAAAGTCTCAATACCAGATTTTCAAAAAACTTGATTTGAGCTTTTTGGAAATTTTAAAATGTTACTATTGAAAAGCTCAAATCAGCCTTTTCAATTGCTTCAGAATGAGATCAAAAAGCTCATCCAATTTTGAAAATTCAGTTATGAATTTTCCTTTCTTGAAAACAGCAGTTAAATATCCTCCTCCAATTGAATTTGCATAGATAACATAATTTGAGGAAATGGAGAATGTTATTTAGATACGTCAAGTGGAAATTTTCAATGCAGCCTAGGGATATTGATAAAATAACACAACTGATCAGTTTTGATCGTAGGTACTGGTACAGGACAGCCAGTTAATGGAACAATACCATCGTTACCATCGCCAACAATGCCAAACTTCAATATGGCGGCACAAACACCAAATGGACAGCCGGCCGGCTCAGATCCTGGTGTTTATACAAATGGAATACCGCAGACCTATGCGGGACGTGAGTATCAACGCCGGCGCATAGCGCCGCCCCTGCGCGCCACTGGGCCAATCCAGATGACTTTATTATTGCGAAATATATATATGTTTATATGCAACTGACGCAGAAAAGTTACGAGGTCACGCCTGCTTGCGCCTGTGCACTTGCATTTGATTTTAACAATTGTTTTTTTGATTTTCGAAAACTTATGACTTAATCATTAAAAAAAATATATATAATTTTTCATTGAAGATGGTGACAATTTTTTTGAGGATTTTTCTATTTTTTAATCATAATAATCAAATTTAGATTCACATAACTCTCAATATCATAATTTTTAAAAGCTCAATTATGAAAATTGAGAAGCTCAACTTGAGCTTTCCAAATGCTTTGAATTAAAAACTCATATTACTCTTGATTTCAGAATTTTGAAAAACTCAATTTGATGACTGAAAAAAGCTCATATTAAGCTTCTGAAAAATTTCAAATTAATATCCCAAAAACTTCATTCAAAAGACCTGAGCTTTTTTAATCCATCAAATTGAAATTTATATTACTCCCCATTTGGTAATTTCGAAAAGCTCAATTCAAAAATTGAAAAGCTCAATGCAAGCTTTTCAAATATATCAAATTGTGTTTTTTCCAAAATCTCACTTGGAAGCTCAAACTGAGTTCTCCGAAAAATATTAAATTAATATCTAAAAAGCTTAATTTGAGACTTCCAAAAACTTGAATCAAATTCCATAAAAGCTGGAATTGAAATTTTCGAAAAACCTTCAGCCAATTTTTTTGTTCCCTCCCTGGTATTCTAAGCTCAATTATAACTTTCTTGAATTCAATATTTATTTTTCCGTAATTGCATGAGAAAAAAGGGCTGACCAGTAACGAATGTTTCCCCTGATTTATCAATGAATATTTCTACCAAATGGATTGACCAAGTTTTTGCGCAACGGGGCACTTCTAGACTAATTCCATTCCTGATAAGAGCTGAACTTACTGAAGTGTAGATGCCCTCCATCTGTCCATTCCAGCTCAAGGTTTGCCCAACGGGGAGGCCGCCCTCCAGCATGCGGCGTATACTGCTGGAATTCAGGCATATCCTGGTGTCGGTAAGTCCAATTAATTCAATCACTGCGATCACAAGAAAATTACGTTATCCTCCCATTTTGTACATGTCAAAAATTTTCGTTAAAAACTATAGAAAGTATATTATAATCTATAAGAAATATAATTATAAATTATAATAAAAATTGCAAAACAACAAAATTCGTTTCTTTTTCTATTTTGGGGTTACGAAGGTTAAAACAGAAAATTAACAAAATTATATACGATTTATTGGTCATTTAACCGTACTTCGTACAGGTGGGAAGAGTAGGATGCGGGAGAATGGAAAAAAAAATTGAATTTCGTGAGCGTCCGCGCGATAACTCTGGATTTTTTTTCACCCCTTTTTTGTTTCAATTTTTTTCCCCCTTGTGCACAATTTTTATGACTTTTAGTATCATTTTTTGTTTTATTTTTATTTTTTTTCATTTTATTATTTCATCCGCATGAAATTGAGAGGCATGAACGCGTGACGCATATACATATATGTGTACAGATAAACATGTATATAAATTTATTTCAATACGTATATAATCACTCTCCATATATTCGGTGTAATGTTTCAAGCTAAATGGCCGTATACCCATATTTACACAGATTATTAGGTTATTCTATTTGAACGTTTTTTATACGTATTTCAATGGCATTTGAGACAAAACAGCTAATGGGTATGTATAGATGGAGATTTCAAGTCCTTTTGACTGTGTATACAGTGATGATACATGTAAAAACATAAATTCTATTTTTAAACTTTTATCTATTCAAAAAAATCCGAATTTATTGGGAAAATTTTGACATTTTTTCGTTTTACATTGAAACGATTTTTATCAAAAAAAAAAAAAAAAAATAGTTTTGAAAAAGTGTCTCATTTTATTTGAAAAAAATGGCGGAAAATATTCATAAAATTTTGATGAAAATCCTTTTTCCATTCAACATTATATGACGTTTCTTCTACAATGCTATCCAATGTCATATATTGGATCGAGTGGAAAAAAAAAATATGAGTGAAGAGGGAGGGTAGAATTGCCAAATAGCGATATCGACGCTCGGGAATTTTGTTTGCATGCTATCGTGTAGACGAATTTCAGAATAAAAGAGAGAAATGTGTGTTTGTATGTATTGAAGTCATGATAAATTGAGCTTCAAAGCCACAAGCCAAAATAATGACTTTGAGTAATGAATATCCTTATGAAAACCAATCGCCAATTGAATTTATTTAATTTCCATTAAATTCAGAATATTATTCTCAAATTAGAAACATTTATTCCTCAATTTGAGAGATTTTTTTTTTGCTCTAATGCATGTTATCAATTAACTGTTTTCTCAAAGCAAAACAAATATTTTTTTCGTGGCCATTGAAACGAATATTTCATCGAAACCTGTAATATTTTTTACTCGGGTTATTTTTCATCAGTTAAATATGTACAACTCGGTTCTACCTGATATTTACAGAGAGAAAAAAAAAAAATATGAATAAAAATATTCTATGTTTTGGTGCATGGCAGATTTTTTCCATATAAATATGACTCGCTGTCGCACGCGATATTATCCCAATTTTATTATTATTTTTTTCAATTTTATTCTCTTCTCAATGTTTCAACGTTTTTCATGATGTCACTGTTATTTGTTATTGTCGCAGCTTATGGCGCCGTCTACGGCCAGTTTCCCCAGGCCATACCTCAGCCGATGACAGCGGTTGCACCGACGCAGAGAGAAGGTAAGTTTCAGGGAAAATAAGAGAAACATAACAAGGATAATTAATTGATAACAATGTTACTATCTACTAATGACGTGTGTTGGCTGTTTATTGTTATTTGCGAAAGACGTGTTTGTTCTGTGTGTTTATCCATATATGTAGAACTATCATATCCAGTAATATATGTTTGATTCCCAATTCAACACAAAAAATAAATGAGTCTCCCCGTGATAATAATAATGACGATAGAATGAAAAAAAAACAATTAATTTTAATTGAATGGTAACGCCAAATTAATTGTCACAATTTGTGACAATTTCTTACGCAATTAAAAACGGAAGAACTACGTGGAAAAATGATAGGGATTGTGCATTGAATTGTTAGAGTACCCTGGACTTTATAAAATAAAGTAGAGAAGACAAGATTCTGAAACGATGATAAAAGTGAGGGAGAAGGGGGGCTCAGGGGTAACGCCTAATTGCAATTAACAACTCGCCATTATTACAATATACGATGCCTTACAATGAGATAATGCAAATAAAACGAAAGTTTTAATTACTTTGCCGGTGTGCCCGACGGCACAAGCCTTGTAACATCACTGGGATAATGGAAAGTTTACTGCGTATATTCACTCTCTCATCGTCTTATTTTCCTTGTGCCAAACTATATTCATTGATTGACCGATTTGATTTTCCTGCGAGTGAATATTTGACGAGTTAACAAACGATTAGAAGAAAAAAGTTAATTTGAGGGTCCCAAAATTTTGAATCAAAATTATTGGTGAAGCTTAATTTGAATTTTTTTAAAAACTCACTTTTAAATTATTGTGACGCTTAATTGGAGCTTTTCAAACGTGAATTTGAAATTTTCTTAAAAACTTGAATCAAGTCTTCCAAATTTGAACTTGAAATTTTTCAAAAATCTCATTTTGAAATCATGAAGAAGCTTTATTTGAGCTTTTTCAAGTTTTGAATTGCAATTTTGAAAAGCTTGGCTTGAACTTTCCGGAAATCTCACTTTAACCACATCGAAAAGCTTAAATTGAGCTTTTTAGACATTGAAAAGCTCAATTTGAGCTTTTGAGTAATTTCAGATCGATATTAAGATAAATCTCAAATTGAATGCAGAAAAGCTTTTTCACGTCTTCAAAATAAAATTTCTGAAAAACTTGAATTAAGCAGCAAAAAAATCTAAAATTGACATGAAAAAGCTCAAATTAAGATTTTTTTCTTCTAGCGTAGCCTAATTGATTCCTTCTCGCGTTAATTTCATACTTGTTTCATCATTCAATGGTTATCAGATAGCTCGGTGAGCAACAAAATTGATCAGAGCATGACGCTAAATCTGTGTTTTAACTGTTTCTCTACTTGATGACTAAATATCAATTCGATCAATTATTTCATCATCCGACATTTTTCATACCTGAGATAGATCGTTACTCTGTTTGATCGTTACTGTGTCCCTGGCTTCCAGAAGAATCGATATGGATATTGATTATTTAACTGTTTACTTGTCACATCGATATGTTGGTGTAGTCATTAGGCAATTTTATGTATAGAAAAAAAGACGTATTGAAGTTGTCGTTGTTGACGGTATTATCTTGCACAATGAATGTTCATTTATTCTCTATTATACATATTATTATAATTATAATAATTTTGACATATTAACAGTTTAATTTGTCAATTGAGTAATGAGAGTAAGCACTCACGTATTTTTTTCATTTGATTCCTGTCAAATTTTAGATGTACATCACGAATAAGAATATTCCAATACATCAAGAAAAAAAACAATCGAATTGAGCTTTTTTAAGCTATTGAAAAGCATAATTTAAGCTTTTCAAAAGTCTCATTCTCATAAAGCTTTTCGAAAATGTTAAATTTAGTCTTGCGAAAAGCTCAAATCAAGCTTTATAAAATATTGAATTAAGCTTTTCGAAAGTCTCAAATTGAGCTTTTACGATAATTTCAAGTCAAAAATTTGAGAATCTCAACTTAACTTTTTTTTTTCTCTTGAGTGTATATTAGAATATTCATGTATACCGAGTATATTGCTAGGTCTAGGGGGACATATTTTGAAGCACAGTAGATTCAGTTAAGGTTTTACCCCGATGTATTTCCTCAGAGACCCAAAATTACCAACAACGATTAGCGAATACTGTTGAGACTAAAAGTCTAACCCCCCATACGAAAATACGGGAAATGCGAAATACGGTGACCCATTGCAAATGGTGTCCCAGTGGTACACTTTCGTGAAACTTTGAAATTTGTAATCATAATTGCATGATTAATCGAACGGCAAAACGGCAAAATAACCAGCAAATTAAACTAATTCATCATCAATTATTTACAGTCTATTTTGTTTAATAATATAAGCGCCACCCAATCATTCATTCGTCATCATCATTTTCATATTCATCAGCATAATCACATACCAAATCAATCCCAATAAAACCTTGTACATGAGATGAATGAATTTATCCAAATGCCTGTCATGTGTTTCCCCGTGTTTGTGTGTGTACAATTGAAAGTATAAATACTCAACGTTACATTAAAAAAAAAAAAAAGAGAGAAATTCAATTCTTCTAATGTTTATTTTTTTCATTGAATAATTCAGTCATTGCATCAATAATGAACGAGAAGCTCCGGCTGTACGAGAGTTAAATGCCTCAAAGTCACTTTCATTCTGCCCGTTGTCTCATCCAATTAAAATTTTTTCATTAACATTCATTAATGCTCATTAATATTCATGCTTAATTCAATTAATTGATAGAAATTTTTTTGGTAAAATCATCTCATGATTATTTAAATAAAATCATCTATTCAATCAGTTATTCATTTACAATGTTTACAATTAAGATCATAATCATCAAATCATCAAATCATTCATTCATCATACAATCAATTCATCAATTATTATGATTAATAGGCTGTTCTTATTGAATATTGATCGTAATTTTGAAGAAAAAAAAAATGTATATATATTAGAGTAATTTTATTGCGAGCATCACATGGAACAACGACTCGGCGACTCGGTACAGGCGGCATAAAATCCAAAGGAGTTAAAGACAATAATTGAGAGATTAAAGATTAAATATTATAACTTGAGTATTATACTTCAAGTTTAGTTGTTTAGATGTGCTCTGATTTATATGGTAGGATGCTCTATCTCAGGACCCGAGGGCTGTAACCTGTTCATCTATCATCTGCCCCAGGAGTTTGGTGATACTGAACTTATGCAGATGTTTATGCCATTTGGCAGTGTCATCTCATCAAAAGTATTTATCGATCGAGCAACCAATCAAAGTAAATGCTTTGGTAAGTTGATTATATTAATCATGATTTTAACATATTTTTCGATTCGATTTAAAAGTCGATTTCATCCTGGTGTAAGTTTTCGATGAATATCTCGGAATCTAAGGAAGATAGCAAAATTTTCATGGAAATCCTTTTTGTAGGAGAAAATGAGAGCTACAAAAAAAGGTCCCTATAAAAATGTCTCTATCTCCCACATAGATTCCAAGATATCTTTAAAAAACTGACTCTTGAATGAAATCGACTTAAACCGTTTTACCAATTCGCTACTGAAGGGTCAAGTTGACGAACCAGGGTCATCGGAGGGAATGGGACAAGGTAAAAAAAATGTGCTTTTTTTCAGGAAGTAAGCCCTCAAATAGTTTTTTCATTTTAATGGAGTGAAAATTGTGATTTGACACCTACCGTCTTGACGTCCAAATTCTCAAAATCGGATTTCCGGCCAAAATATTTTTGCAAAAAATTTTTTGTTTTCGCAGAAAAAAAGCACCTTTTTTGACCTTGTCCCCCACCCCTCCGAGCTTGATATCTGATAAGTTTCAATAAAACCCATCTTTCCATCAATTTCACCGGCTATTTTTGCTCATGACAACACGAAAGAACCTTACATCGATTATTTCAACAGTAACACTTCTCAAGCTCTACGAAGAAAGCTCTTTCTCATTAATTTAGCAAGAAAAAAAAAATCTTTCTCATCCTACGTTTGTAGAAACATCGATCGTTCTTCACTTCATTGAAAGGGGTTGCAGCCCCTATATATATCCATCGTTCGATGCTATACCCGAGAGTGAGCGAGAAAAGGTAGAAAAAGAGAAAGCAGAAGCGATTTTATCTCTCCGAGTGCCTCAACCGACTAGCGCCCTATCTCCGGTCATCCAGCTTCGAATATATCCACCCCCGGAGGCTATACTCAGTCCTGGACTATACAGGAGAAAAGAGGGAGGGGGGTAGAAAAAAAATGTGATAGTAGTTGGGAGTTAGAATCCCCTCTATTGCGTCTGTGTGCCCGGGTCAGAATGTCGTTTCCATAAACGCCTACCCTGGAGCCGTCGAATCACATTCCTTTTATAGTTGAGGATAAAAAAAAAAGAGAGAGGTAGAAAGAGTCGCAGCAACGAAATGCCTATCGGCGGAGATATCCTTTGTGTGCTCAGATATAACGTGATTCTCCATGGGAGATACGATCCCTTGGCTATTTCGCATACACTATTGATCCTTAACATCGGTAAACTTTTGCATCATTGACTTGATGCTATTTTTTTTTTTTTTCATATTTTTTGAAATTAATTTCCCATTGTGTAGCAAATTTTTTTTCTAATACTTTTTGGAAAACAAATAAGAGAGTTTATTAGACTCATTAATGGAGAGAAACTCTGTAAGAGACTCCCCTTATAATATCGGGGGAAAAAAAAACTTTTGCCTCTAATAGCTTCGATATTCGTTGAGCCTTTTCTTGAAAAGACTTTTCGGCAAAGTCCCTTCGTTATGACGGCCCAATTGCTCCTCTTTCCTCTTCTTTTTAACCTTGGTAAAGTTTGGATAATATAGTTCATTAAAAGTTTTTTTTTTCTATTTCGAATGGAAAATTCAGCCCTCAAGGACTCCAAGTTCCAATATCGTCTCAAGTATTTTTTTTTTCTTCTTCATTTTTCAGAGTTTCAATGATCAAATTGGGTTGTTCGTTTTAATGACAGTTTTTTTTTGTTTTCTTGCTTCTCCTGTTCAGGGTTCGTGTCATTTGATAATCAAGCGAGTGCACAGGCGGCGATTCAGTCGATGAACGGCTTCCAAATAGGAATGAAACGACTAAAAGTACAATTGAAGAGGCCCAAGGACTCCAAGCCGTACTAACCCACGACCTAGCCTAGATATCCTGGCCGGGTCACGCCCTACGTCACCGATTGTAGAGTACGTATATTGAATTTTTTTTTCTCCAATTTATATTCATCAATTTTAGACTCGTAAAAAGCTCATTTTTAATACTGAAAAGCTCAACTTCAAGCTCTCTAAAATTGTATCACAATTGATTTAAGACACTTGAAAATATTAATGTCAAGATTGAAAAGCTCAAAATAAGCTTTTTGAGCTTGAAATGAGCTTTTGAAAAATTCTTGAATTGAGATTGGAAAACTCAATTTGAAACTTATAAAAGCTCAAATTAAGCTTTTTGAAAGTTTTTTTCTTCAATTATTCCCAAAAATAGTTAAAAATAAATAAACTTAATTGACTTATAATCTCAATTTGATCATTTGAAAAAGTTCAGTTTAAAACTCAAATCAAGCTTTTCAAATGTGGCAAATTGAGATTTTCTGAAATATCATTTGTCTTAAATTGAAATAAAGAGTATTATTAAGACTTGAAAAACTGAATTCAAGGCTTTCAAAAGCCTGAATGAAGATTTTCAAAAAAATCTCAAATTAATACTTGAGAAGCTTAATTTGAGACTTTCAAAAAAATTATGCAAATTTTATGAAAGCTTGAATTTACTTTTTCAAAAAGCCTTATTTCAATATCTCCAAAATCTCAAATCAAGCTTTCTTCTGTCTTTTGAGAGTAAATAATGAAATAATTCAAATGGTAAAAAGTGACAAGACTAATTTCTATATTGTCCATTATTATTTACAGACGATGTATGAAAATGCGTGCCCGTTGGACGCTCGACGATCAAGTGTGAAGAGTACGAATCATCGCTACAATACTCTTCACCGTAACAATCTAGTATACTAGTTAGTAAATTCTCTAGAGATTAAAAATTTAGGAAGTATCAAAAGAAGAGAGATTTTGATCTCATTATCGACGCCTCCGGCAATTCCGGGGCTTGAAGGCAATAGTAAGGGAATAAAGAGGAAATGAATTTACCATGAATAAGTAAATAAAAGAGTCCCTGAAGTACTCACATTAAATATCGTTATATCACTGGAATAAAACGAACATCCCAAAAATCTGTAACATTTCGTCAACGGGATAAATAATTCGTCTAATCTTTGAGGACAATCGAGAAGGGGTAAGTGGAGAGATTAAAAAAAAATCATCTAAATATTGATGATTTTCTCTCCATGGGTATCGCACAAAGAAGAAAACTGATGATGAAACGGAGAAAAAAAAATTGACGAAATCCAGAGAATAAACGATAATAGCAAGATATTGAATAAAAACAATACAAAACTATCCTCACGATACGCATATAAATATAATTATATATAAATATATTATATATAATAATATATTATTATACATCAAGTTTAAAATATCGAGGTAGTAGATTTTATATACCACGATAGGAAAAATTGGAAAAAAGAAAAAAAAACAATACCACAAACTGGTAGTTTATAGCCAACGGCGTCGCGTCCTCAAGCTCGTTTCAAAAATGTATAAATACATTTTTTTTTTTTCATAACTGCGCTTTTTCTTCGGTATTTAATCATGACACAATGACTCTCAGAATGGGTATACTTGAAATAAATAAATAAATCATTTGCCAGAATCGTTTCGAAAGCTATTTTTAAAATTCATATCGCAAATTCGTGTTATCGTGATACAGCCATTTGCGCAAAAGTGAGGGGATGAAAAATGTTTTTAAGTTGAGTTGAAAAAAAAAATCTAGTCCAAAAATGATAATAGAGAGATCACGTTCGTTCGATCGAGCATAATACGTCGGTAAAAATAGTGTAATTAACATTGAAAATAAATAAATGACGTCCAATAAATCACTGTTGGGTGGTATCTCTCGAGGAATTGCAATCAGGCTGTGAATGAATGTAATAATAGATGAAAACGATATAGAGTGGAGCAATGCCAATTGAAATTCCATTTTTTTTTTAATGATTCAATGAAGTTGGATGATTTAAAAATCTCAAGTCTTTCAAACAAAATATTTACCTAGTCAACTGTTATAATATTATCTCATTTTATTCATTTTGTTTGAAAGATTTATAGATTTTTCTATCGATACATGCCAAATAATGAAATTCAATTGAACTCATAACCCATGGCAATACCGAGAGTGATGCTATCAGAAGGATCAACGAAATGAAAATGCTAGTCGAAGGAAAAAGTGTAAAAAAAAACGATCGAACGACCGTTTTTAATTAACGCAGTGATTGCTCTGATCTAGAGAAAAAAAATAATCAACCAAAGTACCAAATATTAATTACTAACTATTTAAATGAAACCAAAAGGGAGGAAAAAAAAAGTTGAGAAAAATTGAAAAAAAAAAAATAATAATAATAATAATAATAATAATAATTGAAAGCATATGAATTTATGCATATATATATATATATTATAAATATATAAATATAAAAAATTAATATATTGATCGAGAGTCAAACTAGGGGCTTAGCGAATTATTGATTATAGTTTTATTGAAAGAGAAAATCTCTCTAGATTAAATAATTCATTATCAGAGGAATAATTGAAGAGATTAAATAACAAATTGGAGCGAATAAATCGAGTGTAATGTTGGTAATTGATGAAAAAAATGCCACCCCCCAAAAAAATCACTGGTGTAAACACGAGTTATTATTGCAATTTATCAACAAGAGCTTTGTGGTATACCAGCGGTGGGACAAATTAAAAAATATTATGTTAATGCATAACTGCTAATTATTGATAAGTAAAATTGAATTAAATTTTAACAAAAAGCATCAAACAATATAACCCGATATTGAGGATAAATTAATTTGAAAAAATGGTTGAAATTATTGTAATAAGCATTATTTAATACGTACATAGAACAATTTGCGAGGTGTTCAATGAGAAAATAAAAAATTAGTGATTTCACACATTTTCAAAACATTTCTGAATGCCAATTGATTTGTAAATGAAATGTGTGAAATTTTCCGGTCAAGTTAAACGGAAATGATGAGAACATCGCAAAGGTCCACATCAACACGTATGTATTCATTAAAACACGAAACAATCGTGCGTTGTAAATACTACATGCGCAGAGTAAATAAAAAAAAATTGTAAATACATACGCACATTTCGCCAGTTGCGTTTGTAAAAGAATATGAAGTTGAAAAAAATTATAATAACAATACCGCGATGAATTGTAGAATCAAGAGTCTGGATTTAGATACGATGTAGAATAATTGAGTAAGAAAAAAAAAATATTGAAATAACTGAGTCAAGCTATCTAGATTTTTTTTTGTCAACAATAGGGAATTTGCATGAATTTTTATTAATTTTTCATTCGAAAATGATTCAAAAATTGTTCAGTAATTAGTAATTAACTTTTAAAATTTTCCTATTTCAAATGCTCTAAAATCGCTTGTGATGTCACAAGGTCTCTCGGACGCTGAACCAATCACAAGACGTATTCGAGTCAACCTAACTTGATCTGTGGGCGTGTCACAACCAATAAAGGACTACGACTCCCCACCCTCGAACACTCGGCCAATGGGAAGCTACCCAAGGGACCTTGAGACGTCATAACCTAAAAATTGATCTCAGAAACTATTGATTTTTAAATAAGTTATGATAAATTATCTAGGACATATTTCACAATATTTTTTGCTGTCTGGCTATTCATTTGTTATGAAAAATGTGTAGATGAAAAGTTTAAGAGAAATTGACCTTCATGCAAGTTCCCTATTATTTTATTCCATTTTATTTTAACTCTATCTGCAAAAAGGAGATTGAAATGTTAATAGGGATTGATTTGAATGATGAAGCAGAGAGAAATAATCAGATCGTTGAATAAAAAAAAATTTTTTGAATGAAAAAATTAATTCGCGTGTAAAATTCTTTTCAATTCACAAATAATAATGAATTGAGATGAGCACCAAATAATAATATCACTACGAATGTAAGCTTTTTAAACCAATGTGAAAAAAAAAACTAAAAAACTCCTAAAATAACATGATTTTACAATTTAACGATTACAATAATAACTAGCGTTTAATATATTTAATGACAATGCTAAACAGAGAAACAATTGAAAGATTAATTATGTATTTGTCATGAGACAGACGATTAATAAAATAATCATGACACAGCTATTTTATCGATACAAATTTTTTTGCTAAAGAACAAAGTAACGATGTAGAGTGTCGGCATCTTTTAATATGAAAAATTAACTTGATACTAAGGGAATAAAAATGTGGACGAAAAAAAATAAAAACAAAATGTTGTAAAAACATTTTAACTCTAACAATAAGTCTGGAAATGGTAGTTAAAAGAAGAAGAAGAAAAAACAAATCAAGCTTGGAATTTATTTTTACATGACGTGTGATTCATCGATAAAGACGATTACAAAGAGAAATAAAAATAATAACAAGGGGATGAATGTCATTCGATTGATATTTGGACGGATGAGACAAATGTACTCATGGAATGAAGTCGATAATGACTTTCTTTTTTTTCTCTTTTTTTTAATCGAATAACAAGCAATTAACAAACACACTAAAATACATAATACAAATTGCAGAGTATGACAATTCGAAATGGCTGATACAGGGAAATAAATAAAATGATTTTAAAAAAATATAAAAACCTTGCCCCTTCCCCCTCTACCCCCACCCCTAACTCCCCTAATCGACTGTACATCGTGTTACAACCGAATGCCCAATTTGACGTGAAATTCAATTGGAATTTGATGTCGCGCGCGGACACGCCAAATTGATGTGCAACAGATATGTAATTTTAATACTGATGCTTAAACGTGTTCAGGCGAATTTTAGGAAACAGGGTATGTTTTTTTTTGCAATTATTTGCGTAATAAAGAATTCGTATTATAAATAATGTGAGAATTCTTATTGAAAGATAAAAAAAAACATTGTGAGTGAAAATCCTTGTACTATCTCCTTATTACAGACTTGAACAAAATATTTAATAGACTTAACACGTGAAAATACGTATACCATTAATGTCATAATCACATCATCGCAGCGATATTAAAATTTCTCGAATTTTTTAATCTATTTTCTATTTTAATTTCTTCATTATTCATGGAAAATCATTGAAAGTGAGAATTTCGGAGTTTTAGAAGCAAATTCACTCATTCGTTTGATTATGTCATTGAACATGAAGACTCGCATCACATCCACGAGAATAATTACAAATGAGAAATTTGGGAATTCAAAGTGCACATTTTTTACAAAATTTTAATTGTTTCAATGAAAAATGATCCGTCATGATTTTAAAAAAATAAATAGAGTTCATAAAAAAAAATTGATCATAATAATTATACCTACGAAACATTGCAATTTCAATTCCTAGCATCAACTAATCCCCAATTTATTCCTGATTCTAAATGTAGCCCGGTCATTTTTCAATTCATCCGGGGACCAACAGTTTCTTTCTACAAAAAAAAATGTCCAAAAATTCTCTAATTTCGTTTCTTCCTGAAACCGAATTATCAAGTTTTCTTCCTTGAAAAAAAAAAAAAGTGAGAATTTCAAATTTAATCGGCAAAAAAAGGCATCATATCCGCGCGTTAAAATCGATGATTCAGGGAAGTGTATTAATCCGAGGGAAGAGCGGGGTGAATTGTGTATTGTTTACATAAAATAAAATTTTAAAAAAAACCACGAAGGGAAAATAAAAAATTCAAACTGACATAAATTATGCGCAGAGGGCAAGGATAATTCTTATCGGGCGTTATAGAGACGAATTGCATAGCATAGTTTTATATAGCAGGCCATTTAGGCGTATAAACAAAGGATGCATGTATATATACATATATATATGTCAATCTAGCGAAAAAAAGCATATATGTATGTTTAAATACATATTATATATATAATATAAATATTATACATATATTATAAATAAATTTAAAAAAAAAACAATTATTATGAATTATGACTACTATTATAATAATAATTATTATTTTTATTATCATTATTATTATCATTATTACCATTTAAGATAATAAAATATACTACCCACATGGTTAATATAAATGAAAAGATCATGCATATAACTGAGAAAAAAAATGATAATATTGAATAGTAAAAAAAAAAGATGATAAGTAGCTGAATGAGAAATAAAGTAAACAAACAAAAACATATTTTAAATAATTAACCGCCAAAGAGAAAAAAAAAGTGAAACAAAAAAATGAAGTTTTTAAAATTAATGAATAAATAAATTTCTTAACAGTTAAGATGCGATAATATACATATAATGATTGAAAGTGGACTCTAAAATTAAATGTAAATCGATGACACAAAATGGTAAAAAAAAAACAATTGAATTGAAAGGGCAAGATAAATTAAATTACACCGATGATGATAAAAATGATATGACAATTATGTTGAAGGATCAATTGTATCGAATGCAATAACGAGTGAGTGATTGAAAGAGAGACATATTTCGATAATCCTTCCGCCTGGTTGTAATGACGATAATGTGAATTTAGTTATCAATTGATTTTATTTTTTATGAAAATCATTAAGAGTCCAATATAATTTTTTCAATTCACTATCAAAGTGGTAAATTTTCTATTTAATTTTTTTACTAAAAATTTATCATTTTATAACAACGGAAATAATGTTTAACAACTACCACTTTAATAACTAGCAAATATACATTCCGCTTTTAAAACATATTTGATTACGCTTGTATACGTGCACAAATTAATATATTTCCATATGTAACTCTAGTCAAAGAATGAATAATGAAAATAGAAAATAATATTACTAAGAGGAAAGCTAGAATAATTAATTTTTCTGCTATTAATTTCATTCTAATTTTGTTTATTTAATTTAATGAATATTACTGTATTAATTTTTCTTTTGTTAATTAGAAATTAGAGGAATGTATTAACACGAGGATTAAACCCGCGCATGACTCTCAACACAAGATGCAACAGTTGATCAACAAGTGGCTATTTTCGTGTACTCCCGCATACAAAAACTGTTTCCATAAAATTGATAAAAAATCCAATTAATAACATTTTAATACGATTTTAGATCGTTTCATAATTGAGTTTGTATCATTCTCTATTTCTACGCGTCATTGAATTTAATAATCAGTATTAGGATATTAATTTTCTGTTTGTGATACTGTATATTCTATAAAAAATATTTTTTATTGTGATCTAAAATTTTTTAAGATCAATAAACACTAATGAAAAGTAATGAAATTGACAGGAGACTGGGGGTCGATTTTTTTTAATACTCTAATAACGACTTATCCATACCCAATCCGTATAGTTTTACATAATCAATATATGACTGAATTTTGAAGAAATTTCTTATACAAAAATATAGTATTAATCGCTCATAACGATAAATACAAAAGAGAAACTGAAAAATCGTATTAGATAAATTATCGGCCAGGACGGAAGGATAGAAGGACGTCATGATCTTTCAATGATTCTGAATTACCAGAGATAAAGCCAAGAATGTAACACGATGTAATATGAAGCAATTGAATGAAAAATGAAGGAAAATAATTGTACACATTAGATGATTAAGTGAAAGAATAAGAGAGTGTTAGGGTGTGAATAATGAGGTCTTAGCATATCAGTGTGTTGAGCTTAGAGAGGCACACACAGAATGATATAAATAATTGAATGGATGAATTGATTGGATGTGTATTTCTCCAATTGAGGGAATTATATGAGAAATAATTTTTATTATTTTTGATAATTGGTACGACCATATATCGATCATTGATTAGTTTTATTTAGTGACTCTGGTTCACTATTGATTAAAAAAGAAATGTATAAATCTCAAATTTATGACGTCATCGTGTTGAAGTGGTGCCAATTTTAAGTAATTTATTGCTTTTAAAATTTTGTTTAAATTATGTAGCTTAAATGCTTCATAATGAGTGATTTTTTTTACCAGAATTTTCCTCTCTACAAAAAAGGTCTCTTGACATTTTTATATAAAATAACGCATTCAACCACTTCACAATTCTAGTCCATTAAATTATTTTGATATTAATTTCTAATTTCTTTCCAAATAAAACAAGTGAGATAATGGAGACCGAGGTACAGCGAGCAATTAAAAAAAAAAAAACAATATTTCAAACATGAAAGACACTTTTTACTTTACAACTGATTGTTCAAAAAAATATATAATTGCAATGAATACGGTTGAAAGTGCGTTGTGCGACAATACGATGTTATATCTCCGAATTTTCGAATTGCGAGGATTTATGATGGAAACGACCCTCCCCCCCCCCCCCCCCATTCCCCTATTATTGCAATTATATGAAAACGGGAGAATGAGATAATTAGGTAGATTTATTACTATTGATATAATTAATACACAAAAATGAATAATAAGGGGGAAATACACAGTAATATGCTAAAAAAAAAATGAGTGAATAATTGCATTAATTATCACTGTTAGCAGGCTAGATAACAATCCTCAACATAATACAAAAGATTTTTTATGTGATGACTTATTTTAAACGATGGAATGAACTATCAACTGATGGAGAAATGAAATTAAAAAAAATTATCGAGTGACAAAAATAATCAATTGCGGGTTGGCAAATAATTTGATAACTCCACGGTAATTACTTTTACTTTTTTCACGCCTTACGAATCATAATTATTCAGTTAAAATGAAAGCACATTACGCTTGTCATCACTTTGGACGGCAGCAGGAAATAAAATAAACACGGGAACGAAATATTCGTTCACAAACGTCAAACATTGAAAGTAAATCGTTAAAAGGGATTAAAAAAAAAAAAGTACGTACGAGCGGAGCACGCGACGTAATTGTGGTGAATTTCCACTTTTTTATAATCACAAAGACTACTAGGAAAAACGAGTACTCCGTTCAGAGGATTAAATAACAATAATTCATTCTAGTTTGCAAACAATGAGATTTTAAACGAGTGGATTTTTAAAAAAACGTATACGTGCAATGTTCGTACGTTCGTATAAGCAAAAATGCATTCCCAATTTCGGCAAGCTTATTCGTGAACGCTGAGACGAGAAGTATTCTCTGTACGACGTACCTTATTCCACATTTGAGAGAAAAAAAAAACCAAAAGAATTAATTAATTAACTCAACTCGCATACAGACTACTACAAATAAAAGAACGAATATGGGATGATGGAATATAAATTAATTATTAAAGAAAAAAAAACACTTAGTTAGTACGAACAAGGCCACTAGAAGCGAATGTACCATTCGAATAGTTTTATCATTAAAAGAAGATGAAAAAAAAGCAAACGGTAATCATTATAGATATATTAACGACATTATTTCTATTATTATACATATTATATAAAAATAAAGAATAAACTGATCTAACCCTAGGGTGAAGTACGCGTAGGAAGAGAATCATGACGATAAAGAGAATTTTTTTTTGTCAAGGGATTAACTAATCTATGTATGCGTCCAAGTGTGATGCTAACATAAGGTATATACGACACTTTTATCGAAGATTAAGAAGCCGGCGAGTTGCGATGAAATAGAGAAAAATGAGATAACGTAATTCATTTAGGATGAAATGATAGCCAAATACGGGGGGAAAAAGAAAAATATGAATACTGAGATTTTAACGTGAAAATGAAGAAAAATTAAGAAGATACAATGCGCCAATTACTTCAACATTTGACAGTAAACTTTTATTTGTGTGCCGAACGATTCTGCCGTTTTCAGCGCGACATATTTTGGAAATTCTTTGGTGATCAATGATTAATTGATTGATCACTTTCAAAGAAATGAAAATAAAAATAAATAAATAAATGAAAAAAAAATACACTAACAAACAGAAGTTTCTATACTTTTTACGGAGATTGTTATAGTCTAAGCGCACACTGATCAAGGCATTCGTCGCTCGGCAAAGCATAATATAATTATTAATATAAAATTTATAACAGAAATAAAATAAATGAAGTTAATAAATATGTACACTGTATAATAAACATTATTTCCTATTAATAATTTACGTCTTTTCATTGGTGACATCCGGTACTATGAAAATTTTCTGGAATCTCATATTTTCCTCAAAAATCTAATTTCGCAGTGGATTGAAGAATTTATCGCCGGTATTGTATATTTCTAACAGATTGAGGCAATTATTCTTCATCCCGTATATGAACGCACGCGTGGCAAAAATGTTTCAAATTCGCGAAAATATATGTATTCAATTCTCGTTCCCAAATTCGATTCGAATTTTGAATTGTGTAAAAATAACTCACCCCCTATATATCCCCAGATGAAGTTCAAGGACCAATACTGCTACGATTATTAATTCACCGATGGTATAACAGCACGGCATGAGCATCGGCATGGTAGGCTAAAAATAACAACCACCGGTAAGAATGTCATATCGTTCAATATTCTCAAATAACCTTGAAATACTCACGTCCTGGAGTTTTATTTTAATTTTTTCTCAGTTGTGAATTACAATGTTAAATTGTTCACATTATTTATTAACAAAAAAATCGCGAAATTTATTTAATTTGTACGATTTAGGGTCAAACGGAAACTACTCATCAACCTAAATTTACTAATATTAATCATTTATGTAGAATTGTTTAATTATTAAAGCAAATAATTTAATTAATTATTCAATGAAATAATTTAAGTAATTATTAGCTAATTAATTCAACTATCATTTACTTATTATTTTTATACATTTATTCAACTATTGAGTCAAAATATTTCATTGATTTAATAATTTAATTATTAATTAGCCATAGCTATTGATTATCTTGATACCACTAATGGCAATCAAAAAACTAATTAGAACCAGACTAGGAAAGGGACATTAGGAGGAACATCTTTTCGATGCATTAAAATAATTCATTAATTCATTACCCAAAGTCGAATACATGACCGATTAATCACCCTCGAGTGTCAGAGAGCACTAACTGAATTCCCGGAATGCAATCCGTCTTATACTGAACACCGATAGAACTGTCAGCCAATCAGGAAGCAGTCCGACAAAAATCCATACCCCCTCCAATTTTTTGGATTACCATAGTATTTCAGAGAATACAAATACCAATCCATAATAATTGAAATGTTCTACGTTAACATGAGATTATTGGCCCTGAAAAGGGCCGATTGGTATTTAGCGATGATTAATCATCACGAATTCATTTCTTCTGAACAGTTACTTTCTTGGCTGCAGGTTTGATCTTGGGTGAAGGAGACTTCTTTGGTTTAGGTGCTTTGGGTGCTGTTGGTCCTTTAGTAACCTTCTTGACCTTGGAAGGACTACTAATTTTAGTTTTTTCGGCCTTGGGTCTCTCCACTTTCTTCTCTCCAGCGGGTTTTTTAGCAGATTTTTTAGGTGAAGTGACCTTCTTTGATTTGGACTCAGCTTCAGTCTTCTTGGCTCCTGGCTTCTTAACAGCTTTCTTCGGTGGTACTTCGTCCTTGGGAGGTGCTTTAGACTTGACCTTGACAGCTCCAGTGGCCTTGGGAGGAATCTTGAAGGATCCAGAAGCGCCTTTTCCTTTAGTCTGAATTAGAGTTTCAGACTCAACTGCTGCTTTCAAGTATTTCTTGATAAATGGAGCGAGTTTGTGGGTATCCACGTTGTACGTTCCAGTCATGTACTTCTTTATGGCCTGGAGGGATGATCCATTGCGTTCATGGAGAGTCTTGATGGCGTCGTAGACCATGTCAGCAGTGGAAGGATGATTTGGCTTGGCCTTGGGCACCTGTGCCTTGACGACTTTCTTAGCTGCTTTGGGAGAAGTCGCTGGAGCGGCAGCAACTGGAGATGACAACTGGTCAACCATTTTAAAGAATGTTGAATATGAACTTTGAGTTCTTAGAGATGAGTTATAATCGTAAAGAATTGCCTCGTTTGATCAATTTTTTCGAATGAATTGTGACGATTTAGTCTTTATTATGATACTAGAGCGCGGACCATGGAGAAAGGCCCTGTCTTACCGACACGTAAGTTCCTATTTTCTGGTGTTACAACTGTCGTTTTGCTTGCAATATTTTTCTATTTTTCTTTATGTTGTCATCAGAATCTTGTCATTATTATTTTGTACATGTTTAAAGAAATGTTCAATAATTATAGGAAAATATAATTATGATGGATTACTGGAGGGGATTTATATTAAAATAACCGATTTATACGTCACGTATTATCAAAGTTGTGGTTGGCGTGGTCTTTAAAAATTCATGAAATAAAGGATTAAATTCGGGGAATGGATAAATAATTTTTTTCAGTTACTATCAAGTCTAATTGTTGGAGTGAAAATGGAAAATGTGTAGGTTATTGACGGGAAATATTAAATTTAGAGTTATTTAGTTTCATATGTCAATCAGGTTGGGGTGTGCTTTCGTGAGTCACACATAACGGTCAAATCAGTGACAAAGAAAACACGAGAAATTGGAAATTAATGGTTTTGAAACCGATATCAGCGTCATCTGTCAACTCATTAATGTCTTTAGATATGTTTTGAATTGTCTACATCATTACATCATTGGAATGACCTTGTATATGGAAAAAAATTTAAGGAGAAGAATACTGAAACATTTGTTAGGTATATTAGCGAAATTTTGATCACTGGTGAAATTGAAACTAGTATTTAATTATTATTTTGCATTTTTCATAAAGTAATGACAATTTCTATTGTCCCCTTCGGTGAAGATTGAAGGTTAAAAGGTGAAACAAAAGTGTGGTATAAATTGAGTATATCGACGTTAAAAATATTTGGTGGCCCTGAAAAGGGCCGATTGAGTCATATGTGTGATTAAATAATCGTCGTTTACTTGGAGCTGGTGTACTTGGTGACGGCCTTGGTGCCTTCAGAGACAGCGTGCTTGGCGAGTTCTCCGGGGAGAAGAAGACGAACAGCTGTCTGAATCTCCCGAGAGGTGATGGTGGAACGTTTGTTGTAATGAGCCAATCGTGATGCTTCGGCAGCAATTCGTTCAAAGATATCGTTGACGAATGAATTCATGATGCTCATGGCTTTGCTAGATACTCCAGTGTCAGGGTGAACTTGTTTCAAGACCTTGTAGATGTAGATTGCGTAGCTCTCTTTCCTCTTACGCTTCTTCTTCTTGTCGGTCTTGGTAATGTTTTTCTGGGCTTTACCAGCCTTCTTCACAGCTTTACCGCTAGCCTTGGGTGGCATAGTGATTCGAGAACAGTAAATACAGACTGAGGAGTACTGTAAAAGTGTGACTGGAATTGGAGGGATGGCTAGTACCATAACATCGGCGTATACACCGCCGAGCCAATCAGATGAGTTGTGCGCACTGGTATTCCGCGCCGACATTCTCATTGGCTCGCTGGCGTGAGGGTACGAGTCTATATAAAGCCATTTTTCTCGAAAAATCATTACTCTCAACAGATCCCTTCGTGAATCAACGTTGAATTAATATCTCTATAATCATGTCTGGACGCGGCAAAGGTGGAAAAGTAAAGAGCAAGTCAAAGACTCGTTCCAGCAGGGCCGGACTCCAGTTCCCAGTTGGACGTATCCATCGTCTCCTGCGTAAAGGAAACTACGCTGAACGTGTTGGTGCTGGCGCTCCAGTGTATCTCGCGGCAGTTATGGAATATCTGGCTGCTGAAGTTCTCGAGTTGGCTGGTAATGCAGCTCGTGACAATAAGAAAACCAGGATCATCCCGAGACATCTCCAACTGGCCATTCGTAACGACGAGGAGTTGAACAAACTGTTGTCCGGTGTTACCATTGCTCAGGGTGGAGTCCTCCCCAACATCCAGGCTGTTCTCCTTCCAAAGAAGACTGAGAAAAGCAGCTCTTAAGTGCTGTGATCGAACAGAAAAACAAATCGGCCCTTTTCAGGGCCACCAAATATATAATACGAAGGATTATATCAACATTTTCGTAACTTATTGTTGTACCAATTATATTCGAAACTTAATTTCTTCATATAGAAATTCACCTATTACCAATGAGATGAGATGTTTGAAAAAACGAGAAATAACCAACTGTGTTTCAATAACCTGTCCTTATCGCTCTATTATCTGAAAATTCTTAAATTTCAAGTCATTTTCTACTATTCATAACAGTATTGAGTCCTCTACCATTAAAGTACAACGTCCTTGAATTTAAAAGATTATTCGTCGAGAGCAGCAGATGCGAATAATCGGATCTGATCTTTTGTCTAGAACGTTCATTTTGTCTATATCGTGTCATTTATAACAGTATTAATTACATCGATTAATCAACAATGATAAATCACTGACCGTCGTGTCAGAGATACGAGGTCGCACTGCACAATTATGGTTCAAAAAAATTGCGCATTGACTGTTCTTCCTGTCTATCAGGAATGAATCTTTGAATAGTTGCAAATCTACATCGTTAATCAAACAAGAATTGCGTTAAATGCATTATGAAGTGAAATTCACACTATGAAGAACTTGACGCATAAATGTAACGGTGTTACGGTGGTATTCATGATCAATGAGGGAAAAGTGAGTATCCACATTATAATATATTTGTTGGCCCTGAAAAGGGCCGATTGTTTAGATTTTGTGACGAGTGTGAAGCTTAAGCTCTCTCTCCACGGATACGACGAGCCAGCTGGATGTCCTTGGGCATGATGGTAACTCTCTTGGCGTGGATAGCGCAGAGATTAGTGTCTTCGAAAAGACCAACGAGGTAAGCCTCGCTAGCCTCCTGAAGAGCCATAACAGCTGAACTCTGGAATCTCAAGTCGGTCTTGAAGTCCTGGGCGATCTCACGAACAAGACGTTGGAATGGGAGTTTACGAATGAGAAGCTCAGTGCTCTTCTGGTAACGACGAATTTCACGGAGAGCGACAGTTCCTGGCCTGTAGCGATGGGGTTTCTTCACTCCTCCGGTGGCTGGCGCACTCTTGCGGGCGGCCTTGGTTGCCAACTGTTTCCTTGGAGCCTTTCCTCCGGTTGATTTTCGAGCAGTCTGCTTGGTACGAGCCATTGCGTTAAGTAACTATTCAAGTTGTCTTACACAGGAATAATGACATTTTCGTTCAAGAGAAGTGGTATATATAACACCGTGGATGATTCTGGTTGGCTGAGAAAAAAGGAGTGGGAGAGAACCAAATGGCGCTACGCTATTGGCCCATTTTTTAGTGGTGGGGGCATTGTGTCGCACGACATCTATAAAAGAACTGCCAACTTGTGAAAATTCATCATTAGCCGCGGCTATCTACTTTCATACAAACGTGTTCATTAAACAACAGTGAAATGACTGGTCGCGGTAAAGGAGGAAAGGGATTGGGAAAAGGAGGAGCTAAGCGTCATCGTAAAGTACTTCGTGATAACATCCAGGGAATCACTAAGCCAGCTATTCGTCGTCTCGCTCGTCGTGGTGGAGTCAAACGTATCTCTGGTCTAATCTACGAAGAGACTCGTGGTGTACTCAAGGTCTTCCTTGAGAACGTCATCCGTGATGCTGTCACGTATACCGAGCACGCCAAGAGGAAGACTGTCACCGCTATGGATGTGGTCTATGCTCTGAAACGTCAAGGACGTACTCTCTACGGATTCGGAGGTTAATTCTAACGTTGACAATAATCTACACAAACAACCGGCCCTTTTCAGGGCCACCAAATACTTTGGAACGTGAAAATCACACAATCGTTTAATTCATTCAGTCGATATTATTATTGGATTATTCATTAATCTCTTAGAAACATAATAGATGAATCATACGTAATCGAAATTCTTCCCCAAACGCCCATCTTCATTTTATCCAGCCATAACCCCGCCAAAGAGATGTAAAATTGTGGTCAGTGCAATCGGTGTCAATTGCCCTCGATATCGAAACCGTAACCTTACGGGATAACATTATCCTCACTTATTATTTTCCGGTCACGCCGGGTATTAATACCGTCCCCTCAACCATAAAAAATTCGATGTAAGAGGAGTGAAAGTGCTGGGTATTCAAAACAGATTCCATATTGACATTGATCAGATAAATTATCCCGTAAAAAATTATAGGAATTTGATGTAGTCAATATCATGGATAAACTGACTACATAAATAAATAATAACTAATAAATAATAAAGTTATCGCAAATAAAGAATTTTCTTCGTTAAAAAAATCTGATGGCCCTGAAAAGGGCCGTTTGTATTTTGATCTGTTCGTTGACTTAAGCACTGCTCTTCTCAGTTTTTTTTAGTAGTATAACAGCCTGGATGTTGGGGAGGACTCCACCCTGAGCAATGGTAACACCGGACAACAGTTTGTTCAACTCCTCGTCATTACGGATGGCCAGCTGGAGATATCTTGGGATGATTCTGGTCTTCTTGTTGTCACGACTGTCACGAGCTACATTACCTGCCAACTCAAGAACTTCAGCAGCCAGATATTCCATAACTGCAGCGAGATAGACTGGAGCACCGGCACCAACACGTTCAGCGTAATTTCCTTTACGCAGGAGACGATGGATACGTCTAACTGGGAACTGAAGACCAGCCCTGGTAGAACGAGTCTACTGCCATCCCCTCGAGATATTGTTTTTTTTTAATCCAAAAACTGCACGTGAAAACCCAGCACTTCTAATTTTTAGCTTCTGCTGCGTGGATTCTCCACTACTTTATAGAAACTCTATCATCGGTGGTATAATACGAACGAAGAGATTTTTGCCAGCTGCAAAGGGGGTTGTTGAGAGTGTTAGATCCAAACTCGTTTATCTTGCTAAAATACAGAAACTCCATCCTGCAATTTTCACACATCTAATCTGCTGCCCTGAGTGCATGGCGAAAAGGAAACTTATCAGCTGAAAATTTTTATTTTGCTTCCACAATTACACATCCAGTTCGCAGTGCAGTTTTATCCACCATCGAAACGTATATTGAAACCAGCTCTCGCTTCCCCGTTATACAGCCACTTGATGTGAATGAAAGGAGGCCCAGATACAACAACTGAACTATTCCCTTGGACTTTCCCTTTACTTTTCCACCTTTGCCGCGACCAGACATGATTATAGATTGAGAGTTTAAGTTAGTAAAGAAAGTTCTCACGCAGAGGACTCAGTTGTAGGGATGGGCGATATTCTTCGATACATCGATGTTGTCGATGTTTTTTCGAAATAATCGACTATTTTTAATCGATGTTTTTGCCTCCCGATTAATCGATGTTCGATGTTTTTTCTCCAAACATCGGTCGATGCTGCCACCTAGTTGTGAAAATGTTCAATGTTTAGTGGAATATAATAATAATATAAAAAGTGTATGTAATAAAAAGAATATCAAGTAGAATGGAATAGAAGAAACGAAGATAAACCGAATTTCACTGTTACCAGTTGTCAATAATTTGAATAAGTTTTAAGAGTATAGCGGCCTGTAGGTCTCTATATCCCATGGCTTTTACGTATCACGTATCCCACTTCTACGCCTCAACGTGAACTGCGAATTACTGAGCTAAAAATCGACGAATATTTATTAGATAAAACAATTGTCCTGTGGAAAATGGATTTAGTGCATTCTGAAGATGGTAAGATCAATCGAAACATTTAATATTTTCCCATTCAGCTTGTCACTGATCTCTGAAATCATCTCGAATGAACGTAACCTCAATATCCTGATACACAGTACTACTCATCCAAGCCGCTCCCAAAGCATCTCAGCGTGGTTCTATTCAGGATCCAACTGTTCATCAAGGACAAGACATGGTCACAGGCAGTCTAAATGGGTAAATTCATTCAATAGAATTACGTTGAGATAATGAGTCTGTTCATTGATGTGGAATTAATGTAATCATCAATCATTCAACATGTGTTTGTTGCTTCTTTAGGCAAAAAAAGGTGAGCTGGGTGTGGACTCATGTAATGAAAGAAACTTATCTCACTGCTCGATGTAATTATTGTCGAAAAATTATAAAACATGGAGCGAATACGTCGAATATGCAACAACACCTCATAAGCCAGCATCCTGAATACTTACCGCAGAGTGTTCTCATCAAAAAAAACCAAAAACGTCCAGCCTCTACAGAAGCCGTCAGTCAACCTCCGTCTAAGAAAATTAAAGATGATCTTCCATTGACAAATACTCCCCGTATCACCGATACATTTACAAGAATTAATTCTTTCAGGGGTTTTTAGATGATTTTATATTCATTTTTTCAATTCTCTTTTCATTTATTTCATTAGTTTGACAATTTTTTTCTCTATGAGACCGTAGTTTATCATTCTTTTTTCTACAATATTTCAGGTGATGGCGAGGCATCCACAATAATAACACTAGCAATCTTGTATCTAATCTGTGCAGCGAAATTGCCTCTGTCATTCGTAGAAAATGATGCCTTCAAAGTTTTTATGAAGTTGCTAGAGTCCCACTGTATAAGGTACCTAGTCGTAAAACGATAACAACCAAAATACAGGCTCGATATGAAGTCCTCAAAGAGCCTTTCAAGGCAACTTTAGCAAATGCACAGTCATATACGCTAACCTGTGATAACTGGACTGATGTCAGTAACACTAGCTACATGGGTGTAACTATCCATTTTTTGACCCCTGACCTGGAAATGAAGACTGTAAACCTGGGAGTGATACCACTTGAAGAACGACACACTAGTCAATATTTGCACGATACCTTGTTGTCAGTTCTCCAAGATTTTGGAATTGATAAAAACAAAATTATGGCTGTAGTGGGTGATAATGCCAATAATATTAAAGGTGCTGTCAGACATCTCGTTGGATCAGACCGGCAGTTAGCTTGTTTTGCCCACATTCTCTCCCATTTGGTACCTGACACGGTGGAATTGATTGAGTCTGTGAAAAACATCATCAAGAAAGTAAAACAAATTGTTACCCTCACTAAACACAGCGTAGTTGCATCCGATGAACTAAAACATCTCCAAGAACGAGATGGTAAAACTCCATTGAAATTTATAATGGACGTGGCAACGAGATGGAATTACACTTTGACCATGATTGAACGTTTCTTGGTACTAGAAGAGTACGTATATCCGGTCACGAAGAAATGTGCAAATTCCCCCGAGATGCTCACTGATGAGGAGATATCAATTTTAAAGGATTTGGTTGACATCATGAAACCGGTTGAAAGTGCGATTATCGCAATTAGTGGCAGTAGTTATCCAACTTGTAGTATCGTGATCCCCATTGTCCATGGAATGACTGATGCCATAATTCATTGCACTCCGATTACTGGTGTGGCTAAACAATTTCAGGAGATTCTGTTGAGGCGTATAAAAGAGAAGTTTGACAACTGTGAACGTCACCCTTTGTTGGAAATTTCGACCATTTTAGATCCCAGATTTAAAAAAATCGATTTCAACGATAAACTTGCAGCAAGTCGTGCCGTTCAGAACATCGAGAAATTGATAAAGAAGAGACATGCAGAAAAAGGAGGAAAGGAAGATCATTCGAAAGTCCCCATGACTAGTAAAACCAAAAATTCAAGGAGTATATGGGATTGGCATGATCAGCTGATTCAGAAAAATTGTAGCTTTCAAGAAGTCGATAGTGGTGAAATTAATACAGAATTGCGCCAGTATCTCAATCAACCAGTCATTTCTCGGAACGATAATCCTTTCGAGCATTGGGATTCTTTGAAGTTAGATTATCCAAACCTTTATCCGCTGGCTTTGAAATATCTGAGTATAGTTTCATCATCAGTGCCTTCTGAAAGATTATTTTCACTTGCTGGTAGAATTAAAGATGAAGATAGGGCACGATTAACTGGTAAGAATTTAAATAAACTACTCTTCTTGGGCTCTTTATCACAACAAGAATGGGGATTTTGATAATTAGAATACATGAGGAAGTTAAGGCTGTGTTGGTCCGTATTTTTCTTAAATACGATAAACAAATTGTGATATTTAACCAAATGAAACCATCAAAATAATCATTTGATAATAAGAAAAGAGAAACTAAAGATTGTGACTCGATAGGTTTAAGCCTTGCGTGATATTTTATTGGAGACTCATTCAATATTACTGTTACGTCATGATTTCGTAGACTTACCTTTTGAATAATATCCACAAAATATGATGTAGTTGATTTTACCTTTTTAAGCCTGTCTTGCGACAATAGCTTGGGATAGGTGAGGTGATTTTTCGATATAATTCTAGGAATAAATACTCAAAAATTTCCCAATAATATATATAATTTTTCCTTTAATTATTCTCTTTAACTGAATTAATTGACAATATTTCCTTGCAATTTGCTAAGGTTCATACAACATTAATTTATTGGATAAATTTCCCATAAAATTATTTAATAATTGAACAATTTTTCACGTACAGTATTCCAATAACCGAATAAATTCTCTATTTTTGAATTCAGCATAAAAATTATCAATGAAATTAATTTTTCCCTATTTTGTGATTTTTAAACAACTGATAAGAAAGTTAATTTTTATGTGAGAATCCTCTCATCTTATTGGGCATTACTCCAATAACCTTCTGCTCCTCAGAAATCAATCTGAATCAACGCAGAAATTAATCATCGAGGATTTAGTTGACTCTAATGACTCTAATGACTCTAATTACCTTAATTATTTTTCTCTGATAATATATTCAATCAAAAATAGAATAATCTATCCTTAACCTGGATGTTGATTATTGCTTGACAAAATTCTTAATTACAAAAATTTCCTTTTATAATGAAATTCTTTATCTATTAATTTAATTATTGATTAGAAATTCAAAATTTAATTCTCAAATGATACAGACAAATAGAGAATAATTTAATTAATTGGTTCACAGAAAACTTGATGAAATAAAGAGCAATCAAAATGATTATAAAGTTTTGCAAAACCCTTAAAATATAATTCCACACAATTGCGTAATAATGTTCGATTTGCACTGACTCAAAATTAAGTTTTTCTCTATTAATTACTCCCATGATAACTCGATTAATTCACAAATCATCGTACAACCCTGGTTGGAAACAATTGATTCTAAATTCTCAAAAAAAAAATTCCTGAATAGGCTTAGTATGTTGACTATGAGAAAATATTACATCAAGAAGGAAATCCCTGGTTTCTTCCGATTTTTCAATAATTAATCCTTTAATTAATTTCCATGGATTGGTTTTGAATTCCTTGAATAATTCTTGGATAAATTGAATTAATTCTATTTTTATCCCGGATAATAATTCTTCTATGAACTCTAACATTAATTACTTGAGTAAAGAAATCTGTTTCCTTTAACAACAAAAAAAATAATAATAATAATTTCTCCAGTTACTCACGTTGAATCTCAGTAATTCAAAGAATAATTTTAGTTATTTTTGAGTATGGGTTTGATCGATAAACTTCCTTCCTTCCTTCAGATTCTGATTGATTGGTTCAACGTTCTTTTGTTGCAATAGCCAATTGTTATTGATGATTGAAGAGTCGGATTGAGTTGGTGTATATGGGAGTAAATGATTTTTGTGGGAAGTACCTGCTTTGGATTTCAAAATAAAATTTTTAATTTATCGAGAATAATTCCTTCGAATTTTTCACGATGAATTAATTCTTCAAAATTATTTAAAACGTCAGGAATAACTTCCTAAAATTTTTAAATACTGAATTAAATTATTAAAATTATTCAGAACGTCAGAAATAATTTTTCGGAAATATTTATGATGATTTAATTTTTCAAAATTATTTAACGCGTCAGAAATATTTTCCTGAGGTTTAAACACTGAATTAAATTTTTTTAAAAATTATTTAGAACTTCAGAAATAATTTTTCTGAATTATTTATGATGATTTAATTTTTCAAAAATTATTCTTCCGCGTCAGAAATATTTTTCTGAATTTATAACCACTGAATTAAATTTTAAATTTATTTAAAACCGTCAGAAATAATTTTTCTGGATTATTTATGATGATTTACTTTTTCAAAAATTATTCAACGGGTCAGAAATAATTTTTCTGAAATTTTAAACACTGAATTAATTTTTAAAATCATTTAAAACCCTCAGAAATAATTTTTCTGAATTATTTATGATGATTTAATTTTTCAAAAATTATTTAACGCGTCAGAAATATTTTTCTGAAATTTTAAACACTGAATTAATTTTTAAAATCATTTAAAACCGTCAGAAATAATTTTTCCGAATTATTTATGATGATTTAATTTTTCAAAAAATTATTTAACGCGTCAGAAATATTTTTCTGAATTTATAACCACTGAATTAAATTTTAAATTTATTTAAAACCGTCAGAAATAATTTTTCTGGATTATTTATGATGATTTACTTTTTCAAAAATTATTCAACGGGTCAGAAATAATTTTTCTGAAATTTTAAACACTGAATTAATTTTTAAAATCATTTAAAACCCTCAGAAATAATTTTTCTGAATTATTTATGATGATTTAATTTTTCAAAAATTATTTAACGCGTCAGAAATATTTTTCTGAAATTTTAAACACTGAATTAATTTTTAAAATCATTTAAAACCGTCAGAAATAATTTTTCCGAATTATTTATGATGATTTAATTTTTCAAAAAATTATTTAACGCGTCAGAAATATTTTTCTGAATTTATAACCACTGAATTAAATTTTAAAATTATTTAAAACCGTCAGAAATAATTTTTCCGAATTATTTATGATGATTTAATTTTTCAAAAAATTATTTAACGCGTCAGAAATATTTTTCTGAATTTATAACCACTGAATTAAATTTTAAAATTATTTAAAACCGTCAGAAATAATTTTTCCGAATTATTTACGGTCATTCAATGATTTAAAATTATTTTTGCGGAATTATTCGCGATAATTTTAAATTAATTAACGTCGGAAATAGTTGGTTTTAATTTTTAGCACTGATATTATTCACGGTTGGTTTTAGTATCTTTGATTTTTGCACCTTTTTGGCTTTGAGATGTTTTCACTCTCAAGTTGTTGCCGGAACTGATGCTCTGTCCACGCATGGACGGCCACTTGTTGCTTCAGCGGATTAATTAGTGTAGATTAATATGCACGCTAATTTTTCCCTGTATGTGTAATGAGGTGTGGCACGCGCATGCTTATTGTGTTTTTTCGTGGTGTTGTCAAGGGCGTCATCAACAACCAATCAGAATTTTTAATTTCTTTAATTTAATTTTTCTATTATTCCAGACATCTTTTTGACTGGAATTTATATATTTTTGTTAATCAAAAATTTTCCTCTAATTTTTGATATGAATATTTCTTCTTTATCGAGTCTATTTCTCATAGAAGAAATATGACTCCTGATGACTATGGTGGGGTCTCAGACCACCAGACCTCCCGTATAGAGTATTTAATTCGATCTATTCGATAAAATTGAAATCAGATCGAACACAACTCCTCAAGAATCTTTATTTGATTCCTGTGGAATTTATATTCGATCTTTTTCCTTTAATATATTTTTCAAAATTTTTTATTTCAAAAAAAAATTCTGTGACGTCGTCAGGACGTAACATTACATAATGACTCATTTTTTCAGAGTCTGAAACATAATTGTTTTCTAAATGGGCAATTTTTTTCGTGAGAACATTGTTTAATAGCTTATGTCTCGGGAGCGTTGGTAAAAAATGTGATACTACACAATAATAATACACAATCCATGAAAATATTTTTGTTATACAAGAATACTAGATTTTTGAAATAAAACCTAATGAGATCATGAATTCTACATTTTGTTTTTTTTCTTGTCATGTGATCATTTTAATCAATTTTTAACTTCCCGACACGGAGGGTGGGAGTTATTGTAATGACCCCGTAAATGGAAAATAAAATTCTAGTTTATATTTGATTTGAATTTTCCCGCGTCGAGGTGAAGAACTATCGATGTTTTTAAAGATCGATTATTTTTCCCCAGACATCGATGGTAACATCCGACGACTCGCGCGCATGAGCCGCCGAACCAATGAGAGCGCTCAACGTGTCAGTGGCGATACAGCGCGCAGCTGATTGGTTCGGCGATACTAACGCTGACTGTATTATAATAGGAGTCGAACTTCGGCAATTTCACATTTCACCTCCGTTCCTCAGTCAGTGAAGAGTATAACTACGTCGACAATGCCACCCAAGGCTAGCGGTAAAGCTGTGAAGAAGGCTGGCAAAGCCCAGAAGAACATTACCAAGACCGATAAGAAGAAGAAGCGTAAGAGGAAGGAGAGTTACGCCATCTACATCTACAAAGTCTTGAAACAAGTCCACCCCGACACTGGAGTCTCCAGCAAAGCCATGAGCATCATGAACTCATTCGTCAACGATATCTTCGAACGAATTGCTGCCGAAGCATCACGATTGGCTCACTACAACAAACGTTCCACCATCACGTCTCGGGAGATTCAAACAGCTGTTCGTCTTCTTCTCCCCGGAGAACTCGCCAAGCACGCTGTCTCTGAAGGCACTAAGGCTGTCACCAAGTACACCAGCTCCAAGTAAACGGAAAAACATGAAATAATCGGCCCTTTTCAGGGCCACAACATTTTCAAGACGTTGTTAACTCTTTTCGTCTCATTTTCATATTGAATGGTTTCGCAATTAGCAAATATTGATCGAGCTATTTAGAATTCAGAGGGTAGGTTCAATGTTATGTCAATTCTGTCGTATCTTCGAGATGATTACTCACAATTATAATCGATGATATTACTTGTCTATCATGCGTCACGTCCACAAATTGAAAGCGGGCGATGCTGTAACGTTAAATTCCCACCATTTAATGAACCCCTTTCATAATTTCACCATATGGAATCCTTGCATTGTTCGGTATTGATATCTGAATCGAGCACGTCAACCGTATAAATTGTACATCTAATTTGTAAAGATGTCTGCTCAATTGATGATGGGTATTGGAGAGTACATCATTATATATGTGGTTACTTGTGCCAACATAATACATAATAAAGAAACAACATTGATCACATGAATTTAATGATTGGGTAATTCTCACGTTCAAAGTGTTTGGTGGCCCTGAAAAGGGCCGATTGTTTGTATAGATTCTTGTTGATGTCAGAATTAACCTCCAAATCCATAAAGAGTACGTCCCTGACGTTTCAGAGCATAGACTACATCCATGGCGGTGACAGTCTTCCTCTTGGCGTGCTCGGTATAGGTGACAGCATCACGGATGACGTTCTCAAGGAAGACCTTGAGTACACCACGCGTCTCTTCGTAGATCAGGCCAGAGATACGTTTGACTCCACCACGACGAGCGAGACGACGAATGGCCGGTTTGGTGATTCCCTGGATGTTATCACGAAGTACTTTACGATGGCGCTTGGCTCCTCCTTTTCCCAATCCTTTTCCTCCCTTACCACGACCAGTCATTCTGACTTTAGATTGAAAAATACGTCACCGCGGTACTGAGAATTGCAGACGAGTAATGTCTGAACCTCGAAAATATTCTCTTTATATAGATTTCCAATTATGCTACCCCCACTCCCCAAAAATAAACCAATGAGATTGAAGCATATGTGACTCCCTCTCCCGCTTCCTAACCCAATGGGAATGAGCCGTCTTGTTATATATACAGGGTCATTGTGATGAAATTCATCAATTCGTCCTTTGAAAATGAAAACAGATATAGTGTACTGGCGGACGACAATCAAAATGAGCAAACTGACGAAACAGTCACAAGTGACTGCGACACACCTGACGCCTCAGGAAATGTCACAAGCATCAAGAAGCTTAAAATCCCGCCAATTGTTGTGGCAATGACAAGCAACCCCAAGTTTCTTATGGAAACAATTTCTAAGTGGTGCGATGGCATAATCAATTTCAAATACACACCAAAAGCTATCACAGTGTATGCAACTAGTACAACAGATTATCAACTAATACAAGATGGGTTAGAAATGAATGGCTACAACTTCCACACATTCATGGACTCTAATACAAAACCCCATCACAGAGTAATAAAAGGATTTCCTACAATACCGACGGCTGAAATAATCAGTGAACTGAAAGAACAGGGAGTAGATGCCACTAGGTGTTGTTTCCTCAAGCAGAAGATAAACAAGGTACCTCCATTTGACTATCCTATCTACATGGTGACATTTGCTACAGCTGAACAGGCAATCAAAGCAACAGAGATCAAATATTTAGCCTACTGCAAAATAAAGTGGGAGAAATACAGAAACAAAAAACGTATAACACAGTGCCACCGCTGCCAACAGTTTGGACATGGATCCAGTAGTTGCCATGAGAAACCAAAATGTGTAAAGTGCCCAGGAGAACACCTGACAGCCGAGTGCACGAAAGAAAAATTAAGCAAACCAACTTGCTGCAATTGTGGTGGAGATCATCCAGCAAACTTTAAACAATGCGAGGCATATTTAAAGCACTTGGATAAGGTGCTTAAGAATAAAGATCCAACAACAAAGAAACCACAATCCAGCAAAAACAGAAGAGAGACAGTGATACGAGGTGAGCGACCCCAGCTGGCAGCCTCCACCCCACGTCAGTTGAAACGGGATACTCAACAACACACGTATGCTCAAGCCACCACAGGAGAGATCTACAACAACAACAGTATCCTTAACATAAATAAACAAGAGCAAGCTCCATCTGAGTCGCCAATAATTATGTCAGAAATCAATACACTAATAGAAATCAAAAATGAAATAAATAAACTCAAAGAAATGTGTGATCTTAGTAAAATGCTTCAAGCAATTAAACAATTGAACCTTGAGATGAGAGATTGCGCGAATGAGCAAGAGAAATTTATGATTTTCTATAATTACTTCAGTAAAAATGGATAATAACAAAAAAAAAGTACAATATCAAAATAGCGTATTGGAATGCCGGAGGCTTCAAGGAAAAAAAATACGAAACATTAAATTTCCTGAATAAACACAAAATAGACATACTCTTACTAAGTGAAACACATTTTAATGAGAAAAGTAGTATAAAAATACAGGCATACAACTGTATTAACAAAAACAGAGAATCAACTGAAACTGGAGGTGGAGTAGCAATTTATATTTCTAAAAATATACAATTTCAGGAACTTGAGACCGAAACAATCACATTTGAAACAGTGGCAATCAGAGTGGGTGACATAGTTCTTACGTCAATCTATAACACACCATCGGGCAGTAAAAACAAAAAAACTATTGGGCCATTCAATCCTGATGAACTCAACAAAATATTCAAATTAGGGCACAAGGTATTGATCTGTGGCGATTTCAATGCCAAAAACACAAATTGGAATTGCTTTAAAAATGACCAGCAAGGAAAAAAGTTAATAGAATATCTGGCAAAAAATGATGCCAAAATTGAATTCCCAAACCAACATACTCTCTATCCGAATGGAGGAGAGCCGTCCTCCACAGTAGACCTAACACTAAACAAAAACGTAAATATAACTAAGCCACTAACATTGAACGAACTAAATTCTGACCATCTCCCAGTAGTATTTACAATACTGAAGCATAATATTCAAAAAACTGAAGTAGAATTGCTGGACTATAAGAAAGCTAACTGGACTGAATTCAGAGAGTCACTAAAAAACTCAATAAATATAACAAACCAAATCAAAACGAAAGAACAAATTGATGAGGAAGTAGATTCATTAACTAATAAAATAAATCAGGTCATCAAAAAAGCAATTCCAACAAGAAAATTACGTCATCAACCCACTCAGATTCCCACTGCTATTAAGCTGCTAATAGATAAAAGAAACAAAACAAGATCGAAATACCAAAAAACGAGAGATGAGTTTTGGAAAAAAATAAAAAATAGGCTGACAAATATAATCAACAAAAAAATACTAGCTCATAACAGGAAGACCTGGGATGACAAGTGTGCCAATCTCAATGCACGTGACCACTCAGCATGGGGCATGGCACGTGCATTGAAGGGCGGAAACAGAAATCAAATCCCAGTACTTCACGGTGCCAATGGGCTGGTATTTGACGACTCCTCGAAAGCCAACGCATTTGCAGATGTTTTTGAAAAAGTACATTCGCTAACAAAAGACTTTGGTACGATATCGCACGATAATAACATACATAGAGATTATATAAGACTGAAAAACAAATACATGTCACTAGATGAAATAGAATTAACCAGCCCCAAAGAAAATAACCGAAAAAATTAAAGAACTGAAACCGAAAAAAGCCCCAGGCATAGACAATATACAAAACATAATTCTTAAAAATCTACCAACAAAAGCAATAGTCCAACTAACATATATCTACAATAGCTGCATGATATTATCATATTTCCCCAAACAATGGAAACTAGCAAACGTCTTAGCATTCCCAAAACCGAACAAACCTCAGCTATTCCCACAAAATTATCGACCGATAAGCCTCCTACCGACGCTAAGCAAACTCTTCGAAAAAATTATATTCAGCAGGATCAAACATCACCTGCAAGACCAAAATATCCTCATCCCGGAACAATTCGGTTTTAGAAATGAGCATAGCACAGTCCAACAACTGGCTAGATTGACGGATCATATCTCTGTCAATTTTAATATAAATAAAAACACGGGAATGATCCTGCTGGATATAGAAAAAGCATTTGACACTGTGTGGATAGAAGGACTCGTCCATAAACTAGATAAAATAAACACTACAATGTTCTTGATTAAAATTATATTAAGTTACCTGACAGAAAGGAAATTCACTGTTAGAGTCAACCAGAAACAGTCAAGCAATAGGGACATAGAAGCAGGGGTCCCACAAGGATCAATCCTAGGTCCGTTGCTGCTCCTTATTTATATAAATGATATACCAAAATCAATAAAAACAAACTTAGCCCTCTTTGCTGATGATACAGCAATATATGCATCCTCATGGTCAAATATATTATTAACTAAGCATCTCCAGGATCACTGGAACTTACTTGATGAATTTTTTCAAAAATGGAAAATAAAGATAAATACAACAAAAACCGAATTTATCATATTCTCCATTAAAAATGGAATCGAAAATAAAAAAGCCATCAATGAGTGTTCGGTGAACATGGACGATGTAGAAATCGAACCATGCAATTCCGTTAAATACCTGGGACTGACCCTAGACAAAAAATTGAATTTCACAAAACACATTGATATAACTAGGCAAAAAACATATGGTATTAAAAACATGATCAACCCTCTCATCAAAAGGTCAAGTAAAGTCAGTACAAAAACCAAAATATTATTATATAAAATGATAATAAAACCTATTTTTATGTACGCAGCGCCCATTTTTAGTAACACATGTGATAATAATTTTAAAAAGCTACAAGTGATACAAAATAAATGTCTTAGAGCAATAAGCAATGCTGATTACACTAAAAAAAATTCAGATATACATAGAGAACTAGACTTACAGACTGTCAAACAAGCAATATATGAAGCAGCAAACAATTTTTATAAAAACAAAATGAATGATTTAGACATATTGAAAAACACGTGTAAATTGAATAATGACAACCTGTTCTTCAGGATAAAACATAAATTACCACAATATGTAACAATGACATCTCATGATGGAGATAAATGACAATATTATTCATAAAAATGAAAGAAAAAGAACCAAAGAAGTAGAATAAGATAATTAGAATAAGATTATTAGTTATAAGTGTATGCTTTATTAGTTCTAAGACAAATGTAACACAATAAAAAGGAGGACACCCAACTCACCCTCCTGAAAAAGATATATTAAAAGAAAATAATAAATTAAACACATAAACATGCTGAAAAGTAAATATTATAAAATTAATTAAGACAAAATTGACACTTGTTAATAGGCACCATAAAACATTATAAAACAAATAAATGTATAAGCCGGAGAGGCGCATATTTGTACAAAACATCAAATGAATAAATGAGTTTTAAAAAGTAAACGAAATTCATCACGATTCGATCATCATTCTCATTACTTTTGATCACCCACATTACTTGACACCGACTTGACTTCATAAATATTTATTTAAATCTTCATTTTATAATTGACACTTGACACATATCTAAGTGTAGCTATTGACTCTTATAATTTCAATTATAAGTGTAAAGTAAAATTAGTGAACAGTGTGCCAGATGACGACAAGATGCTCAAAAAGAAAAAGGATGGTAGTCAGGTACCACCAAGAATACCAACTAGACCAAGACCGACTCCAACGGGAAGGCCGCCATTAATGGAGCAGCACCATTCAGATATCCCATCTACATGGTAACATTTGCAACTGCTGAAGAAGCAAAGAAAGCAACCGAAATTATTTACCTAGCTCACTGCAAAATACGCTGGGAAAAATATAAAAATAAAAAACAAATAACCCAATGCCATAACTGCCAACAATTTGGCCATGGCTCCAAAAACTGCCACAGAAATCCAAAATGTGTTAAATGTCCTGGACATCATCTGACTAGAGACTGCACAAAACTGGATGAAACGAAACCAATCTGCACAAACTGCGGAGGAGAGCACCCAGCGAACTACAAGAAATGTGAAATCTACCTCAAACATCTGGACAAAGTCTTGAGAGCCAAAAAACCATCAAAAATGAAAGTCGAGCCAGAGAAACAACGCAGAGCTCATCACTATCATGATGGGTATCATGAGCCGCCAATGTCAACCCCCCGCCACGAGAGGAAGACTACACCAAAGACGTATGCTGAGATCAAGGAGGTTGAGCCTTATAACACCACCAGCTTCACTCACGACCATCAGGTATTCCCACAATCTCTAGCATACCAACCTAATAACGATATTAACACATGCCTAGAAATTCAAAAAGAAATGAAAAAAACTGAAGGAAAATTGTGATCTCAGCAAAATGCTACAAATCATTGAAAATTTAAATGAAAAAATAACTAAAAGTTCTACGGAACAAGAAAAATTTATAGCAATCTATGAACTATTCACTCAAAATGGAGATTAAAAATGTAAAACAAAATATCAAAATAGCTTATTGGAATGCCGGTGGCATTAACAATAAAAATTTCGAGACCCTTCACTTCTTGAATAAACATAAGATTGACATCCTCATGGTAGGAGAAACAAAATATAATAATAATAGTAACATCAACTTACACGGGTATAACTGTATCAATAAAAATAGGGACACAGGAGGAGGAGTAGCCATCTACACACACAAAAAACACTATAGGTGTTTCACCTTTTGTTGGGGTTGATTTACCCCTATCCTTTAAGAGGTGAATCACCACTAATCAAGGCGCGGTTTACCGATACTAAGGTGTAATTCACCACTGCCATGTGGTATTTTACCTCAATCCAAGGTTAGAATTCCCACCTTAAAAGGGTGAAATACCCTATCAGCGAGGTAATTTACCACATATTTAGTATTGAAATACATCGATCGATAACCCTTGTCGATGAAAATAATTTCGGATCATTTTTCTTCATCTGAATCGGGAAGGGGAGGGGAAAATGGACCGGAGGGCGAAACGGACCATGTGATTTTTCTTTAATTTTTTTTTTCTTACTCGATTTGGCCATAAAAGATAAGGCCAAATCAAGTAATATATAGATAAAATGGTCAAGCGGGAAGGGTGGGGGGCCAATTTGAGGGTCAAATGGTCCACAGGGTAGGCTGGAGAATCAATTCGAGGGTCTAATAGTCTAGTGTGGAGGGTGGAAGGTGAATTCAAAGGTAAAACGATCTGGAGTGAAGAGTGGAAGGTGGACTCGAAAGTCGAACGATTGAAAGTGGAGGCTGGAAGGTCAATTCAAGGATCAAACTGTCTGAGAAGAGCATGAAAAGTCAATTCATGGGTCAAGCGACATCACTACTTGAATTCACCTTTCAGACTTCTCCTTAGATCATTTGACCCTTGATTCGGCCTTCCAGTCTCCCATATGTCCCTGAACTTAGCAGGAGCGCTCGCAGCAGAAATTTCCGTACTTTTGGGGTGGACAGTACTGTTGTCACAATAATAATTTTGCAAAAAGCGAGGGGGTTAAAATTTTTTTTAGGAGTTCTCCAAGAGGAGGAGTATTTTGGAGTTCTGGAGAAATACCTCCTAAATTTTTAGCGAAAAAAAACGTGCCGAACTATGTCAAAAGTGGCCATTTGGGATATTTGGTCTTTTGACACTTGCCCTCACTTTTGACATAGCCTGGAAAGTTTTTTAAAAAATAAAATTGTTTATTTAACAATTAGATTATAAGGGGATCAATAGGGGAACAAAATGTAAAAACCCGAAAGGGTATAAACCTGAAAAATAAATAAATGAATAAATTTAAAAAAATGAAATAATAAACGATAAATTAGAAAAATGTGTCTCGAAGAAATTTATTTTAGCCTTAACCATCAACGAGCTGAGCTCTGATCATCTCCCAGTGGTTTATACCATCTTGAAACATAAAATCCAAAAATCAGAAGTCCAACTCTTAGATTATAAAAACGTCAACTGGCCCAAATTCAGGGAAAGACTTAAAAAATCAATAAAAATAACAAACATCACAACTGTGTCAGAAATAGATGCAAAAGTCCAACTAATAACAAATCAAATCACAGAAGCTATGGCAGAAGCTACCCCAATCAAAAAAATTCAACACGAAATCATCAAGATGCCTCATGATATCAAAATACTGATCGAGCAAAGAAATATAATGAGAACGAAATTCCAAAAAACTAGGCAAGTGTTTAGGAAGGAAGTTAAAAACAGACTGACGAATGTTATAAATAAAAAAATACTAGAACATACAAGAAAGCAATGGGACACCAAAATGTCCAAACTCAAAGCTCAAGACCTATCCCTCTGGGGAATGGCCAAGTCATTGAAAAATAAAAATCAAAATCAAATCCCCATACTTCATGGGGCTCAAGGTCTCGTTTTTGACGATCATTCCAAAGCAAATGCCCTGGCTGATGTGTTTGAAAAGGTTCATAGACTGACGATAGATGATGGAGATCCAACTCATGATCATAAAATACATAAAGAAGTCAATAAAATTAGACTTAGTGAAGTCAGTAGTGAAGAAATTGAGCTGGTCACTCCAAAAGAAATTAGCGTAATTCTGAAATACTTAAAGCCTAAGAAAGCCCCAGGCATTGATAATATCCAGAACATAGTGCTGAAGAATCTTCCAAGAAAGGCAATAGCATAATTGTCACATATTTATAATAATTGTCTTAAAATGTCGTACTTCCCAGAACAGTGGAAAATAGCCAACATTCTTCCATTTCCTAAACCCAATAAACCACAGCTATTCCCACAGAACTACAGACCGATAAGTCTACTACTTACACTGAGTAAGATTTTCGAAAAAATTATATCTACCAGGATCAAAAGCCACTTGAATGTCAATAATATACTTATTTCTGAACAATTCGGGTTCAGAAATAAACATAGTACTGTACAGCAACTTGCTAGGCTGACAGACCATATATCTGTCAACTAAAATATAAATAAAAATACAGGCATGATCCTGTTGGATATAGAGAAGGCCTTCGACACTGTACACGGAAAGAAAAAATTCTTGAATCAGGCATATTATATGCTTGATTTGAGCATAAATAATATTCTCAAATCAGGAATATTATTTATGCTATAAAGACGCGTATCCAGAACATTTTTTCGAATATTTCATGTCTCGAGGCAAAGTTTATTCAGCATTATTTTCCTTTCTCCAATAATTAATTAATTATCTCTGATATCTTTATTTTATATATCATGAATGGTTTATGAAATTATAAAAATGTCATATAAATATTTTATATGTATATTTAAAAGTAAGTATTTTTATATATATTTTTATATATAATCGATGGTTTCTCCATCTAAAGTTGATCGAATCAACCTCTACATCAAATCTTTCGACGAGCAATTAAAATAATGACAACTTTAGATGAGTGCGAATGAGATAGTCGCACCCAAGGTCAGATTAATCCCTCACGAAGGCCTTGAATTTGTTGTGAATCGCCGCGCGTTACAGTGACACCACTGCTGTTCATTGTTCTCTGTGAAGCAGTTGAGTGTAGTTGTATTTTTGGTGAAGGTGAATTTTCTTGCAGAAAAAGGTGAAATATAATTAAAAATAATGAGTGACGTAGTGAATAAAGAGTATAAATACATGCAATTATTGAAGGAAGCGGATATGGAAGAATTCATGAGAATTCTTCGTGGTAAATCTTCCTTTTCTTATTTTATTGACATAATAGTGAAGAATACTCATCATCACTAATTCCGTTTTGAATTTAATGTCCGACTGTGATGATTGCTTCGTGAATTTGATGGTAAACAATCAATAATCTGTTTTAGATCAGAGTGTTGACGATGATGTGTTCAATAATTTAACCGATTCTCAAGTTGATAAGCTTTTCCCAGATAATTTGGTAAAGATTGGACGGAAATTCAAGTTCCAAAACTTTCTCAAGGATCTTCCCTGAGCCAGGTATTTTTCAATTTCATGCATAAATCAACTCACAATACATCAATTATTTCCATTAATCTATTGCTGACAGAGTGAAGAATTAAGTGATTCCGATGAGCCAGAAAAATCAATAAGGAATGAAGAAGAAATCTATGATTTGAGTTTACGATTGAGTCAGGTAATTTGAGAATAATTCATAAACGAAAATCCACCTCAGTGATCCTCATTCATCTCAGTGAACCTCTTTCACTTCAACGACACTCATTTCTGTTTACATGTTATTCACAGAGCAGTGTGAAAGACGCTGACGATAACAATCAGGCTGATAGAACATCATCATTATCATTTTCATCACAAGTATAAATCTTTTCATATAATTATAAACCCTCAATTATTGTGGTTATGTTGAATGTTGACAAGAGATGAATTATTTTTATATTATAACACGTTGAGGAATACCTCGATATCACTATTCCTTCAAATTCACTAATTTTTTTAACATTTGCATGAAGCCTCACGGAAAAAAATTCTTGAATCAGGCATATTACATGCCTGAATTGGGAATATTATTCTCAATTTGAGAATATTATTCTCAAATCAGGAATATCTATATGCTCGAATCGAGCATATTTTATTCTCAATTCGGGAATAATATTCTCAATTCCAGAATAATATTCTCAATTCAGGCATATAATATTCCTAAATCAAGAATATTTATATGCGCGAATCGGGCATATTTTATTCTCAATTCAGGAATAATATTCTCAATTCAAGAATAATATTCTTAAATCAGGTATATTGTATGCCTGAATTGGGAATATTATTCCCGAATTGAGAATAAAATATGCCCGATTCAAGCATATAAATATTCTTGATTTAGAAATATTATATGCCTGAATTGGGAATATTATTCTTGAATTGAGAATATTATTCCCGAATTGAGAATAAAATATGCTCGATTCGAGCATATAGATATTCCTGATTTGAGAATAATATTCTCAAATTGAGAATAATATTCCCAATTCAGGAATATAATATTCCTGATTTGAGAATATTATTTATGCTCAAATCAAGCATATAATACGCCTGATTCAAGAATTTTTTTTTTTCGATCCATATGTGGATCGAAGGTCTTCTATATAAACTGAAAAACAGTTCAGTTCAGTTCAAAAGTATTTTATTGTTTCTCTTTGTTTTTTTTTACATTTGTTTTTGTATATGCGAGGTACATAATTTATAGTTTTAAGATTCCTGCCCCTTTTGCTGGGTTACGCTTATTAGTACTTACTTACTTACTTTAGTCTTGTTTGTTTCTTGTTCGAATTTCGGATTTGGTTTTACATGATTTTTTTCTTTTCCGGATTTATGGAATGCCAAAATTTTTCCACGTTTCCATTGGCTGGGAAAGTAGCCCAGGACAAGGCAAGCATTGAATAGCACCAGCCTTCTTTTGATTGATATCGAAAAAGCATTTGATACCGTGTGGTGTCGAGGCCTGATACACAAATTGGCCCTGTATCATATACCTGATTATATAATTAAATTTATAAGTGACTACTTAAAAAACAGATCCTTTAATGTCTGCGTGGGGACATCGCTGAGCTCAGAGAGGAGAATAGCCGCGGGGGTACCTCAAGGCTCAATCCTTGGACCAACATTATTCCTATTGTACATAAATGATATTCCAAAACACGAAAAAACTAATCTAGGTCTATTTGCAGATGACACCGCGGTATATTCTGCCTCTTGGAGCAAAGACCTTGCACTAAAATATATACAAGAACACATCATTAAACTGGAAAAATTCTTTGAAAAATGCAAAATAAAAATTAACGTCGCAAAAACGGAGTTGATGATCTTCACGCACAAAATGAAAAAACCAAAATTGAATGTAATTATGTATGATGAACCACTCAAGGTCACAACCGAAGCGAAATATCTGGGTTTTGTGTTGGACACTAAGTTGACCTTCACAAAACACATCAAACAAATAGCGCGCAAGGCTCAAGCTGCAATCAGCATTTTATACCCTCTATTAGCAAGAAAAAGTGCTGTAAATACTAAAAACAAAAAAACACTCTATACTATGTGTATTCGTCCAATATTAACATACGCGAGCCCGATATGGAGCAACACATATAAAACAAATTACAACTTAGTACAAAGAATACAAAATAAATGCCTAAGAATGATATTAAACTTAGATAGAAATACGAAAGTCTGTGATTTACATGATAAAGCCGAATTGGCACCTATGTATAATGTTGTTCAAAAGTTAGCAACCAATTTCTATGAAAATACGTTAGACAAGCTTGAAATTTTAAAAAATGTATGTAAAAGACCTAGAAGTAGTTGGGATAAATATAAGCTAGCTCATGATATAATATTGACAAAACCAAAACTGGAGGCTGGACCACCATAAACTGTATACTAGAGTAAGGAACTAATGATAAATAATCAGGTTTTTTAATAAACTTTTTACCTGCAAATATTACTAAAATCATGTAAAACCAAATCCGAAATTCGAACAAGAAACAAACAAGACTAAAGTAAGTAAGTAAGTACTAATAAGCGTAACCCAGCAAAAGGGGCAGGAATCTTAAAACTATAAATTGTGTACCTTGCATATACAAAAACAAATGTAAAAAAAAACAAAGAGAAACAATAAAATACTTTTGAACCTGAACTTGAAAATAGACATCCTCCTACTAGGAGAAACAAAGTATAATGAAAAAAGTAACACCAAACTCCAGGGTTACGACTGCGTTAATAAGAATAGAAACACAACTGAAACAGGAGGTGGAGTAGCCATCTATATCAATAAAAACATACAATATCATGAACTCGCGATTAAAACTACAACTTTTGAATCTGTGGCAATCAGAGTGGGAGAAATAGTAATAGCTTCAATATACAATACCCCAGATGGCAGTAAAAATAAAAAAAACAGATGGGCTATTCAATCCAACTGAACTGGATAAAATATTTAAACGTGGAAATAGAGTCTTAATATGCGGAGAGTTTAATGCAAAACATACCAACTGGAATTGCTTCAAAAACAAATAGTCAAGGGAAAAAATTAATGGAATATCTCACCAAAACTGACATAGTAATTGAATTCCCGAATCAACACACATTATACCCCTACACAGGAGCATCAGCATCCACAGTAGATCTAACCCTGAACAAGAACGTTAATATAACCAACCTAATAACACATGAAGAATTGAACTCAGATCACCTCCCAGTAGTATTCTCAGTCCTAAAACATAATATACTAAAATCCAAAGTTAAACTACTTGATTATAAAAAAGCCAATTGGCCCGAATTTAGAGATTCAGCAAAAAAATCCTTAATACTAACAAATCAAATCAAAACCAAGGTCGAAATTGATAGAGAAGTAAAGTCATTGACCAATCAAATCAATAAAGCCATTGAAGAAGCAATTCCAGTTAGAAAATTATAACACAAACCCACTCAGATGCCTACTGATATTAAACTTTTGATCAACATGAGAAATAAAATGAGAGCAAATCACCAAAAAACACGCAACAAATTCTGGTAAAAGATGAAAAATAGACTAACGAATGTAATTAATAAAAAAATACTAGCCCACACCAGGAAGTCATAGGATAAGAAGTTGTCTATTCTCAATGCACGTGACCACTCAGCATGGGGTATGGCACGTGCATTGAAGGACAAAAATAAAAAACAAATACCCATACTTCATGGTGAGCATGGGTTGGTGTATGATGATCTCTCGAAAGTAAATGCAATTGCTGACGTATTTGAGAAAGTACATATGCTAACTAAAGACTTTGGTGAAATATCTCACGATAATAAAATTCATAGAGAATACATGAGACTGAAGCATAGCCATTTAGCACAGGATACATTGATCTAGTCAGCCCAAAAGAAATATCTAAAAAAATAAGAGAATTAAAACCTAAAAAAGCCCCAGGTATTGACAATATACAAAATATAGTACTCAAGAACCTCCCATCAAAAGCAATAGTCCAACTAACGTACATTTTCAACAGCTGTCTGAAATTATCACACTTTCCAAATCAATGGAAGGTGGCTAATGTGCTACCATTCCCAAAACCGAATAAACCGCAACTGTTCCCTCAAAACTACAGACCTATAAGTCTTCTACCCGCGCTAAGCAAGCTATTCGAGAAAATAATATCCAGCAGAATCGAAAGTCACCTAAAAGAGCATGATATACTCATCCCTGAATCATTTGGCTTCAGGAATGAGCATAGTACAGTGCAACAGCTGGCTAGACTGACGGACCATGTTTCTATTAATTACAACATTAATAGAAACACGGGTATAATTCTGCTGAATATCGAGAAAGCATTTGACACAGTGTGGGTCGAAGGTCTTATATATAAGTTAGAAAAAATCAAAACCCCATTGTTTTTGATCAAAATTATAATGAATTATCTAAACGAGAGAAAATTCACGGTAAGAGTAAACCAGAAACAATCGAGTCTTAGGGACATAGATGCAGGTGTACCACAAGGATCTATACTTGGACCACTGCTTTTTCTGGTATACATAAATGACATTCCTAAATCTTTAAAAACGAACATAGCATTATTCGCAGACGACACAGCCATTTATACATCCTCCTGGTCAAATCTAGCACTAACAAAATATCTTCAGGATCACTGGAACTTACTCGAAGACTACTTCCATAAATGGAAAATAAAAATAAATACTTCAAAAACAGAATTTATTATATTCTCCAAAAAAAGAGGAGCTAAAAATAGTGAAACTATCGATGAGTGCTCAGTGATCATGGATGATAAAAAAATTGAACCATGTAATACTGTAAAATACCTGGGCTTAACATTAGACAAACAATTGAATTTTAATCGACACATCGGCACCATTAGACATAAAACATATGGAATTAAAAATATGATAAACCCATTGATCAAAAGATTGAGCAAAGTACACATATCGACTAAAATGTTATTGTATAAAATGATTATTAAACCAGTTTTTATGTATGCAGCGCCTATATGGAGCAATACAAGTGATAATAACTATAAAAAACTGCAAGTGATACAAAACAAATGCCTTAGAGCCATAAATAAAGCTAATCTAAAGAAGAAGAATATAGATATTCATAATGACTTAGAAATGAAGACTGTCAAAGAAGCAATTCATGATGTAGCGATTGAATTTTACACAAACAAAATGAACGACTTAAATATTTTAAAAAATGCTTGTAAATTAAATGACGATAATTTGTTTTTCAAAATGAAGCACAAACTACCTCAACATGTAGTGATAAATACTCATAACAGCCAAAACAAACTAAGAAAAAATTAGACAAAAAAAAAAAAAAAGTCAAAGAATTAGAGTAAGTTAGATTAAGTTAGTTTTAAGAAAAATTGCTTTACATAGCTCTAAGATCTATATGATGAAATAAAATGGAGGAAACCCCAACTCACCCCCCAAAATAAATATTATATCAACAAAAACGTAAAGAAATGTATTAACTTGTTAAAGAAAATTATCACAAAATTAATTAGGACAAAATTAACTAATGTTAATAGGCACCACAAAATATTAGAAAGCAAAAATGTAAATTATAAATGCATACAATGTAAAAGAATATCAAATGAATAAACGAGTTTCTAAAAACAAAAACCAATTCCATATGGTGCCGGTGCTCCAGTCTATCTCGCTGCAGTTATGGAATATCTGGCTGCTGAAGTTCTTGAGTTAGCAGGTAATGTAGCTCGTGACAGTCGTGACAACAAGAAGACCAGAATCATCCCAAGACATCTCCAGCTGGCCATACGTAACGATGAGGAATTGAACAAATTGTTGTCTGGAGTTACCATTGCTCAAGGTAGTGTCCTCCCCAACATCCAGGCTGTACTTCTTCCAAAGAAGACTGAGAAGAGCAGCGCTTAAGTCAACTTTCGAACGAAAATGCAATCGGCCCTTTTAAAGGCCACAAAATTCTCTGACGAAGAAGACCTCTTTCGCCTAAACTTATTGATTTCCTTTGTTTATGCAGCAAATTGAAAATTCAAAATATTTATAATTATTAAGGGACAGCATACAGTCCACGGTGGAACTAAATCGTGCCACCTAGGCAATACCCCAACTGACATGTTTTCTTCATTTCGGAAAATATTTCTGATAACGTATCCACTCATACTCGTGCTACCTTGCACACGTTTTGAATCTAGTAACCAATAGAGGCACCAACCCATGGCAGGGATGATGAGACGAACTATTATTACTATTATTGTTATCATTATGGTTCGTCCTGACTTGTCAGCATGTGTTCACCTGATTAGAAAAGTCTCTTTGTCAAGTTCCAATCGTCGCAACCAATACCGAAGTCAAATTGACTTTCCACGATTGAGACTGATGATATTAATGTCCACCATGAGTAGAAAACGGAAGCCGATAGGGTCTAGCATGTGCTCGCCCATTAAGTGCTTAGAATTTTTTTTTTTTTTATATAGTGCTGCGAACTGAGCCATGTAATGCCTTTAATGTTAGTCATACAGTCATTGAATAGTGCTTAGAATTCAATAATTAGTATTTACCAATTCGATCATGTAAAACGACGGATAGAAAAGCATTTCCGCCCATGCCTCGTTCATTAATATCCAGGGGAATATTGATTTCGAGCGCCACGACGTGAATAGATGCATTTCGACTCTTAGGTTATGGTCGTTCAATTTAAGATGGCTGCTGAAAGAAGTACCCGGCTATGGATTATTTGATTTATTGTGTTAATAAACAAACAGTTGTATTAATTAAATGCATATAGCGAACAGCAGATTTCAACGTTTGAAATATGTGGTGGCCCTGAAAAGGGCCGATTGCTTGTTTCTGTAGTGTTGAGAGCTTAACCTCCAAATCCATAAAGTGTACGTCCCTGACGTTTCAGAGCATAGACCACATCCATAGCGGTGACAGTCTTCCTCTTGGCGTGCTCGGTATAGGTGACAGCATCACGGATGACGTTCTCAAGGAAAACTTTGAGTACACCACGAGTCTCTTCGTAGATCAGACCAGAGATACGTTTGACTCCACCACGACGAGCGAGACGACGGATAGCTGGTTTGGTGATTCCCTGGATGTTATCACGAAGTACTTTACGATGGCGCTTGGCTCCTCCTTTTCCCAATCCTTTTCCTCCCTTACCACGACCAGTCATTTTGACTTTAGTTTGATAAACACGTTAACACGGTACTGAGAATTGCAGACGAGTAATGTCTGAACCTCGAAAATATTCTCTTTATATAGATTTTCAATTATGCTACCCCCACTCCTTAAAAATAAACCAATGAGATTGAAGCATATGTGACTCCCTCTCTCGCTTCCTAACCCAATGGGAATGAGCTGTCTTGTTATATATACAGGGTCATCGTAACGAAATTCATCACTTGTGTTCTAATCCCATTAGATTACATACTATGGCTCGTACCAAGCAGACTGCTCGTAAATCAACCGGAGGAAAGGCTCCAAGGAAGCAATTGGCCACCAAGGCCGCTCGTAAGAGTGCGCCAGCAACTGGAGGAGTGAAGAAACCCCATCGCTATAGGCCAGGAACTGTCGCTCTTCGTGAAATTCGTCGTTACCAGAAAAGCACTGAGCTTCTCATCCGTAAACTACCATTCCAACGTCTTGTTCGTGAGATTGCCCAGGACTTTAAAACCGACTTGAGATTCCAGAGTTCAGCTGTAATGGCTCTTCAGGAGGCTAGCGAGGCTTACCTCGTTGGTCTTTTCGAAGACACTAATCTCTGCGCTATCCACGCCAAGAGAGTAACCATCATGCCCAAGGACATCCAACTCGCTCGTCGTATTCGTGGAGAGAGAGCTTAGACACTACACTTTCTTTCCCAACCAATTCATCGGCCCTTTTCAGGGCCATCAAAATTGTCTGACGTAGAATTGCCAATTTCCATTTCGATAGAGTTTTTGATATATCATTCACAGTTAATGGTAAACACTAGTTCCACATAATATAAACACTATCGTGTTGCCAATATAACTTATGTATACCACAATAATTGCGAGGGTAATAATTACAGAGTTACATCTTTTTTTCTCTTATATCTTAGCGTTGGTCCCCCTTTGATTGGTCCCGTTCGCAGATCGGAACGCATATCGAAAGTAAAGAAATGAAAGCAGAAACAGAAGGACTCTTTCGTCTCAGGTTTTCCTGAGAACAACTTGGCCGATCTATTTCAAACTCTTCTCCGTTGTAAGCTGAATTAAGGTACTTCCGGAGTATTTATACCTAGGTGAAAATTTCGGAATAGTTTAATGATGCCAAATTTTGATCATATGTTATTGGATTCGTTTTCCAACGTATCATCAAAATTTGGTGTCATTAAACTATTCCGAAATTTTCACCATCTATACTATATTCTATAGTACCTTAAGACCTTGATCACATCATCCATCCGCGAGATATCACTGACCAAAATTTTTAGTCACGTCGTACAAACTTACCCAAACCCAAACACGCACCCATAAATTCAGCCACTTACCCTCTATATACGAAGGATATAGCCAACCAATGGAATAGAATAGAATATCCATAAATTATCTTGATAATGATCGAGTAGTGTTGTAAAGATCTTGACACGTGGACATATGATGACAAATTGTTTTTGGATGTTCGGAGTTAGAAGACGAACAGTAGAATGTGTCAAGTCAAACAACTGTGTTTGTGTATAAACTTAGATTAGTTGGAACAGATAAATTAATAAATACAGATGAATTGAAACGATGGTTCCGGGTAAAATCCCGTTGCTAAAAAAATTAGGAAGTGAGAGTCTCCCCGTAACCAAATCTCTAGATAATCATTAACACTTTATTTTATGAAACACTCAGCAAATCATATGTATTGTTTCACAAATCCGATAATTTTATTAATTACATCTTCTACAACTGTCATTCAAACGAAATACACAAAACAATCTACTTTGAAATACTTCATTCTGACGCTATGTTTCGAATTGCAATTCAACGATTAAATGTAGTTTCCTAATCTGAGTTGAACTCCCAACTTGTCACTGACAAATAACAATATTTCCCACTATTATTTCAACATATTTCATTCTTCTTACATGAATTCAAGTTTAAACTACCCTCAGGAGTGATCGTTCCAGCAAATTAATAATAATTGTTCATTTTATGAATGTTTAAACAGGAGGTTGGCCTCAAACCTTGACGTACCTCACTTGAAAACTCTGAATTTTTCTAATATTGCCCGTAGGAAATTCAATATCAATCGATCTCTTTGGGATGATTGAACATTCAGAAACAGCTATCAATTGGAAAAATTTAGAAAATTCATTGAGTACAATTTGAAAAATCCAAAAACATTGAGATGAAGACAACATTTCCGACGACCCAACAACGCGTTCCCAGTATTACTACGGGTGAGCCTTTCTCCATGGTCCGCGCTCAGTCGGTTAGTAAAATGCTTTCAGTCTCCGATTTTATTCGAAAGTGAGAATATTCTTCTGTGAATTAAACATTCTACTACGACAAGATGGCTGACATTGCTGTTTCCCCAGTTGCTGTACCAGCAGAGGCTGTTCCTGCCAAGGCGGCTACAGTGAAGAAGGCACCTAAGACGAAGACTTCCAAGTCAAAGCCAGCTCATCCCAGCACCGCTGAGATGGTCAATTCTGCTATCAAGGCGCTTGCTGAACGCAATGGATCATCCCTCCAGGCAATCAAGAAATACATCGCTGCTAACTACAAGCTTGATACTGATAAGCATGCTCAGTTCATTAAGAAATACTTGAAATCAGCAGTCGTTTCTGCAACTCTGGTGCAAACCAAAGGAAAGGGTGCCTCTGGATCTTTCAAACTCGCTGTTAAAAAGTCTGACGCTACCAAGCCGAAACCTAAGCCCAAGGCCACTGCTCCAAAGAAGGTTGTATCACCCAAGAAAACAGCAGTGAAGAAGCCGACAGTAGAGAAGGCAGCAGCACCTAAACCTAAAACGAAGGATGTTTCAACGAAGAAAGCTGCTGTAAAGAAACCAGTTACCGAGAAGAAAGCACTCAAGCCTAAGACTGAGAAAGCTGTTAAGCCTAAAAGTCCATCCAAAGCCAAGAAGTCGTCAAAGGGACCAACTGCCAAGCCCAAAGCACCTCAGCCAAAGAAGGCTGCTGCTCCCAAAGCAAAACCAGCTGCCAAGAAACCAGTTGCTCAGAAAAAGTGAATACTCTATTCATTCACTAAACATCTTTCACTACATCAAAACAATCGGCCCTTTTCAGGGCCAACAATTCGTTACAAACGTTGAAAATATCAATTGACATTGAATTTCACATTTTCAATCTAATTGAAATTGAACGACTTATAAGTATTCTATAAAATTACTTGAGAACTTCTATAATACAATTACGATGAGGAGTTCGATTTTCAAGCATGTTTCATATATTAGTCGACAGCATAATATTCAGCAAATTCTCAATTACGTTTATAGACTGCAAACGACACACGATGCTCAACAAGACTGGAATTTTTTTTCTAAAACCATGCGAAGTATTTCTTATATTCAGAACTACTTATCGTTATAAAGAATTCATCGATCTTATAATTTTGAACTTCGATATTATTCATGGACAGATATTTTGATGATTTTCTGGAAATTCCGATGCATGGTAGATTCCTGTAAAAAATGCACTCACAGGTGCAAGGCCGAGTAGAAATATTATTCCTTCCACCAATTGGAGAATAATCAGATGTCAAAGATCAAAAATACAACGAAACTTCAACCTTTACTTGTGATATATTTATTTTGTAATTTAAGAAAATCGTCGAAATTTAGAATTGTATGATTTTAAATAATTTTACCATTTATAACGTCCACACAAATTTTGAAGAAATTGAGAATTATGATCGTCACAAATACCAGAATAAATAATTTTTGTATCAAATCCTCCGTGAGTCTAATATTAATGGAGATCCATTCGAATAAACCCAATACCAAAATAATTATGATAAATTCAATAATGCATCCAACACACATATTATAAGAAACTGAACACATTTACCTTGAAAATTATGTTAAAATTAATTTGGAGTTTTTCTAGAACTTGAAATATTAAATAAATAAATGAGAGCATAAATAGGGCCTTCAATAAAATAATTAATTCCGTGAAATTCATGTCTTCATAAATTATATCTTTCAATAGAACATTTGTTCATTTGTCATGTATTACATATCTGTTCAAGAGTCTTCATAGATCAAAATATAATATTAATATCGTTTTTATTATTCAAACAAAATTCTTTCCTTTTCTTTCTTTTTATATCAACATTTATGAGAATTATTATTATCACTCTCTCATCATAATTTACGTATTAAATAATTTAGAACCTCTCAATTAATTTATCAAATACTACTCAATAAATCAAATCTTAATTTTATTATATATTCTAAATATTCAACTGGCCAGTTATTTTTCTATTAATCACCATAATATCAATTATTTCTAAATCCAGACGAGATATAGTAAGAGAATGACTCTAAATGCGAACGAGAAAATATAGTATTGTCTTTTTACTTATCTTTTATTTTGCTGAAGACAAGACTGTTGCTCTGCTCATGACCAATATAAATTTGAATATATTTAATTAAATTGTGGGTACCCAATTGCTCAAACTTTTCAAATAAATAAATGAATGTGAATGAATGTATGACAATGATAATTGAGCACTGATACAAAAGACGTGTGGTCAGCATGACGGTCACAAGTAGAGAGAGAGCTCAGGCTCATCAGCGGTTTCTCCTACCCGGTAACCGCTAGGGGAATTTGTATGAACACCTTGATTGACGTATTTTCGTCAATGCGATATTGCCATTTGAGAGGGTAATATAGTTTTCTTTCTTGACGCATGAAAGCCAATTTAAATTCATTACATACTTATGAATTGAGTTGTTCGTCTTTAACTGAGTGTTTCATTTATTTTATTTTATGTTTATTTATTAAAAGTTGGGCAAAAGACAGATTACCTATTTTTGGTAGTCACACAATTAATGCTGCAGATATATGGACAACTCGCTGTTGACTTGATGTTATTTTCAACCATAACATCTTTCTCAGAATTCAAATAAATGGAAAACAATGCATCCAAGGCCACTTAGGGAATCATCAAACATACTATTTTGAACTGTTGAAGCCCTTTCGATAGCTATACCTCGGATAATAATATAGAATCGATGCATTCACCTGTGAAGTTTTCAACTAATAAAACAATATAAAATTCAATGCATTCAACAGCGGGATATTCTCCTCAGGCGATAATGTATTAGCGAACTTTAAAGTAACCTTCGTATAGTGATTTGTGGCCCTGAAAAGGGCCGATTGTTATTATTAAGCAATTTAAGAACTGCTTTTTTCGGTTTTCTTTGGTAGTAAAACAGCCTGGATGTTCGGGAGTACACCACCCTGGGCGATGGTAACACCGGATAACAGCTTGTTCAACTCTTCGTCGTTACGGATGGCCAATTGGAGATGTCTAGGGATGATCCTGGTTTTCTTGTTGTCACGAGCAGCATTGCCTGCCAACTCAAGAACTTCAGCAGCCAAGTATTCCATAACTGCCGCGAGATACACTGGAGCGCCAGCACCAACACGTTCAGCGTAGTTTCCTTTACGCAGGAGACGATGGATACGTCCAACTGGGAACTGGAGTCCGGCCCTGCTGGAACGAGTCTTTGACTTGCTCTTTACTTTTCCACCTTTGCCGCGTCCAGACATGATTGTAGAGATATTAATTCAACGTTGATTCACGAAGGGATCTGTTGAGAGTAATGATTTTTCGAGAAAAATGGCTTTATATAGCCTCGTACGCTCACACCAGCGAGCCAATGAGAATGTCGGCGCAGAATACCATCGCGCACAACTCATCTGATTGGCTCGGCGGTGTATACGCCGATGTTATGGTACTAGCCATCCCTCCAATTCCAGTCACACTTTCGCAGTACTCCTCAGTCTGTATTTACTATTATCCAATCACCATGCCACCAAAGGCTAGCGGTAAAGCTGTCAAGAAGGCTGGTAAAGCCCAGAAGAACATTACCAAGACCGATAAGAAGAAGAAGCGTAAGAGGAAGGAGAGTTACGCCATCTACATCTACAAGGTCTTGAAACAAGTTCACCCTGACACTGGAGTCTCTAGCAAGGCCATGAGCATCATGAACTCATTCGTCAACGATATTTTCGAACGAATTGCTGCCGAAGCATCACGATTGGCTCATTACAACAAACGTTCCACGATCACGTCTCGGGAGATTCAAACAGCTGTTCGTCTACTTCTCCCCGGAGAATTGGCTAAGCACGCTGTCTCTGAAGGCACCAAGGCTGTCACCAAGTACACCAGCTCCAAATAAATGGAAAAATGTTAACAAATCGGCCCTTTTCAGGGCCACCAAATTTTTATAACGTTGATAACTCAATGATAGCTTTATCGATAATCATATTAAAAAATAGAAATCCATAAAAGATATTTAGATTTATTAACCGCTAAAGCCCTGATGGGCAATTCATCAATTTGATAATAATGGGATAAAAGGGGGATTGAATTGTTGGAATGATTTAACACAAGTGCTCTTAAAAAGCACAGTAACTAACTGATATCAATTATCGACCAAAATTTCAGATTTGATTGATAATATTCGTGCAGTTATTGAAATAATTCGAGAAAAAAATCGACGTATACATACATCCACACATACAGACATTTTCTACAAACATCATATCTTTACGTTCCATAACACTACATCATTTCCACGTAAAATTAGCGAAAGTGAAAAAATCGTCATCACAATGCTTCCCGCGAGAAGTAAAAAATAGACTGAAGCGCATAATACCTTCTGAAGGTATTCAACTTTATGTGTAAAACCATTTTGTTCAATATCCCGAAAGCGATTGCACCGATTTTATTCGTTTTTTTTAACAATACTTGTTTCAATCGAAATATTCATAAAAAATTTTCGAGATATTGCCAATTTTTAATTTTTCCCCTAAATTTCTTGTATGCACAATAATAGCTCGAGACTAAATCAAGGAGTGGAAATTTATTAGGATTTCACCTTTTTCAATAATCAAAGTTAATATTTTGGATGAGCGAAATCGGATGATTACTTCCAAGGATATTCTACTTTTATTATTCATGAAGAAAATAATAAAAAACAGTCAAAACTGAAGGCATAGTCTGCTATCGTAGGATTGTGTTTGCCTGCTTCTTTCGGATCAATCCCCATGGTATTTTCCAGTCATCCGGAATCCATTTGGCAGCATAATACCAATAAAATTGCTAAAAACAAAAAACAGAATGCTTAATAACGACCACATAGAAGCTGTCGCCTACTTGTTTTATATTCTAGCCCACAATAAAATATCCAACAAATTTTCTCAGTTATGTTCATATACTACAAACGACACATGGTACTGAACTCAACTAGGCAATCGATTTTACCAAAACTGTGCGGAGAATTTTTTGTATTCAGAACTGCTCATCATTACAGAGGGCTTATCGATCTAGTCATTTTAAACTTCAATATTATTCATAAGCAAATATTTCGATAATTTTCTAGGAATTCCAATGCATGGTAAAATATAAATGGGACAATTATTCAAACATGACCTGTCTATAGCTGATTCATTTATTTAATCCAAATTTCAGAATTATTATGTGGAAGGCCATCATTGTACGAACAATATTATATTCAATGATAATATGACAAGTATGTCAAACCTCACATGAAGCTCATAAATTGAAATTCATTACTGTTGATCTAAGATATGATTATCTGCTGAATCTGGTCTCGTGATGTTCAGTGCTTTTCCTTCGACACTAACACTATTCGGTTCATACTGCAGAGCAATTACCAAATAGGTACCCATCATGCTGAGAATCTGCATGAATCACATCAATTTGAAAAATGAATTGATAATCTTTCAAAAAAAGGCTGGATCGAGTCAACTTGACATGTTTTAAAATTTCACTACTGAATAAAAAGTTATTTTACTTACTGATAACAAGAGCGTACAATCCAAGGAAAACATTTTGCAAGCCATGAAGTTTACTCTCCTGTTCAACGATTCATAGGAGATATCAATCAGCTGGAATTGGAGAAAGAATAAGAACTAGAATTTGATCATTTCGACTTATGGACTTGACGATATACCAATGATTTGATGATTTTACTCCCATCGTATGTTTCCATGATATCATAAATTATGATAACAGTTCTATTTGCCTGGAGAGGGAAAAAAGAGATGGAGAAATGAATAATAAATGTCACAAAGAGGATTGAATGACAAACACAATACTTCTTCAATGAGATTGTTGACACTTATGCTGAGATATGCCATAATCCATGCATATTCAATACACCAGCTTGCATAATTGTAATGGGAAAAAGGTGATTGTTGTGGTCCAGGTAGGACAAAGTCATCCATTATGGAATAACCGTTGAAAATACATACGCAGCAGCATTGAAGAATAGCCAGTAAAACTGGAAATGAGTAAAAATCGGCAACGCTTTCAGCAATTGCATGAAGAGTATTCCGTGCTTTTCTAATGATAACCATATTCTTTTCAGTAATTGATTCAGAAGATATCTCCACGTAATTAACAGAAATTCTCTTCTTATTCATATCATTATTTCCAAATCTTAACAGAGCTTCGTTCAACCCGTGAAATCTGTTCTTCAGGATAAGTACAATCAAAATATATTGAATCCAAAACCAATTATACATTAAGTCTAGTATTGCGAATCGAATGCTTTCCTGTAACTCCTCTGCATTAATTAGAGCTAATATGCAAGTAATAAGCCATATGGTCACAACAACACCAGTGATCACGATTACATGAAATTTTGTGCCTCTACAATAATAAAATCTCGACAATGCCGTTGATACTGTTTGATCATATTCAACTAGATGATTTCCAATTGATATCAATTTTTTGTTACAATAGCAATAGATGAGAATGATGATACAGCGAGATGCGTTTCCGAAGACAAGAAAGACAGTATATGTCGATACCATTTCTTTTTCTATAGAAAGAATGGGCCATATCAGGAAAATTGCCAGGATAATATTATAACTGCATTTACGCCGAGACTGTAAGAACTGAACAGTGAATTTAGATTTTTCAAGTGAACATTCCGCAATTTCTACACTAAAGGGTGCAAGGCCGAGTAGAAATGTTATTCCTTTAAATAATTGGAGAATGATCAAATCAATTGTTGGTTTGATTTCTGAATACATCCTTTCGAAGACATGCATTGTGCAGCAAAACTCAACCGACACTTGTGAACTGAAATGGTTGTGCTTGACTGAGTGTTCAACATGCGTCGTATTGATTTTTAAAAAAAGTCCGTTTATTCATTGATAGAAACATGAACAATTTGTGTTTGCCTCAACATAAGCTTTGACCATAATATTTTTATCAGGATGCTAATAAATGGAGAAAGATTCATTGAAAGCTATAACCTAGGAAGTAAAAGAACAACTATTTTGGGCTATTATTAAAGTACATTCAACAATTATATTCTGGATATGCATTATACAGTAATTACTTAAGTTACTTCCGCAGTATCTATAGATGGTGAAAATTTTGGAATAGTTCAATGACACCAAATTTTGATCATACAAGGAAAAAAAAAATTCTCGAATCATGCATATTATATGCTTGATTTGGGCATAAATAATATTCTCAAAACAGGAATATTATATGCTTGAATTGGGAATATTATTCTCAATTTAAGAATATTATTCTCAAATCGAGAATATCTATATGCTCGAATCGAGCATATTTTATTCTCAATTCGGGAATAATATTCTCAATTCAGGAATAATATTCCTAAATCGATAATATTTATATACCAAAAAATATATATATATACATTTCTTTTTTATTCGTTTTGCTATCTTATTTGAACTTTCAAACTCTTGAAGTAGTTATAATCTCGATCCAAAAGTTTTTTTTACTGGGGACGAATGACAGAGAAAAATCCATTAATAACTGAAGCTCTGAATGCTAGGATTCTCAGCTGTGGAAAAAATACCAAAACAGCTGCTCTGTAGCTCGGGGAAGATTAATCGCAAAAAAACTTATCACATGCCAAAAAAACATTCTGATTCAACTAGAATGTTTCGACCCGACCGATTTCAACTTGAATCAAGTAGATTCTTGACTTATTCCAGGTCCATGCAGCCGGCCTGAATCAAGCTGAAAAAAAAATGCGGATGTACTTAAATCAAGTAGAATTGGACTCGAATCAGGTAGAGTTAGTCTCGATTCAAGCCAAGAGCTACTTGATTCAGATATTTTTTGACTTGTTTGGTTATTTTGGGAAGGGATAATGAGGGAGTCGAAACCATTATGTATAGAAATATTGTAATTTAATCATAACGAATGGCGGAATGTTACATAATGTTTCCCATCAGGACCGCAACGACAATGTGTGGGGAGAGGAGTAATCAGATTACACTGTTCTATTAGGCTTGATGCCGAAGTTCTCCTAACTTCATACGCATGAAAATGATCGTTGAAACGCACAGTCCATAATTTTATAACGATGAATGAGATTTTGGATGGCTCGGTGAGTACTATGGATTCAATTATACCAAATATGGGGTACTCATCATTGAGGGCTACAACTACAATCATTCCTTTACTATATTGTGTACCTTTTATCTTGGCCCAATCTGTCTGTGTGATTTCTTTTAATCCGGGGGGGATCGAAGCATGGAGTCTTTCGTAATACAACATATTTTGCACTGGAAGGATAATAGCTTTTTTTGATATTTCTAATAATGAATCAAAACCTTTACCCATGATAAAACGAGTATTCAATTCCCACTCTGAATCTTTCGCAAACGTCAGTGGTAGATTGCGACGATTTTGAGACTCTCGAGCACGTTTTTTGTAAACTTTATGCTTGGACTCGAATCTGTAGCATTGGAGAGCAGACAGAGGGCCTATATTCTCTATGGCCCGCCAATAATGTAAGAAATGATGCATTTTAGGAATTAAATCGCGATACAAGTCACGGAAAAGTTGATTGAACTTCTTCACCAATTGTTTAAAGATATGTTCCATTTCTAGATTAATCGAGGGGGCTGTTAATATATCGATCATCTCTCTCATTGTTTTGTAAAATATCCAAATATCTTCATCTTCCTTTGTAACTAAATCGCCGATCATGAGACCGAAATATCGTGCAAAACAGAGGCATTCTGCAGCAGATAGAGAGAATTTATGACTTTCAACGTGTGTTTTCTCAATGATTGGTGGTTTGTTACCAATTTCACATTGCCCGTAATCGAATCGTTGGATACGCTCATTGCATAAGTAAATCTTTTTCGTTTGATGAGAGACTCGATAATATACGATAACGCTTTATTCCAAGCGCCTAAATCACAATCGTGCATAATGTCAAAATAAAAATTATCAATAACATGAAAACATCGGAATTTTTCATGAAAAATACAGTTTTCTTTTATACCCGTATTGGACACATTATTTTCTTCAACATTTGCCTGATAATTTGAATGAGTTCGCAATTGAGAAATATCTTCAACCACTGCCTGCTTAATCTCCCATTTGTGCATCCGACATACTCGACAGGGAAAATTGGAAGAAAAACTTCCAGCATTCCCTAGTATAGTGTTGAGCGCCAGGTTGTCACCAATAATCAAACTTAGTGCGAACTTCACAGTTTACTTTTTCCCCGATTCGAGAGTGATAATAATTCCATTGGTTTCCAATTCTTGGATTTCTATCAATAACACTTTGAATACCTCAAAATTCGTTACATTTTTTTTATCTTCGACATAAAACATCAAGGTGGGGAAGATATTTTTTAAGGAACTTTGATATTCAGGAGGAAGACAAGGGATTATGAAATAAACAGCTCCTATCTTATTAACACACATATGCGTTATTCATTCAGGGGTATAAATTAGCTGAAACGCGAAAAAGCTCTCGAAACAAATGTCCAGAGCTTTCTGGACACTATCAAAATGATAATAAAAATCATTGATGACCACGTAAATATCACCCACAGTACACCTATCTTCTCCAACGAAGAGTAAATAGGGCTGAACTGTCGACCGTCGTTTACGTGCTTGTTTCTGAATTGTATCAATCGTCTCCTCCAATTGGGCCCTCACCTATGAAAGTAATATTAATATTAAAACTTGAAATAATGGAAATCGATATTGATATTATCAATTCTAATATTATAGCATAATATTCCCGATTTCTTCCGACAAATGTTTTTATGTTATCGTATTTACATTTGTCGATGTAATAATTGAGAAATGATACATACCGTGATGTGAGTAACGAAACAGTCTCGACTTGTGGAAACTGATGCTTTGGTATTTTTCCCAGCGACTTTGATCGTCTGCTTTGGTGGTAATAAAGCAGGTAGAAGTTGTAGGATAATTATCAGACGAGTGTCTGTAATTCAAAAAGAAATTAGAGTCCAAAAATTTAGAATAATGACTAAAAACAGTGAGATAAAAACCTTGGTCTAGGGTAGGATTGAATAATTTATCCAGAAGTTCGTTCCCAATATCATCATTTATTGATTGAGGTATGCTCAATAGATTTGTCAATTTCTCATCAAAATCCTTTCACCTTGCAGTGATTTCCTCCACTGAACACTGATGTTGATGATGAAAATCAATTTCAATCTAAAATAATAAATAAATAAATAGCTGAACCATAATTAATTGATATGGGAAGTAGAATATCAACAAACCACTAATATACTTCATAATTTCACAACTTACCAATTGCCAACCTTGAGGCCCTCTGAGAACAGAGAACTCCTGGAAGTATTCATCGAATTTATCCCTATCAGTCTTCAACAGATTGAGTCGATACTCAATTGTCGACTCCCATTTCTTTAATATTTCATCCCAAGAGCAGAGGTTCGATTTGAATTCTTCCAAGATACCGAGAACCTCTTGTGTCAATCTAGGAGCTATAAATATTGAGAAAATGGAGTTGAGAATGAAGTATTCACGCATAAAATAACGAGGAAGATATTTTTATGAATATCGCAAGTTATTAAGGAGGTATTTTGCCATTTCTTTCTCGACCCATTTATATTCGAGACAAATATATAAACAACAATATTTTTAAATCGAATTCAGGAGTCATAAATACACTATTTAATCCGTCATTGGGTTAAAATGATGTCTTTCATTTTACTGCTCCATTATTGAAATAATACCTTCAAAATTTGGGATTGGTTCTCCATCGGATTGGTCATCTTCATCATCGAATGGCAGTAAGCCTTTCTCTTTCATCCAACTTCTACAACGTTTGGCCCTCGTGAACAACTTTCCGGAAGCTAATTTTTGATCCGGACCCCTTTCTTTTGGTGCCACATAGAACGTGTTCTACAAAAATGAATTCATGATAAATATGAATAAACCAAAAATAATTGATCAGAGAGTGGAAAAAACACGATGAATCTTCGTGAAGTAGTTGTGACGTACCCCAACACGAGGGAAGAGAGTAATAATTTTTTGACGTAGTGCTATAAAATCATATTTGGTTGGACTTCATAGATGACATGATTGGAGCATTCATGAAAAAAAAAGAAAAATGTAGAGAAATGGTGAATAGAGTGAGTAAGAAAAATAGAAACATATATGATGCAGAAAGGAGAAGAAATAGATCCAGAATACAATCATAAATATATTGTTTAAAAATAAATCGAATCATGAATACCGTGTTTTAAACTCAAATAGCCAATCGATCAGTAATTCGGTCAAAAGTTTCTCATCATCCTCTTGCAGTGTGTTATATCTTTCGTAAACCTTCAGAATGCTCCTCCCTTTCCAAGTTCCGTTGAGGAATTTTTTAAGGTCCTGAAATTGGAAAAACGCAATTCTACTCTAATCTGTTATTTATAACAATCGTTGAATTTTATACATATAGGACAGATAGGAGAAAGGCTTACAAGATCGTAGACTTCTTTGATTTCATAATTCAAACGTGGTCTTTTAACCAAATTTGCTCTCACATCCTCATCTCCTATTTCTTTTCTTTTGGGATCTTGGAAACTCAAAGGCCTATTTATCTCTTCTGGATGGTCAAGAGCCACCGAAAAAAAAAAAAAAACTTGATTCAGGCATATTATATGCTTGATTTGAGCATGAATAATATTCTCAAATCAGGAATATCTATATGCTCGAATCGAGCATATTTTATTCTCAATTCGGGAATAATATTCTCAATTCAAGAATAATATTCTCAATTCAGGCATATAATATTCCCAAATCGAGAATATTTGTATGCCGGAATCGGGCATATTTTATTCTCAATTCGGGAATAATATTCCCAATTCAGGCATACAATATACCTGATTTAAGAATATTATTCTTGAATTGAGAATATTATTCCCGAATTGAGAATAAAATATGCCCGATTCCGGCATATAAATATTCTTGATTTAGGAATATTATTCCTGAATTGAGAATATTATTCTTGAATTGAGAATAAAATATGCTCGATTCAGGCATACAATATACCTGATTTAAGAATATTATTCTTGAATTGAGAATATTATTCCTGAATTGAGAATAAAATATGCCCGATTCCGGCATATAAATATTCTTGATTTAGAAATATTATATGCCTGAATTGAGAATATTATTCTTGAATTGAGAATATTATTCCCGAATTGAGAATAAAATATGCTCGATTCGAGCATATAGATATTCTCGATTTGAGAATAATATTCTCAAATTGAGAATAATATTCCCAATTCAGGCATGTAATATGCCTGATTCAAGAATTTTTTTTCCGTGAGGCTTCATGCAAATGTTAAAAAAATTAGTGAATTTGAAGGAATAGTGATATCGAGGTATTCCTCAACGTGTTATAATATAAAAATAATTCATCTCTTGTCAACATTCAACATAACCACAATAATTGAGGGTTTATAATTATATGAAAAGATTTATACTTGTGATGAAAATGATAATGATGATGTTCTATCAGCCTGATTGTTATCGTCAGCGTCTTTCACACTGCTCTGTGAATAACATGTAAACAGAAATGAGTGTCGTTGAAGTGAAAGAGGTTCACTGAGATGAATGAGGATCACTGAGGTGGATTTTTGTTTATAAATTATTCTCAAATTACCTGACTCAATCGTAAATTCAAATCATAGATTTCTTCTTCATTCCTTATTGATTTTTCTGGCTCATCGGAATCACTTAATTCTTCACTCTGTCAGCAATAGATTAATGGAAATAATTGATGTATTGTGAGTTGATTTATGCATGAAATTGAAAAATACCTGGCTCAGGGAAGATCCTTGAGAAAGTTTTGGAACTTGAATTTCCGTCCAATCTTTACCAAATTATCTGGGAAAAGCTTATCAACTTGAGAATCGGTTAAATTATTGAACACATCATCGTCAACACTCTGATCTAAAACAGATTATTGATTGTTTACCATCAAATTCACGAAGCAATCATCACAGTCGGACATTAAATTCAAAACGGAATTAGTGATGATGAGTATTCTTCACTATTATGTCAATAAAATAAGAAAAGGAAGATTTACCACGAAGAATTCTCATGAATTCTTCCATATCCGCTTCCTTCAATAATTGCATGTATTTATACTCTTCATTCACTACGTCACTCATTATTTTTAATTATATTTTACCTTTTTCTGCAAGAAAATTCACCTTCACCAAAAATACAACTACACTCAACTGCTTCACAGAGAACAATGAACAGCAGTGGTGTCACTGTAACGCGCGGCGATTCACAACAAATTCAAGGCCTTCGTGAGGGATTAATCTGACCTTGGGTGCGACTATCTCATTCGCACTCATCTAAAGTTGTCATTATTTTAATTGCTCGTCGAAAGATTTGATGTAGAGGTTGATTCGATCAACTTTAGATGGAGAAACCATCGATTATATATAAAAATATATATAAAAATACTTACTTTTAAATATACATATAAAATATTTATATGACATTTTCATAATTTCATAAACCATTCATGATATATAAAATAAAGATATCAGAGATGATTAATTAATTATTGGAGAAAGGAAAATAATGCTGAATAAACTTTGCCTCGAGACATGAAATATTCGAAAAAATGTTCTGGATACGCGTCTTTCAGAAAAATGATTGCAAAAGACAAATAATTCTTGTCTAAAAAAAAACCTAGGTCAAGTGCAAGATCATAAAAATTTAATTATTGAAGAATCTTTGATTCTGATTAGTAACCAATAAGTAATAAATTTTCAGTCGTCGTATTGATTTCTATCAGAAAATTTCCTGATTAAAAAAATGAAATAAATTGATAATATTATTCAATTATTTATTTCTTCTCTGAAGATGAACAGAATTGATGGTAAAATCCATATTATAATCCATATTATAAAAAGAGATGTTACGGTAAAATCGTATCGAACTCGAAATAATCGAAAATATCTCGAAAGTTGAATCGCAAATAATATCGATATTGGTGATGACGTACATCCGGTAAATAAATGAAGGCGCAGGCGCGCAGGGCGCGCACTAAGTAACCTAATGCTAGTCCATATTATAAAAGGAGATGTTACGGTAAAATCGTATCGAAATCGAAATTATCTAAAAACACTCGAAAGTCGAATGGTAAATAATATCGATATTGATGATGACGTATATCCGGTAAACAAATGAAGGCGCAGGCGCGCGAAGCGCGCACTAAACTCAGAAAACATATGCTAGTCCTTATTATAAAAGGAGATGTTACGGTAAAATCGTATCGAACTCGAAATGATCGAAAAACACTCGAAAGTCGAATGGTAAATAATATCGATATTGATGATGACATACATCCGGTAAACAAATGAAGGCGCAGGCGCGCGAAGCGCGCACTTAATTCAGAAAACATATGCTAGTCCATATTATAAAAGGAGATGTTACGGTAAAATCGTATCGAACTCGAAAATATCGAAAAACACTCGAAAGTCGAATGGTAAATAATATCGATATTGATGATGACGTACATCCGGTAAACAAATGAAGGCGCAGGCGCGCGAAGCGCGCACTAAACTCAGAAAACATATGCTAGTCCATATTATAAAAGGAGATGTTACGGTAAAATCGTATCAAAATCGAAATTATCGAAAAAATCTCGAAAGTCGAATGGTAAATAATATCGATATTAGTGATGACGTACATCCGGTAAACAAATGAAGGCGCAGGCGCGCGAAGCGCGCACTAAACTCAGAAAATATATGCTAGTCCATATTATAAAAGGAGATGTTACGGTAAAATCGTATCGAACTCAAAAATATCGAAAAAATCTCGAAAGTCGAATGGAGAATAATATCGATATTGATAATGACGTACATCTGGTAAACAAATGAAGGTGCAGGCGCGCGAAGCGCGCACTAAACTCAGAAAACATATGCTAGTCCATATTATAAAAGGAGATGTTACGGTAAAATCGTATCGAACTCAAAAATATCGAAAAAATCTCGAAAGTCGAATGGAGAATAATATCGATATTGATAATGACGTACATCTGGTAAACAAATGAAGGTGCAGGCGCGCGAAGCGCGCACTAAACTCAGAAAACATATGCTAGTCCATATTATAAAAGGAGATGTTACGGTAAAATCGTATCAAAATCGAAATTATCGAAAAAATCTCGAAAGTCGAATGGTAAATAATATCGATATTAGTGATGACGTACATCCGGTAAACAAATGAAGGCGCAGGCGCGCGAAGCGCGCACTAAACTCAGAAAATATATGCTAGTCCATATTCTAAAAGGAGATGTTACGGTAAAATCGTATCGAACTCAAAAATATCGAAAAAATCTCGAAAGTCGAATGGAGAATAATATCGATATTGATAATGACGTACATCTGGTAAACAAATGAAGGTGCAGGCGCGCGAAGCGCGCACTAAACTCAGAAAACATATGCTAGTCCATATTATAAAAGGAGATGTTACGGTAAAATCGAATCGAAATCGAAATTATCGAAAAAATCTCGAAAGTCGAATGGAGAATAATATCGATATTGGTGATGACGTACATCCGGTAAACAAATGAAGGCGCAGGCGCGCGAAGCGCGCACTAAACTCAGAAAACATGCTAGTCCATATTATAAAAGGAGATGTTACGGTAAAATCGAATCGAAATCGAAATTATCGAAAAAATCTCGAAAGTCGAATGGAGAATAATATCGATATTGATAATGACGTACATCTGGTAAACAAATGAAGGTGCAGGCGCGCGAAGCGCGCACTAAACTCAGAAAACATATGCTAGTCCATATTATAAAAGGAGATGTTACGGTAAAATCGTATCAAAATCGAAATTATCGAAAAAATCTCGAAAGTCGAATGGTAAATAATATCGATATTAGTGATGACGTACATCCGGTAAACAAAAGAAGGCGCAGGCGCGCGAAGCGCGCACTAAACTCAGAAAATATATGCTAGTCCATATTATAAAAGGAGATGTTACGGTAAAATCGTATCGAACTCAAAAATATCGAAAAAATCTCGAAAGTCGAATGGAGAATAATATCGATATTGATAATGACGTACATCTGGTAAACAAATGAAGGTGCAGGCGCGCGAAGCGCGCACTAAACTCAGAAAACATATGCTAGTCCATATTATAAAAGGAGATGTTACGGTAAAATCGAATCGAAATCGAAATTATCGAAAAAATCTCGAAAGTCGAATGGAGAATAATATCGATATTGGTGATGACGTACATCCGGTAAACAAATGAAGGCGCAGGCGCGCGAAGCGCGCACTAAACTCAGAAAACATGCTAGTCCATATTATAAAAGGAGATGTTACGGTAAAATCGAATCGAAATCGAAATTATCGAAAAAATCTCGAAAGTCGAATGGAGAATAATATCGATATTGATAATGACGTACATCTGGTAAACAAATGAAGGTGCAGGCGCGCGAAGCGCGCACTAAACTCAGAAAACATATGCTAGTCCATATTATAAAAGGAGATGTTACGGTAAAATCGTATCAAAATCGAAATTATCGAAAAAATCTCGAAAGTCGAATGGTAAATAATATCGATATTAGTGATGACGTACATCCGGTAAACAAAAGAAGGCGCAGGCGCGCGAAGCGCGCACTAAACTCAGAAAATATATGCTAGTCCATATTATAAAAGGAGATGTTACGGTAAAATCGTATCGAACTCAAAAATATCGAAAAAATCTCGAAAGTCGAATGGAGAATAATATCGATATTGATAATGACGTACATCTGGTAAACAAATGAAGGTGCAGGCGCGCGAAGCGCGCACTAAACTCAGAAAACATGCTAGTCCATATTATAAAAGGAGATGTTACGGTAAAATCGAATCGAAATCGAAATTATCGAAAAAATCTCGAAAGTCGAATGGAGAATAATATCGATATTGATGATGACGTACATCCGGTAAACAAATGAAGGCGCGGGCGCGCGAAGCGCGCACTAAACTCAGAAAACATATGCTAGTCCTATTCTAAAAGGGACAGCACGTCGTGAAGTTGTCTCATATCGAAATATCTCAAAAGTTGTCACACTCATTCCTTATATCGTGAAGACGAATCTTTTTACGTGTTAGATTAATTTGACGTAGACGTGACAAAAAAATGATTACTAAATCCATTCAAAAAACTATCAGCTTCTGCATTCTTATCAACTACGAGTAGGTATACGAACTGCTCAGACATTCATCCTGCATTAATTTGATTTATAATAAATGAAAATTCCAGACAAATGTTATTTGAACCTTGAAAAGTGATAACGGGTCATTCCTCTAGTTGTAAGAATTTTCATCAGTTGCTTTGGACAATCCTCCAACTTATTCGATATCGTTGAAGCGTTTACGCCCCCCTTCCCCCTCTCGATCACTATATCTGCTTTCAGCGTCGTTCCAAAGACCTGAGTGACCCTAGGCGGACACTTTTACTATTATCCTGGTTACGGACAGAAAAATTCTCACCAGGCTAGTCATATTCCTCACACTCGATTATTCACCAATCTAAACGTTTCAATTCCGACCACTCGGAAATTTGTAACTATAGAATTATACGCCAAATTTTGCACCCTTGCTAGGAAAAATGCATCTTTCTCCACTTCAGTCCAGTGTTGCTAGATTGAGGATTTTTTCTACGAATTTGAGGATTTTTCCATACAGCAGAGGATGAACTGAGGAAATGAGGATTTTTCAATTTTTTTGAGGATTTTCTTGTCTTGCTTTCTTTTCCCGTTTTATTGAGGAATCCTATATTTTATTGAATGAATGTACGTTGAGTTTTCAAACCCCAATCATAAAGAATTAGTCCTGCAAACATTATGCCACTCGTTTTGGAATTCTCAAATCTGTGAGATTACATGACCGTTAATTATCCATACAAAATACATTATATTTCTCTAATAGAGTGAACTCTGTACTAAGCGTTTGCAAATAAATGATGCTCAAATCATAGATGTTTTCGATTATATTACCGAGCTCAGCATTCTCAGGATTCTTCCCGAAGTCTCTCGGGCTACGCTATGGTAAGAATTTGTACACCAAGAATATATCTCAATCAGAAAGTTGATCTAGAATAGATTATGGTTTTCATTGTTGACTTTTTATTATAATAAATCAAATGTAGGAATAATCAATCGCCAAAGCGTGGTAAACGTCCTTCCCCTGCAGTATTTCCGTTCGAAACTATGGTGTATTATTTATGAGCACAGAAGTTATGTGAAATCCTCAATTATCCTCATTTCCCGGCTCCAAATCAATTTTTCAATTGTCCTGGAGGATTTTCCTTGGTCTATACTTACGGGTAATAAATGAATGAATCATGCAGCGAAAAAACTGGTCTCTGTCATATATTTTTTTTCTCATAAAATCAATCAGTTTCGTTCTTTCCTGCAGTCACACTCATCAGTCCTCGTAATATCAATTTCAATAGCTTCAGGAATATTGAGTGACGATGGCGAACCCTCGATTAATGATACCTCAATTCATGCGGCACACCAATTCAATGATTATAAATTTTATTTTAATCATTTCTACACTATTTGGCCTTGCACCCTGTACATTTATTATCGGAAATACTCCAACAAGTGCATCTACGGTCGTATTATCGTATTCTCGAAGAAGATGTGTTTATAATATTCTCCTAGCAACATTTCTGATCACTATCAATGGTTTTTTGTTAGTGAATATCAACAAAGAGACTGATATGACTAAATTAAAAACTCAGTTGTTCATCGAGATTTGTGCAGTCATCATAGCTAATTTTCTATCAACGACAATCATCATTATATTCTATTTAAATCACAAAAATTTGTTCACACTCGCTGATTTATGGAATGATATTGCTGTAAAAAAGTCAGAGTTACAAATACTAAAAATCGAAATATTCAATTCCAATCCATGTTTTGAAGAAACAGCATTCGAGAAAGATACCAAAATGAAGATCCTATTGAAATTTGCCTGCGGAGTACTTCTCCAAATGGGATTGATCATCACTACATCCATGAGAATTTCGATAACGTGTGTGATGACTGATGTTTTGAGTGAGATTATTTGTACCACTTTACTTATTCAATACCACGCGATATTAAGTTTTCTGAAGAATGAGATGAATTACTTAAATAAAATTCTTCTGTCCCTGGGACAATCACTGATCAAATATTCATCGAAAGATGTGTATATTTTACGAAGTATAGATAAAACTCTAGAAATTCGAAGGATTCTCGTTAAAATGATAATATCGATCGAGATATTTTATTCACCTACAGTATTACTGGCTGTACTTTGGTGCTTTGTGGCTTTGATGATCAATATTTTCAAATATTTAGTAATACCGTATTCATTCAATGACCAAAGGGTTATGGTCGTTGAACACAGCATCCGGTTTGTTCTCAACGGATATTCATTATTGATATTATGCTTGACCGTCGAAAATATCATTCAAGAGGTTTGTAGAATATTTGAAGGATGTGGGTGGGATTTAAATATTTTTTCTTCGAATGAGTGGACCATTAGACTCTAACTGATTGAATTCTAATTGCAAATAGATAGAAAGAATGTTGAAGAGAATGAATGATGTTCATGTTGATACTTTTTTCTCATTACATTCAGGTAAACAAAACAAAGAATGTAATATCTTATATCTTGTCACGACACTTACTGAAGGAAAGACAGAGAGTTTCGGTAAATTGATATTTTCTTCAGCACAATGATTGATCTATTACAATGAACACTAACTTGATGTATTGTTTACAGCTCAGGAATTATTCCCTTGAATTATTACACGAAGATATCAGTTTCACAGCTTATGGATTTTTTAGTTTGGATAGTTCTCTATTGATGTCGGTAAGGTTATTGATCAAGCACAATGTATTAATTTTTGAAAATAATTACTTATGATGATAATTTTATATTTCAAGATATGCAATGCGATAATCGTCTATCAAATAGTTCTACATCAGGAATTTAAAAGTCAATAGTATATGAATAACAACTTCAAAGTAATATCGATGCCATCCGTGTACAACATCAAAGTACAGTATCATCTTCAGGGAGGAGGCACATTTAACATGTTTAATTGAACGTTGTGCATTTCTTGTTGTGTGCAAAACCTCACAGTGCTCATGTATGTATGTGTAAAATGAATTTTCACAAATTCCTCTTTGTCCTCTTTGTGCAAAAAGAGTCTGTAGATAATTCGATGTGTACAATCCCATTCTGACTCAATTGATTCCTGGGATTCCTGGTCATGGACAATACAGCGCTCTGTGATGGTGTCCATTTAACCAGCTAGTGGTACCCACATTTCCTTCTGTACCTACTAAGCATCAAGTCTCTACACAACAATAAACTTTTCCATCAAGATGACGTAACCATGAAATGAGTTAGATTGAAAAAAACTACGGAACAAATAATATTGACGAAAGTGAGTGAACCACCCAACCACTATAACAACGTGAGATTTGAGATTCATAAGATTAAGTACACAGCTGTTTCGAAAATCTAATCAACTGAAGATAGTTGGAAAAGTTTGAAAAATTATTACAACAACAGAGACAGGTCGAACATTGAATCCTCAAGTTGCTTGATAACATGTGAGTTAAACCATCATGAGTATCAAAGTAATCGAATTATTGAAGCTCAGAACATGTTCCTGGAAATGGTTATTACACCTCATTCTCATCATCAGCTCAATTCTTCATGTCGCATTGGCAGAACAAGAGATAAATTCTCAAACCCGTGACACAATTGTACCAAACAGTACAATCTCCTCACTCTCCACAGCACATTTAATCTCTCTCAAAAATGAAACAATTTCACAAAAAGAGGAAATGTCCTCAATATCAAATACCTCGCATGCTGCTGTAAATTCTAAAAATTCGACTGAAACAATACTGCAATCAAAAAGTACGCAGCGACCGACTACATACCTCAAATCTGGAGAAAAGCTTCTCCACATTACCACCGAGAGAAATGTAAAAGGTGACTCCACAGAATCGATCTCCGTTCTACCCGCAGAAACTACAAACGGCACAAATATCAGTACAACGACTATAACACCAGTAGAACCAGTACTACCGGATAAAGGTTCAGCAGAGGAAGAGCATAACAGTTCCATGTCTATCTTTTTCGTCCTCTGCATCCTGGCCCTGGGAATTCTCCTGATCCATTTGATGTTGCAAACAAATTTCCAATACCTTCCGGAGTCAGTGGTGATTGTGTTTCTTGGTGGTGCAATTGGCATGATAATAAACATGATGTCCCATAAAAACATCGCAAATTGGAAGAAAGAAGAGGTCCTTTCACCAACTGCTTTCTTTCTAGTTTTACTACCACCAATTATCTTCGAATCTGGATATAATTTACATAAAGGAAACTTTTTCCAAAACATCGGAAGTATATTGGTATTTGCTATTTTTGGCACTGCAATATCAGCCTTCGTCGTAGGAGCTGGAATTTATCTCCTAGGATTGGCACAAGTTGCCTATAGATTGAGTTTTGTCGAGAGCTTTGCATTTGGATCCCTCATATCCGCAGTCGACCCCGTAGCAACTGTCGCTATTTTCCATGCTCTGGATGTAGACCCTGTATTGAACATGTTGGTCTTTGGGGAATCAATACTCAACGACGCTATTGCCATTGTTTTAACAACATCTGTGCTTGAATCTAATAATGGAGCAACTACTGGTGAAGCCATTATTCTTGGTTTAAATAGATTTTGTTTGATGTTCTTTGCTTCAGCAGGGATCGGAGTTGTGTTTGCACTGATAAGTGCACTGCTACTGAAACATGTAGACTTGAGGAAGAATCCTTCGTTGGAGTTTGGGATAATGCTGGTGTTTACTTATGCACCTTATGCACTCGCTGAAGGAATACATTTGTCTGGCATTATGGCAATTTTGTTTAATGGAATTGTTATGTCGCATTACACACATTTCAATTTGTCCACAGTTACCCAGATAACGATGCAGCAGACCATGAGAACATTGGCGTTTATTGCTGAAACTTGTGTGTTTGCATATCTGGGATTGGCACTATTTAGCTTCAGACATCGATTCGAACCGGCTCTAGTCATTTGGTCGCTCATTCTATGTCTCATTGGAAGAGCAGCCAACATCTTCCCACTTGCTATACTTGTCAATCGGTTTAGAGAACATCAGATTACTAAGAAGATGATGTTCATCATGTGGTTCAGTGGTTTAAGAGGAGCTATTTCTTATGCACTGTCACTGCATTTGAATTTCAGTGATGAAACTAGACATGTCATAATTACTACAACCCTTATCATTGTTTTATTCACAACTTTGGTTTTCGGTGGATCGACCATGCCGCTCTTGAAGTTTTTAAGGGCAGAAAAGAAGCAGAAAAGCAGTAGGAGGAGGCGGAGAGACAAGGAAATTTCACTTAGTAAAACTAGAGAATGGGTGAGTCTTCTTATTGCCATTCTTAAACAGTATTCATCGGAAGGCATAACATTTATCTAGTTTTCTTATGAAAATGAAAACCATTTTACGATAACAGAATCAGAAACATAGGTCTTCAAAATAATAGAATTATTTATTACTTTTGGAGATTAATAAATTTGATCGCAATTTTTTAAAATAAAAAGTAGCGATTACATTTTGTGACAATATAAACCTCGTGCCTCGTGAAAATCAATGAAAGATTTTCAGGCAGATTTTATTAGGCAGAATAATTCGATGATATATAGAGCTTGAGTGACTAATGCCTTTATTCATCCTAGGGACAAACAATTGATTCCGAACATTTATCAGAATTTACTGAAGAAGAAATGGAGGTATCCTTCGTGCAATCAAGAATTCGTGGATTTGCTCTATGGGATTTCAAGTTTTTCATTCCTTTCTTCACTCGTCGCTTCACACAACAAGAATTGAAAGACTGCAAATCTCAAATGACAGATTTAACCAATCAATGGTATCAGGCTATCAGAATAAGTCCAGTTGAGTCTGATGAGGAAACAACAACGGCATCAACAGCACAGTTGAATGCTATCGGCTCGCCAATAGAGACTAGGAGTGAGAGTGGCCATAGTTCAGGGAAGAAAGGACGTCCGAATCATGGGTCCATATTGAGTATTTAATTGCGTGTTTCAGGATGTTTATTGTGTGTTTGCTACGGATTTAAACCGCTGCTTCCTGGTTATAGTTGGACAAGACTCTGTTGCTTCCTGATGTTGCTATATCATCATTCCAGAATTACATGTCTAGTCACGATGTTTTCTAAAGGGAGAAATTTCTTCTTGCTTCTGTCCCTTCATTTACGTTTTTCATTTCCGAAGTTTATTTCAAAAATATTTATTTGTTTCTTAATCACTTCGTGATGTAAATGTTTTGTTTTTGTCCGGGTGAGAATAAGTGGTCCTCTAGCTGTCTGTGTTCCTACCTCCGATGAGTAATACTCAGACATTGTATTAAAGCCATTATTGACCTCAAACTATTGGGAAACTATTGAATAATACAACTAGGATTCTGAACCGAGCAAAGTCAATTTTGCAACTAGATTGAACTACATGATGGTGGGAACACCGACAAGTAAATGTACTTTCATTTCATTGCAGTATTAATTTCAAAGAAATCAAATTTTGTCTATGTTCATAAGAGATTAAGCCTCACACGTTTATATCATCAATTTTCAATGTTTTGAAATCTAACTATGGTGGCGGAAGTTTGCTGACTGGTTCATTCAAAGTGACTACTTAATTTTTCTGGAAAATTGAAATTTGTAAAAAATAAGGTTTTTTTTCCTTAAGAATTCTCCAACCAAATCTAAAATTTACAAATATTCATTTTACAGACTTTTCGAGGATTTATCGGATTGATAATCAGTTTAAAGGTCGACCCACTGTGGAAGGATCATTGGAGAGAAGCTTAGAATTATTCCCTTTACTTCATTTGATCAGTTTAAGCGCAATATTTTCTCATACTATATGTTGAAAACAGTATGATGAATAGCCAAATAGCAGATTTTCTGTACCATGCGGCTGGCCGGAGGGTACTATTAGTTGATCGTTTGAAATGAGAAAAAATTGAATTTATGAAAGCGTATTTTTTTCAAGGAAATTTTTTACTCCATCCAAGTTTGTATTTAAACAATTACCTAGAATCATTTTCCCAGTCATTTTTCAACCGTAATGAATATATATGAGCTATTCCACAGGAAACCGTTTGATCATTCGGCGTCATGTCTTCCACTTTGTTAATTATGGATATATCTTAGTACCTGATGAGATGTTGTTCTGGTTAAAATTTCAGCCCTCTAGCTCTGTTAATGGTGTCATGGATGTTTGATAAAAAGATCTAGATTTTTTTTTTTACTAACTCAATTTCAACTTAGCAACTGGAATTAAATTTCAAGGATTGGAGGGGGGGTAAAATGTCCATTTATAAGACTTATTTTGTTAATGAATTCAATATCTCGATATTTATGAGCTCTAAAATTCTGAATTTTTTACCAATTCGGCTACGTGTCCAATATAAGGGGAAAAAAAAATTTTTTTTTAGGCTAACATTGGAGAGTAATATTTTTCAAGGTCTCCACCATGAGATCCTTAATTCATGAGATAATCAAGATTCAAAATTTCCGCTCGAAATTTTTCAATCGCATTTTACACTTAGAAAAACGTATTGGTTGGAAGAAGTTACTGTTATTTCTTTCCTCTGAAATTTCCTCAATTTTTCGAGAAAAAAATCAAACTCTTTATTTTCATACTAAAACTTCTTGATGAAACCACGATTTTGTACCAAAAAAACTCTTGTTTCAACACGTACCCCAAAACTTTTCCTATTTTCTTTATTTTTTCTTTGGAAAGCGGTGACTTTCTTAGTCTAGATACCGAATTCACTCCGCTGTCATTGGGATTAACCAAAACTAAATGTTCAAAACCCACATTTGATAACAGAAAAGACCAAAAAAATGGAAAAAAAATTGTGTGGACTTATTTATTTATTTTTTATTATATGAATTTATTCTGAGTCAGGACCTGTACTCATTAAAAAATAGTGGGCTGTTATGAAATGGTTAAACACTCTTGTGACCGAATGAATTTTTTACATTTTTTGTCTTTTCAATCATGAAATTTGGGTTCTACACATTTAGTCTTGGTAAATCCCAACGAGAGCAAAGGCTGAAAAATTGATATTCAGACTTAAGGAAATCTCAGCTTTCCAAAGGAAAAATTTAAAAATTGAGGAAAGTTTTGGGGAACGCACTGAAACAAGAGTTTTTTTGGCATGAAATCGTGGTTTTACCAAGAAGAAGTGTGAAAATAGACAGTTTAATTTTTTTTTCTTTCTAAATTTAGAAAATTTCGCAGAAACGACATAAGAGGAATTTTTTTTGTCCATTGCGTATTTCTAGGGGTAAAATGCGATTGAAAAATTTCAAGCGGAAATTTCGAATCTCCATTATCTCGGATTATTTTAGTATCTGAAATTTTAACTAGAGCAGCCCTTAATCAGGTACTAAAACATATCAATAATTGATCAAATCGAAGACATGGCCCCCAATAATTGAACAATAAGTGATTCTAGTGTCATAAAAATTTTAATTCACGATGAATTAGTAATCTAGTGAGAATTTGTGTCTCAGGTATCACAAAAGTATTACTAGACAATGACCGAATCGATTTTATTTATTTTTTATTTAAAACTTGAAGAATTTTATTCATCCTATGAGAGCCTTTCCAATGGGAAAAATATAATAATGTATATGGACAATAAAGCTGGATAGTTTGTACAAATGAAATAATGCATTTCAATCCATGTATCGTTTCTCTTAATGTCAATCTCTAGAATTCATCGGATGTTGGATGGAATGAAAATTATCTCTGGGATAACTCAAGGGAGCAAAAAATGAACTGAAAATAGTTATACCTTGGATCCCTTTTTTTTCAAATTTTTTAGTTCTTCATGGAAGTGTTCTCTACTTTTTTCATCACAAATTTTCTCAGGGCTCTTATTTTTTTCTATCTTTGTTGCATTTTCTGGGTTTACAAATCTGATATTGACACATTCATGCATGGACGCACCTGAAGGCAACATCCCTAAACATTGAATTCATTATACTCATTCGCATCTAGTACTCTTCATTTTTCTCATTACACATTTTTTAATTTAAATTCTTGTTTTTCTTTGTTCTTCAATTGTACACCACACTCGCCTCACACATTGTGTGACTGGAGCACACGGTGTTTTTTTTTTGGGTCAGATGATTCTAAAAAAACTCAATTATTTCCTTGAATTTTCACATTTCAGCCAGGATTATCCGTTATTTTTCGAATTGCCTAAAAAAGTGAACACTCTTCGGTATTTGGGTTATTTAGCAAACTTTATCAACTGCGAAATGTGGAAAGACGGAAAAGATGCAGACATTTGTAATAAACAGTTATTATTTTTTTTTTTTGTATTTTTCGTTGCGATTCCTTATCTGCAAATTCTTTATTATTTTTCCTTTCTCTTTATTAATATTGTCTGGGCATTTCTACTTGTATAAATCTTCACAATTCTCCGATGCTCCAGTCCATTCAAATAAATATTTTTGCAATCCATTCACATCATGCTTTCACTCATTTCATTCGGCAAAAAACGAAAAAAGATCAATTCGATTATGTACTGTTTTACCAAGTTTTCTCAATCTAAAGATTGCACTGACGTGAATGCACTCGTATTAGCAATAATGGGGATATTCTACACAGGCAAATTTTCATTATTCATTTTTTCTTGATCATTGTTTTTTTTTTTAATCAATTGATTTGTGTTCATTATTACGGCACATTGCCACTAGTTACTGAAAAAATGAGCTTTTAGCTAAGCATGCAGATGAATACCAATTCTATTGTATTTTTCATATATAATCGTCATTTTTTCTACAAAGTTCACGTCTGGCGATTTGTTGATTCACACGCACCGAGGATCTCCGAATATTTCTGGCTCACTTTAATCTACCTTGCGTGATTTGCGAATTGAATCAATACAAAGGTTTCCTTCACATTCTCGTAATAACAATAATCTCCTATCGTTCTCTGGCTTTCCATTTGTTGAGTCAATAATATCAGAAAACGCTCCGTGAAGTCACGCAAAGTCAACATTTATCGATTTTTTATTTTAATCTGGATACACTCGGAGTTAACTTCTGACATAGTGTCTTGGCTTCGAAAAATCTTTTCCTCCCCAACTATTGTTCAATTTTTTTTTTTCTCACTAAAAAATCATCACTCTGGATTTTGCAATCGAATTTCTTAGATAGCTATTCCATACGATATTAGACAAAAATTATATTATGGACATTGAGCTACAATTTTTTACTCGTTCTAAATACTTTATCAAACTAATTTGCAGCATGTCTATAACATTATTTCATTATTTTCTCATACGATTAATTTTTCGATCAACTGTACAATTACATTTTCTTACAATCTTTAATGATCAATATCAAACTACCAATAAGTCCTTGACCAGCTGAGATCCATGCGAAGGTACAATAAGAAGTGAAAATTGTATCACAACAACTCACTTATCGCTGGTAATTAGATGCTCAATCGCAGGAATTTCATTAATTCTGAGAGCAAGCTCGTTACGCATAATTGATCTATATTTTTATCGCATGGTTTTCTGTAATCTTATACTTTATATACAATTAATTCAAAAGTTTATCATAACTGCTGATTAACTTGCAAAATGATTGAGGTATTATAAAAATTGTTCAAGACGATTCACATAGAGGGGAGAAAATAACTTCTCGAAGACTTTCCCAATTATCATTTTTCTGTATCAATGAAATGGCTTCCGTTTTACAACAAAATCCTAGTCAGATCTTCCATGGACACGCGCAGCATGACCCAAGTCTTATAATTTAATCTGAGTATTAATGAAAAGAGATTTCCACGATAGGATCTCATACAACACTTTTGTTTGACGTACAAAAAAGACAATTCTCACGACAAAATCTTCAAAAAACTTCTTCTGCTTTCTCGATAGCAATTTCTTTATAATTTAATTTAAGTTGTCATCCGTAATTATACAAGGAGAAAAAAATTCATGATTGGAGGAATTCATAACAGTACAGTTTAACAAAAGATGGGAGAAATATAGTTATAATAAATTACACGAATTAACAATAAGATGAGGCGCGAGTATTAAAGAGAAATGATTTGGAGTGCTGAGTTTATTTTATATTGTTTGAGGACTCGAACTCTGAAATGAAATTAAAATTATGCTGAAGACACCTGAAATGATTGTGAAGTTAAACACAAATCATAAGAGCGCTCCTTGAATTTGTACAAATTTAAATTCTTTATAATTTCTCTTCAACATATTGATGACGTGAAACTTTTCAATTTTTTGACACACAATTGCTGGATTATATCGGTGGGCACTGGAGGAGCATTAACGTAGATTTAATGAAATTCAAACATTTTAGTTCATGATGTGTCGGTTGGATCACCCACTTAATGAAAGAAAAAAAAAAAAAAGAGAAATTAAAGAGAGCACGTGAAATTCACTCGATCTGTAACCAAGGATGCTTGAGGCACTCGGCTGCAGTGGCACGTGTAGTTGGATCAAATTCAAGCATTGGAGTTAGAAACTCGGCAAACTCCCGGGCTTCACTCGGTGACCACTCATATTTCTCGGTAAGTACTTCGTATAGACCCCATGGCTTCAAACCGGTGATGTGTTTCAACTCTCCTTTCTTGGTGAAAAATGCCTTCGAATACTTGCCGGATAATGCAATTCTACGTGGAATTTCACCGAGTAGCTCAATTATGTGAGCCAGATGATCCTCGTCCCTGACAAACAAATTTTCTCATTAAATTTTATCTGTATTACGCATCAGATATTATTCAATTGATCATCTAGTTTAGTAAATTCCATTATAATACAATTTTTATAATTCCGTTTATAGAGAAATTAATATTTACGCGAGATTAGTTGATGAATAAATTTTATCTACCTCGAATAATCAGCACCACTGTGGGGCTCAAAAAGATAATCTCCAGTGGCTAGCTCGAAAGCCATACATGCCGTCGACCAAATATCTGCAGAAGTGTTATATCCAGCACCAAGTAAAACCTCAAGCGACCTGTACTGCCTCGTCTGAATATCCTCCGTGAACTTTTTATGGACCCAACATGCATTACCAAGGTCAGCAATTTTAACTTCCACCTCACAATCCACAAGTGCAGGATCAAGGGGAGCAACAGACATCTTCGGTGGTTTCATATCTGGTATATCCAATTGCAGTTCTTCATTGCTTTCTTCATGAATTTCTGAATCAGATTGAATGACTCCCTCACTGCAAGCTTTGTCCACATCGCAAGGTGTAACATCATCATTCTTTGATTCATCTTCCACCGTCTGATTGTCCATTGTGTCGCCACCAATAAGTGGATCTACTCCATTAACATGTGGCGGTACTGGATCTGAAATATCTGGTGACTCTTTGGAGTCAGTGTTTTCCTCAATACTTTCAGTGGTGGGATCCTGATCAGGACTATTTGTCTCGCTCACTCCACCATTTTCATTTTGATTAGGAATATGCTTCGCCTGCTCCTCGATTTCCTGTATCTGCTCCATCTGTTTTTTCAACAATTCATTTTGTCTCTTATGTTTTTTCTTCATTCTCTTCTTCTTATTTTTCGACATTTTTGTGTTTGGTGTCGGCTCTTGAAATTCTTTTGGTGCTGTTGATATCAATGACACTGGAAGCTTAAGACCAAGTGAATGCAATTCTGTTGCTACAAATGCCAATTTCTTGATGTACGCCTCATCAACGCAAATTAAAACGTTCTCTGGTTTAATGTCCGTGTGAATAATTTTACATTTATTGTGAAGATAGTCCAAACCTTCTAGGACCTGTCTTATAATTCTCTTGACATTATTACGTGGAATACCACGGTAATTTGATTTTATTATTAATTTAAGCAAATTATGTCCAAGTACTTCGAACACCATACACACATGCAAACCATTGATACCACTTATTTTGAAATCATTCAATAGTTGTACTGTTTTGTTGCGTTTTGGATCATTTGGATCTGTATCACGTACGTCTTTCAACAATTTGATTTCATCAAGTGCAGTCTCCGTGAAGTGCGATGCTGATTTTACAACCTTCAATGCCACAAACCGTTTATCCTATTTCCGAAAACAGAAGGATAATCATTAATTTATTTATTTTGCTCGAAGAATGAAAAAACTTGGTTGAGACTCGTTTAATTTCAACGAGGATTTTGATAATATTAATAGTTGCAACTTTTGTTGCACGAGTTCCGAGGCAGAAAAATGTAAGAAATAAAAAAAAATGATAAAATGTTTCATTAATTACCTGAAGGTCCCAGCACAGCCAAACCGTTGAAAAATGGCCCCAACCGAGTTTTCTTGCTACATGATAACGATTCAAGAAAAGATCACCAATTTTGACAGGATGATATCCCCCTTTACAATAATCACTACTGTCCTCCTGCTCCTCCTCTTCACTGCTGTATACCTCATCGTCATCTTCGATGGTTTCATTGCTTGAGCTGTGGCTCGGTTCCAACCTAAAATTGTCGTAAAAAATTTCTTGGCAAAACGAGAAAAAATAATCCCTAATTTGAATTCTCCCCTAAAACGCGATAAACAAGACAATAACTATTTCCTTATATGCTATAAATAGATAAATTACCTGTTTCCATTGCCAGTAGTAAATGTTCTTTGTCCATTACCCTCCTGTGTACCCTCACCGAGTGTAGATTGACGTGTTGAGGTTTTTGAACATGTTGCTCCACTGTTGTCACTATCACCTTGAGTGTGATTTTTTCCTTTTCTCTTAGTCGTTTGCTTGTAACGTTTTTTCTTTGCCTGAATGGCCAAAACACGACGATTTACAGACGCTTTTGTGCTCATATTATTTTCGTGTGTCCGGTGACCGCTTTCAAACCGTTACGTGTTCACCCTCGAGGTATGATTAATTATCAACAAGAATCAAGATTTTTACCAAGCTTCACACCAATGTTGTTTCAATCAGCTGGACAATTATTTTACTTCAATGGCAATTTTTTAAAATATATTATCCTCAGGATTCAAACATTTTTAACACGAGACGTTTGGAGTTTATCATCGCTCGGCGGTTGTTTGAGTATGGCCGACAAGTTGGGAATAACTCGATCAAATCAAGGTAAAGATGAAATTCGTGCAGATGTGGTAACCTCGTGGTTATCAACTATTTTTATCGAAAATCCGAAGTAATAATAATCGATTTTTATTGTGTGAGAGTTTGTATTTATAATATTTATATATAAATCTTGATTATTTTTATTGTTACATGGCGAACATGTGTTATCTTTACCTCCCGTCAAAATTGAGTTGTGACAAAATACGGCTTCACGTAGAATTAAAAAAAAAGTCCCAGATTTTGAGATTACAATACCCTTTCCAACCACTTTCAGGCACTTGTTCCCGTTTTATTTCTGCCACTGAATTTTTTTTTTTACACCGTTGTTATAGATTCTAGATTCCGAGGGGTCCTTCCGGCGGGCTTGTCTCGTGTATGTATATGTTATATTGTTAGGACGGGATTTTAGCCCATGTAGCACACTTGTCGAAAAATCATCTGAAAGTTATCTTTATCTCGTCAACATTTGGACAAGTCCGAAAAGACAGCGATGAGATAACTTTCTTGGGATATCTACAAAAAAAGTTATCTAAAAGACATCATTTTTATGATACCGTATTGGATATGTCTCCAAGATGCTAAAATGTTATCAATTATGATCCTCCCAGTTAGATATCGTTTTTTTGTTATCAACAAGGTATCAATTTTGCGATGACTTTCCGACAGATAAGAAGGAGACGACTCTAGGTTATCTTTCCGACTCTCTCTTATTGATACCATATTCCTGACACCTGAAAGATAACACATATTATGACAACTTTTCGAATGAATTGATCCAGATATCTGTAAGTTGTCTTTTATTTTCTATCTAATAGATATCGTCCTTTTCGGCACCTAAACGATGTCCAATTTTGTGGATCATTACGACAGACTTGAAAATGCTGTCTAGGAGTTATCCATTTTTCGTATCCAAAAGGTTGCGCGATTTTTGATGCCTAAAAGACGCTGACGATGTTGTTGACAGCAAGACAGAGTGTGAAACGATATCCGAAAGTTATCTCTCATTCTTATCCAAAAGACGACGTTGTTTTCGGTACCTAAACGATCTCGATTTCATTGGTGACATTACGATTGACTGTAATAAGATAACTAAAAGTGAGCTATGCTTTGTATCTGAAGGATAACGTGTTTTTCAACATCGGTAAGTTGACCCTTTTGAGTCAACCATGTGTGGAGTTCCAAGAAGACATCTTAAAGTTGTCTGTTATTGGAACCTAAGGAGTCTACCTTAATGTTAGCGCAAAAGAGTTACCTCTGTGGATCCTTACGCAAGGATACCGGAAAGTTGAATATTTCGATAACAGAATGTTACCCAAAGGATAACACAGGGTACATTCTAGAGAATTTCCAAAAGAACATTCTAGAATCCCCCCTAATAAAAGGGGTTGACTGCCTAGAGAACTGCGCCATTCGTTTTTCGACTGTCATTGGGGCAACAGTGCTGTGAAGTATTAATAAGTGAGGTGAAGTGAATTGATAATTATATTATTATCACATAATAATTATTATACTATATTATGTTATGTTATATCATATTATATTATTATATTATAATTATATTATTCGGAAATGAAATCTTGAGAAACAAAGAATAAATATAAGTATATAATAAAAATATTTCGTGTTAAGCACACTAAATTTGTTATATTTTCATTTGAAAAAGGTAAGAAATTGTTTTTATTTGCAAAAATGTAAATGGGAAATTTATGTTTTAATCCGCTCTTCGAACAAAAATGAATTTTTAGCATTCTGGCAATTGAAAATTTATCATTGGAATCAATTATTTTGACAAAGATACATTCATTAATAATCCTCCTTTATTCGAAAACCGAATCAATTAAAACATAAATTTTTCATTCATGTTGCAAATAATAGCAGTTTCTTGGAATGAACCCTCTCCTCCTATTCCCATAAGTATCATATCGATAACGTTTCGAGACGTCCATAGGAATGTCGGAATAATGTCGAGAAGATGTCGGAAAGATATCTATTTGTTGGCTTATTGACAGTCGTTTCTGATAACATTTAGGATAAACTTTAAGTTAACTTTGTGTCAACTCTCCTCTCCACCATATTTGTCAATATTGTCAATAAAAAGTCATCCTTTTGACAGCTATAAGTACTGACGTATTGTTATCTATTTGTATTGTCCAAAACGTTACTGACGTTTTGTTATCTATTTGTATTGTCCAAGACGTTAACAATCAGACCTGTCGAATCGTGCAGACATTTTCCATCTTTTTGGTGTACAAAACGGTAACTATTGGGACTGTCGAAAAGTTATCCGCTATCTATTTAAAGATACCGAAACGTCATCTTTTAGATAACTTTGTGCTACTTGGGTAGAATACTATACGGCGCACGCAATCGCGTCAATTGAGTGCCCGGTAATGTTTGAATTTCTCTTTTTTATATTGCACAATTTTTTGAGTTTGAAGTTTTGAAAATGAGAAGATGAGGGACTGTAATCAGCATGAGGCAATTTTTTATTTCTATAATTTCACGCAGGTTCGACAATTTCACTCATGATATATCACTCACTAGATTGCTATCTGCATCAGAATTAAATGAGATTTGGACATATTTTATGCTTCAATCATAATCAATAATTAATACGAATAATTTCAGTTGTTATTAATTTTCATTTCTGAATGTTTGTATATAATCGTCATTTTCATAATTTTTCTTGAATTGAGCTCACACCTGTCATAAGACGTTCATAATTTTCATAGATATTTTCCTATAAAGTTTCGTTTGTTTTCATATCAATGCACCATGTTTTCAATTTATGAAGAGCTGTTTTGATATGTCCTACACACATGATCATTTTTGAATGGATTTACATTGCACAATCTACGTCAATAGTTACTCATTAATGATAAATTTACTTATCAAATCTGCATAAATATTGCACTATGTGTATTAAATATCAATCGAATTAACAAGTAATAATAAAGAAAAAAATGTTACATACTAATATGGCAAAAGGGTGATAGAAGCGTTTTTTTTTTTTTTTTGTAAATCTAAACATGACACATTTTTCCTAGGTATCATCGGTATCACAAGAGCTTTCAAGACCATCACATTGATCTCAGTTCGGTGGATTATTATTATTCTTGATGATTCTATTATCGTTTGAGATTCTGTGCGATGCCAATCTCGGGATGACTTGTCAGTGATGCTGACGAATGTTGAAGCCAGAGAACTGCCATCGTCTCTCCATATTAGCGCCGATCCCCGACAATTCTTGTTTGAATACTTGTGGAAAACGTTGCATCAGGGCTTCAACTTCATTGGGTCTTATGCCGGGTTCCATCTTTTGCAGGTAAGACCATACGTAATCAACAGAAGCTCCAAACGGATGAATATGTAGAAATGTTGCAATTAAACCTGAAGAGAAATTTCTTCGTTAATGGTTAATCAGAGCGGAGAAGAGCCAATATAATTCACAAATAATTTTTTACTAATTTTGGGATCAATCACACAAATCTTTCGAAAGATTGAAAATATTCCAAATAGTGGAAATGGTATTGAAAAATCATTCTTTCAATAAATTATATTCAGAACTGATACTGACTTACGCCTCTTCTCACAAAATATGCTAATGGAAATTTTGAATTCGAATTTTGTTTCATTCCATTGAGAAGTGAGTATTGAAGAAGAGTAATTACCAATGAGTTTTGCATCCTTTTGAGTAACTTGAACACAACCAGATACAGCTACAATAGGTTTAGGTGTCCTCGGCTCCTCATTAACATCATCATCTTTATCTAAGGTAATAACTTCACTTTCAGACGATCCCCTATTTTTTATAACATTCAACTTGGCTGTTAAATCTCTGATTCTTTGATCATCCTGAACTTGTTGCTTTTTTGACTGCATCAACTGTTCTTGCATACTCTTCAAGGTTTGCTGCAGCATCTTCATTTGTTTGTCTTTCGCATCGATTTCTACTTTTGTTTCAGACTTCAATAGATCCACCTAGACATTATGAAATAAACAATACATTCAATATTGATCGATATAATATGAAGGAAGAGAATACTACTGCAAGGAAAAAGGGTAAGAAATATTCCCAAAATGATGATTAATCGAGGGACATCGAGAGAAACCTTTTGAACTGTCCTTTGATGTACAACAAAGAGAAACTTAATTTCATAACAATGGGAAAATTTGCGTAATTCTTAACATAAAGTTACCGCAACTCTTCATTTTCAATTTTTTTTTTTCAATTCTTAAAACTCCCTAAAATTCACAAGTAAACCTGATGTAATATCACCTCATTTTTATAGGCTTCCAATTGACATCTTAAACTCTCAGCTTCCTCTTTCAAAGCATGAACCTTTCCACTGTCATCTGGGTCCAGCTGAGCTCTCGTCTTCTTCTTCTGCGGCTCATCTTCAGAATCCGAAACCTCCATCTCCCCTTCACCCTCCATCAACGCTTCTTCCAGCTGCACAGTCTTGATCTCCTATTACATGTATTGATATTAGTCTGTATCTAATCAGTCTTCGGGAGAAGAAATCAACTGAATTTCACAAATGGTTGATTCAAATCCTTGAATGATCCATGCAAATTATCGTTATTTTGCTCATAATTTTTAGTTACAAAATCCAAATAAACTAAATCTTTAAACCCATCACCACAGCTCGTTTGGTATGTGAAGAAAGCCAATTGCACGCTATTTCTGATTGGTGCTTTTATTCATGCGGCTACACTTCATAATCCCCATAATCGTGTCAATTTTTTTTTTCTTGTTATGCGCCATTTGTTATTTTCCTGTTTGAGTAAGAATGTATATCAACAATTCCACTCTAGACTTACCTGCCATTGGGACTATTAAAAGCTTCATTTTCTGTCTCATCGTGGTCTGAGTGTAATTAATTGAGTGAAAAAAAAACCTTTGGAAAAAAAACGCTGTCCTTTCGTTTTCTTTTCAATTTTCTCTATTGTTTGTTTTTTTTTTTTCGAAAGGTGGCGTTAAAAATACATACCGAAGACTGTTTCTTCCACATCTCGATGTTCTTCCTCTGTGCCTTGGTGAAGTGATCCCAAACCTTCTTGTGGCTGGCCGCAGTGAACACACGTTCGATCTGACTGACTGTTGAAGTTGACGCGGATGTTGCATGTTGCATACGAAACACAAATGAAACACAAATCCTATGTTGTACTTGTTGTCTCACTCTTTACAACATTGCTTCCTGTATTTCCATTCATTTACTCTTCAACAATTTTTCCTCAACTCTTTCCTTCCTCATTTACTATTTTTCTACTTCCTGGTGGTTGTACACGGTCTGCTATGTCGACATTCTTTTTTATTTGAACTAATGAATAATTCGTGAGATAAATTTTTATACTTTGTTGATGACCACATCGTCCTGTCAATTGGTTTTATCGTCTCTGCTTTTCGGTTACATTCCTTAGAATTAACTTTACCCATCATGATATTGAATAACGAGTGCTGAGGGTGTCTTTCTTTCTTGACGAATAAAAATAACAAAACCTCGATGATATTGAATAATTTATTTGATTATTTGAGTTTATCACTCGATGAAAAAATTAATCAATATTTCGAATTTCCTCTTATTGTGTTGTTCCATAACACTCGGCATTCATTATCATTATTACCAAATGCATAATAAATGGCCCAACACCTTCAGATCCTCAGCATTGCCAAGCATGCAATCTCCTCAGGTCTACACCCTCAAATACAATTTTCGATGAAAAAGATATACATAGTCTGTGTGGAAAACTCGCGTGAGCCAGACAGTCTGTAAGCCTCACATGTTTATCCCAAGAATTGGGTATGATTTAGTAACTTACCAGCAATCAATTGTACGCGTCAACTTTTGGTACTGATTTAGTGATAATCCGGAGGAAGAGGCATTGAAATGCTTATTTATTTTTCGAATTACTAAAGTTTTTACTTACATTGTATAAGAAGTCCTTGCATGCGACCTTTCATGAGTTCTTTTGCCCTCTGGAGATCCTCCTCGTACGACGCTCTTTCTGTTAATAGTCTTCGAACGTGTGAATTCGTGGATTGAATCATCGAATAAAATGTGTTGGCATTACGTTTCGTACAATCTCCACGTTCCAACCATGTGACCACGATCTGAAAAATTCAAAATATTCAATTCAATTTTTGGTTTAATCGATGCAGAAACTTCCAAATTGAAATAATAGCTTTTACAAAGATTCATCAACTCATTCTACTGACCTGAACAGCTTTCATAAAAGTATCATCTTGTTTAATTTTTTCAGAGATATTGGAAGCTTCATATTCAGTATAATGAACAACTGGTGGTGGACTAGATTGTATCCTTTGTCGTTCCTCTTCCACTTGTTCTCTATGTCTCTGTATACGTTGTAATTGCCTTTGCTTACACTCCCACTCGTACTGATCGTCTCTTGCCTTAACAACAGAAGATACCAGTTTCAAAAATGTCAAAATTATCAATGTCATGCACCACTTACGTAAATATGGGCATAATCAACGTAAAGCCTTCCAGTATTCGCATTCTCAACTCCTGATCCAATTCTGATTCTATAACCCGAAAGATAAATAGCTGAATCGACACTAGACTCAGCTGCAAATCTGATATGGCAAAAATTTTTTTTCGATAAACGAAGAGTTGTTATTTCTCCACATTTCTCAAAGATCTCTTGGATCATCGGCTCGCTGATATTCTCAGGCAATCCTGGATTGAAAAGAAAAATACAAGATTAAAATTTCAATGAATGGCAAGTTTTTTTCACTATACAATTCTTATTGAATATTTTGATATGTTTCTACATTAAAAATTTCCACTAAACTCGATACATGACGATTTTCATTTGGTCTATTGAGAAAATACCTCCAAGTATTTTCTTGAGAATGGAGAAAAAAAAAAAATTTACCTCCTACGAAAATAGTTCTACACCCGGGTGGCCGTTCTCTGGTAGTTGGTGACGGAGCATTAGGATTAGGAGGAATCAATGTACAACTTTTAAGATGAATAATCTCTTTTGTGGGCTGTGAAGCCGAAGGAGGTGGTGGTAGTCCACCACCCATAATTTGCGCAGCAATATCAGTGACAATAGTATCAGGATTAATCATCTGTGGAGCAAGCATACTACCATCATGGGGCATCATTCCAATTCCCATTGGCCCATAGCCATGACCCATATGCGGTAGACCCATTTCTCCCAACATTGGCCCCATTGGACCCATGGGACTCATGCCCATTATCGAGTAATCCACTCCCATGCCCCAAACACTAGATGTTTGTTCAATCTGTGATACATTTGCAGTACTAGTGGTGACCGTTGGCGTTATTGGTGTTACGTCATTACTATTATGATTACTATTCACTGAATTTGCTCTTTCCTCAATTCTCCTGTCCTCGACTCTTCTTTCTCTATCATTTCTATCATCTCTTCTTTCTCTATCTCTTCGGTCAATCCTTTCACTCCTGGATCTTCGACCATTGTCTCGATTGTCTCTCAAGTCGCGATTCTCACGAGTTTCACGGTCTCTTCGGACTTCATTTTTATCACTTCTACGATCTATGGATTCTTCTGTGCTCTCACGAACTGTTGGAGGCTGATTCTTATTCGTACTGAACTCGAGGGGAGAATCATTCATACCAGGGAGTGGCAGTTGGGGTGGTAGTGGAGGAAAACCCTGGCTAGCTAATTCCATAAATCCCTGATGACCGGCTAGTGGGCCAAGGGGACCCATGGAACCGATTCCTGAAATTTTTCATGAAAAAAGTTGGTATTTTCGGAGATAGTCGACTTTGCGTGTAAACTGCTTGCTCAATATCTCAAACACTACTGGACTGATTTCAATTTCCCACGTAATTTTTTTTTTTTTTTTTTTTTTTTAATATTTGTTACGATGACTCCTATCGAGTTCAATAATGATATGCATACCCTCCGATTGGAAGTTTTCGAGATATTGTAGTTTCTCTAGTTGTTGGTATCATCATTTTACACACAATCATAAAATTTCAGGTTAATCTAATCAAATTTACAAGTTCTTATTCAAGTTTTCATTTTCACCTGGAGATTTTCACAATGTGAACTAAATTTATGACATTTAAATAGCCAAGAAATTTTATCCAAAAAATCTGCCCATAATAAATTATCTCCTGAATTGTATTTCTCTCAGGAAACAAGCTACCGATGAAATCGGTAAAAGAAAATAAAACATAATGTAATGATGCATTATTATTCCTTGAACGCTTCATATCAGCCCGCATGGGATTGATGGCCTACTTGTTTGGTGTTTACACCAGGATTTATGTGAATGATTTTTTCTATAATTTTAGAAATATGGAGTTAAAATTCATAATCGATTTGACATAACAGAGATTAATATCGCAATTTAACTTATTCGTCTTATCGTTATAAAGAGATACAGAGTGACTATTTGCACTTAGACTAATTTTTTAAAACAATAGTTATATCTTTGTTAAGAATAATGACTAACTCCTTCCAAAGTTTGTTAAAATTTTTGAGGTTAGAATTAATTTCGCTTACCCATCGGTGTCATAGCAGGCATACCCGCAAAATTATAGGCCATTTTTTGAATGTCTCTTTGAAATTCAATTGCCTCTCCAGGCCTCGTGATGAGCCACCAAAAATTATAATCCTGATATAAGCTTCAACCACTGAAGACAGACGACTTGTGTCTTTCTCTGCTGCAATATAACCAATATGGCACCTCTCCCAAGTCCAGTGCGGACAGCACATGTGATACACACATTAGTTTTACAAAGTTATTCGAATTCCTGTTATTTTTATTTTCAACTATTCAGTCATGAAAATTAATTCCAATACTAGAATCATCGGGGCTCGAGTGGTCCTTGTCCCCTACAGAGAAAAACATGTTGAAAAGTAGGTATAATAATTTTCATCCCTAATTTTTTACTCCAATCGAGTGCTCCAAATATTATTTTTTTTTTTTCTATACATTTATTCCCAACTTTTTCCCACCTTTCAATTATTTTTACATGGAAAACGGAAGGGATAAGAGAAAGGAATATCTAATCGATAAAAGTCCAACTCATATTCTTACTTCACAACAAAAGAGGCGCGAACGCAATTCAAATATACATATATGCAAAAGAGATTGTTTTCGTTCATTTTCTCACTGTACGGACCTGTCTCAAATGGACACCCTGTGATTTTGTCACGTTTTGGAAAAGTATCGTGTATCTGGAAAAAACACAAAAGTTGTCTATTTGCTTCCGAATGAAAGCATCGCAAATGCTCATATTTTTTTTTTCTAAATATCTGAAGTTTCAATTAGCATATTTGAATGAGGTGGAGGCAGGGTTGGGCATATCTCACAGATGGAAGTTTTCGACGTGACATGGTCAAATACCGGTAATTTACGTCTAAAAAGTTCAAAATGTCAGAAATTGGTCATAATCATTAGAAAACGCGATTGGCGGTACTCAGTTTGCTATTGAAACAATTGTATAGGAAAAATCCTCTGGGGATGGAATTACATGAGACAGATGGCATAAGATTAAGCATAAGGGTCAGATATTTGAATTAAACGAAAGTGCCAGCTATGAATGCCGAGTTATTCTTTTTTTGAAATCATATGAGTGAAATCTTATTGATTTAATGGCGTTAAAATACACAAAAAGCGCATGCTCATTTTTTCCATAGAAACATATTCTTCAAAAAAATTCTGAACATAACTTTTAATTGAAATTTTGGCAATATAACAATATATTTTTTTTTTCATCCGGTAAGGATGTAGAAAAAAAAGCCCCAGAAAAAAATAATAAAAATACAGCGTATTTCAACACATCGGCGCGTGATCTATTTTTTCTTCGACATAAAGACCGGACATGTCATGGGATAAATATTTTGAGTCAAATCGTGTACGATTGAAATTATTCTCATTAGTGATTAATCCAGCAAAACGAATCAATCACTCATCAAAATGGCATGGCAATTTTTACCAGAATAGCCGCATCAGATACATTGCTTTTCAATAATTTTCATTCGATTTTATTCTCATTCTATTTATTCACCGGAGAAAATCTATCACTGATAAAAATGATGATTTGTTGGCAGAGTTGTTTTTTTAGGTCGAATTTTTAAGTCAAATAACAAAAACGTTAAAAAATCATTACGATGTAGATATTTTTAGAATTTGCTCGTTAAAAAGTCATCAAGAATTTTGTGGTTTTCCAAAAGCTGTTCAAGATATTTTCAACACGAGTCTAAATGATAGAATTATTGAAAAAATCATAAGGGACTTTCAATAATTATCGAAGTGGAGAGGATTGTCGAAAGTTGTCGAAAATTCATGAATTTTCTCCGAAAAAGTCCATTGCGACGATAGACCATCAGATAGTGTCAAAAATTGTCAGAAACCTTTGAAGTAATTTACCTATTTCTGACGTGTCTAAAACCAATTGGTAATTTACCTTATGTAATTTACTTGCCCAACCCTGGGTGGAGGTCTCTCATTGAGGATGAGTATCAATGAAATTGTTAGCCATAAAAAGAGAAAAAGATACATTCGATGAATCAGGATGACTTCATAATTATCAAATCGAGAATCACCATTTTGTACATAAACTGGTTACTTGGTCTTAAATAGTATATCCCCCGTCAATGATAACAGATGCAAAATTGTCATTATTTATTTTCTAGATATCACGAATGGATGAAATCTCCAGAACTGCAACATCTCACAGGGTCTGAACCTCTGACGCTCGAAGATGAATATGAAATGCAGAAATCCTGGAGAGAAGACGAAAATAGTAAGAAGAGAAAAATAAAAATTTATTTATTGGATAATTCTTGACTTTTCGATTTCAGAGTGCACATTTATCGTTCTCGATGCTGAGACTCACTCGAAAAAAAACAACGAAATTGACTCAATGATCGGTGACACAAATTTATATTTTAATGACCCTGATGATGAGCACGCATGTGAATGTGAGATAATGATCGCAGAGGAGAGTGCCAGAGGCCGAAAAATGGGATGGGAAGCAATGATTTTGATGTTAAGATATGGTAATTCTATCTCTAATAAAAGAAAGCTGAATTTAGATTTTTCTCCGAGGAAGTTCTATGGAATTTTTTTCGACAAAATTACAATCATCGATTGAATCTTAATCGTCCATGTTAAACTTATTATCAATTGTTTTGTCTCAGGAGTAGATGTTCTTAAAGTATCAAAATATACAGCAAAGATCAAAATGGATAATAAAAAGAGCATCAACATGTTCGAGAAACTTCAATTTATGGAGGTGAAGCATTTTGTCCTAAGCTTTGATATTTTATAAAAAAATTTAACTCAGTGCAGGAATCATTTAATAATATAAATATTATTTCAGGACAGTAAAAGTGAAGTTTTTCAAGAAGTTACCCTTTCTCGTAAGGTAAACGAGTCATGGAGTAATTTTCTTGTGTTCGAAACTTCCGGTGCATACAGAGAGGATCAATACTGTTTGCACGAGTTGTGAAGAAAAAACGTCACTCATACATATACTTATTACAATGATGACCTTGGACCACAGTTGAAATTCACCCCAAATACATTATGGACCAAATAAAAATGTAGAAAAACATGTTTATCGTCTTATTCAATTATTGTGAATGAGGAAGCAAACCAAACTATCTATATTCCGATGAAGTCATGCGAAAAGGGTGAAAATTATCTGTCGTGCCCTAATGCAGTCGCTGTCGGGAGTGCTCGAGAAATTCCGTAATCCTTCATTTCCCGCCATCCAGAGCCCAGTGTTATGTTCCTCTCGTGGTGATATCAGTCGTATATTCGAAGCGAAACTATCAGTCACAAAGATGTACCGCTCTGCAGGTCAAATTACATCTCTCTTTTTATAAAAATCATTTTTCCGATAGATCATTCGATTAACCAATTAAAAAAATGTAACACTCTCCCTTTGAATGGCATGTAATTTTTTGAAATTCAGTGCAGCATATATTATATGGAATAAATTGGATATTATTGAACATGATTGCCACTAAGTGTTAATCGCTGGTAAGCGCAGTTATTTTCAATAACACTTGATTAAAATACCGGAACCTCAATGTAATATTAAACTCAAACGATAGTGAATGGTTATTTTTTCACTTGGAAATTCGATAATCAACTTCTTTCCATTCTGGTGTAGTATTATTGTCAGTGAAATTGACGCAATGCAGTTGAGAGACGGATATTAGCTTTTTTTCCCCTTCCTTCCAATACCTGTTGAATTCACTGACAAGTCTGTAAAGTGCAATGCGAGAAATTAATTTTAGACTGCGATGAAGACGATAAAAAAAAAAAATATTATAATCAGAAAGTTGATATGGTTTTCTATTGACATTTGTAGGCAAAACACTGAGGTGAGAAATAATCAACTTGTATTACATCATTTGGGAGAATCATCGTTATCCAGAATGTGGCTATCAAAAAATATTTGGAATTTTGTTAGGAAGAAACCACTGATTTTCAATTCTTTCATTTATGGATCCTTTTATACGAGTGCCGAATTTCTCCAACAGACGTATAAACAACAGGAGAGAAAAAAACAAGTTGTAAGTTCTCAAATTCAATTCTCTATTGTATGATTTTGTTACTAGTGAGTGACGATATTATGAATTTGTGACGAATCTTATCTTCAAAGCTTGAAACTGATTGTGCATCATGCACTAGCACTTTTCAGTGGTAGTCTTATCTAAAATTCGAGGCCCTTTCTTTTAAACACCGGGTAGAAGTAAAAATTACTTGAGAGGCAGAAAGATTCATGAATTTTCCTTGCGTAATGGCGTGAGATGTGGGTAATGTGGAGATGGGTTGAATATCTTATCGAAAAAAGTGAAAAATACAAGCTGATAGACAGGTTTGAAAATTCCCATATTACATGTCTCTTTGGGGTAGAAGGAGAAGGTATTCAATTCATCGCATTCAAAAAAATATTTCAAATTTTTTTTATCCTCCAAGTGGGAAGAATTCATAAAGATTTGCCCGCATTTGTATATTCTTTCTCATCCTGTTGCCCTCATAATTGATCCTCCTTTCAAGATTTCATTAAATAAATTTCTCTTTTTCACGACTCAACAAGGCAGCAGCTAGGGCATTGACTGCAGCTGAAAATTCATCTCCCCTTCTTGTCATTGGAGCACGAAAGAATTCTAAAGTGGGATCGAATGAAATAGAAGAAACGATGAATGAAACGATAGATAACAATGGCTATAACTGGTCTGTTTTGCAGAGATACGTCGTCTATGGATATTTTTTGGCAGGTCCAATACTTCATGGATGGTAAAAAGTGATTGCATAAAGAAAAAAAACTCCTATCGCATGTTACCGAGTGTTTTGCTTTTTTGTGTCACAATTTTCATTCACTATTAACTCCCCTCATTTGAACTTCAGCACAGAAAGAGGAGCATTCCCATCCAAATGCAAACCTTATCTTATTTTAGTGAATACTATTGGATTTAATTAAACTCTCACAAGAGGATGACAATTGCCCGATAAAGCGATTATGGGCACGCTGATGGTCTTTGAATCATCCAAATCCATTGGTGAGCTGACTGTGATTGTAAATAATAACAATATTCTAACAAAGTTCGTTGTGCCTGCTTTGAAGCACGCTAGCTTGTCCAATGCACCTTGGGTTTTTGGCTTCGTCTTTCAATTAACAAACATTTATGATAATAATTTTCATCAGTTCATAATTGATTGGAATTAGCAAACTTGAAATATTCATCATGTTATAAAAATTCGTGTATGTTTTTTTTTTTCAATGTTCAAGGAAATTTTTCATGGAAACAGAGGCTTTTTTTTGTGAAAGTTTATTACCTATATTTCCGTGGCAAAAATCTATGGTGCACAGTTTTCCGACATGGCACTTTGTGCCATAGCGAGTTCTTGTTGCAAAAGAATTGACTCTTTTGTTTTTTAGAAAGGTATTTGATATGCCTGAGTTTTCAATGGTCCGGTATAAAGCTTTCCACATCAGACTCGGTTATACTGATTCCAATTGATGTTCAAATTAATTAAATATTTTCTAAGAAACAGAAATAATTTCACTCTCTCCCACAGGTACTTATGGCTGGATAAATTTTACGTTGGAACGGCTGGTTCAACTGTAATAAAGAAATTATTCTGCGACCAGTTCCTCCTCACTCCACCTCTACTGGTGCTATTTTTCAGTAGTACGTTTTTTTTTTTTCACTTGAAATGACGTTATCTTATTTCCTCTAGTTTACCGGTATTTATTTTCTGTTTTTCATTTCAGGTATGAGTTTCATGGAGGGAAAAGAGGATATGTTTGAAGAGTGTGGGGCGAAATTTTTTAAAACATTCCAGGTAATGGAGAAACTTTACTACTAGAGGATTAAAAAAAATACATAAATAAATATACTAATAGATATTTTTACTTTACTTACAGACTTCTTGCCTCTATTGGTTACCAGTGCAATTCGTTAATTTCATGATAATTCCTCCAACATTCCGCGTTGCTTTTGTGAGCATCGCTGCCTTCCTCTGGGTAAATATCCTATGTCATCTCAAGAGGACGCCTATCTCCAGCAGTCAAAAATAATACTCGTATAAATTCCTGTGAAATTCATTGAACCAATGACGATATAGTATAACGATACATCCTCTTCTCTTTTTGGTTTATTATCCATGTTACATTTTTCGGTCGTTTGATCTAAGCGTCAATCAATCATGGATGCTTCGTTATGCCTAAAGCTCCTCGGAGAAACTTTCAAGATGATCAATTTTTTTTTCTTACGCAGCGATGATACTGAGAAAAAAAATCGTCATCGTGATAAGGACTTTGCTTTGTAAATGAATAAATCTTCTTTCAATGACAAAACAGTTTTTTTTAATTTATTCATGACAACCTCTTATCTTATTCCATTTTCAGATTTTCATGCATTAATTAATTTTAAATGCACATGATAATTGGGGGAAGAGGGGAGAGGAGAAGAGAGTTCGTTTCGAAACATTTGAAACAGACTCGTATATTAATTAAATTTGATTTAATAGGGGGGGGGGGGGGGGGGAGGGAGGAGAGAGTTCGTTTCGAAAAATTTCAAATGGACTCGGATTTTCTTTAAATTTCATTGAATAGAGAAGGGGGGGGGGGGAAGAGAGTTCGTTTCAATAAATTTGAAATGGACTCGTATATTAATTGAATTTGCTTGAATAGAGAGAGGAGGGGGGGGGGGGGAGAGAGTTCGTTTCGAAAAATTGGAAATGGACTCGGATTTTATTTAAATTTCATTGAATAGAGGAGGGGGGGAAGAGAGTTCGTTTCGAAAAAATTGAAATGCACTCGGATTTTCTTTAAAGTCAACTTGACCCTTGATATACTTTTGTTTTTTTTTTTCAAATCATGTTGCAGAAATGGAAATTGATACTGATGAATCCAACGAGAGTGAAAAGACGGAGGAGGAGGAGGAGATGGAAATTGATGATGATGATGATAATTACTGCTCTCGATGCTTTTGTCCTGGTCATCTCTGCCAAGAGGACAAAGCATGCCGCCACTATCATCGACGTTTTACAGAAAAACGTTTTGGTGCAAATCCAATTCGAAAAACAACTAAAATGGGTTTACTAGCAGCTCTTGGTAATGACCTACTTTTGGAACCTATTCGTGAACATGTTCGCATTATGTCAGACATAATGATTGAAGGATCAATTCTAATTGAATCAATGGTGAGGAGCAGGCATGACAAGTTTTACGAGTGGCTAGACAAACACAAAAAAGACGAGCCGAATTTTACATTTTTCTTCAAGGCATTATGCATTAATAAAAATGAGAAAAAAAAGACGTCAACCATCCAGTTACATGGATCAAGGAATATATTAAAAGAGAGGGAAATTATACTGGGGGATACGATATAAGTTACAGGGTTCATGCAGTTAATATGCAAGAGACTGTATATCGTACTGCATATAAAAATCTGATTGTTCTTAATGCTTATCGACTTGTTCGTAAATATTTCTGTAAATTAAGTTTGGAAAATGTTGAAAAAGAAATAGAAAACGAGGAGATTACTGATGACGAGAAGATTGAAGAATTAAAGACAAAATCAAAACAAGATGTACATGACCAAATGGATAAATTGTTTAATGGAGAACTGGAGCACAAAGATTTGCCTGGAATTTTGGGAAAGGAAGAATACAAAAATCTTCAATGACCACCAAGGGCATCAAATTGGTGGCATTTCATTGGCTTTTTTGTTGAACTTCAAGAACACATTTCTTTAACAGCATGTCCAATATTTCACCATGGTCTACATCATGCACACGATACGAGTGAAGTCCTTTTTGACATGATAAAAAGACACTATCCCAGATGGCTGCCCGGTAATTGGGCAAGTCAAAAATGGAAAACCGATGATATTATATCACACGTGTGGAATAAGGTATTCAGAATTCAAGTGATTGACAAAGAGATAAGTAAACAATTTGGAATGTTCGTCACTACAAATGGTGTAGATATTTCAATACATCGAGCATATGAACGACCACCAGAAAGTAAAAATACGACAAAGGACTTAAAGGACAAAAAACAAGATGGACAACAACAGCAACAACAATTCACTTATACCCTTGATGAATTTGATCATATGATTGGAATTGACCCCGGATACTGTGCTATGCTCGGATGTATTTTAACTAACGATATCAATTTTAATGAAGACTATGATGAGAATGGCATACCACGCAGCGATAAAGAGACTCGCCTTATTTTTAAATCAAAACATTTTCATCGTGATGTCGGATTTCGTGATAGAAAGAGGGCTCTGAAAAGAATGTGTACTAGTAAATCAGAGACTTTCGTGGCAAATTTGCAGGAGAAATATCGGAAAATTATTAAAAAGGATTTCAAGGAGTACCGCCAGAAGCGATATAAAGAACTGAAGGAAAAGGCAGAGAGAGCTCAAGAAGCTGCTAAACGACGTCAAAAAGCCAAGGAACACAAAAAAGCCAGGAAAGTTGAGGAAAGGACGAAAAGTGGAAGAGACCCGGACAAGATTACTGATAAGAGAAAATTAAAAAAGCAACGAGGATTTCGCAAAAAACCACCAGAGAGCGAATAAGAAGAAAAAAATACCAAGTCGACTAAGAAACCCAAAAAATCTAAAGAACCTAAAGAGCCTCGAGAAATACAAGTTAATCTCACTCTTAATGAACCACTAACCCATAAATTAACAACACAATGGCGTTTAGAGTGCTTCAAAGAATTACAACCAATTTATGCTCGTCCAAAAGTGGTGCGTCTCAAGTGGGACAAGTACATCAGAACCCAGAAAGAAGTTAAAAAAATACTCGACAAATTGCGGTGCAAGGGACAACAAAAGAGAAAATATCACAATCGTGGTAGAAAGATGAGGAAAAAAGAGAGAAAAAAGAGGGAAAAGGTATTGGTGATGATTGGAGAATTTCGATTGGCCAGTGGCATCAAGGGCCACCGGAGAATACCACTGCGTGCTGTGCAGAGAGCTCTGGAGGCAGACAATGACTTTGTCGTAGTAAAAGTTGATGAATTTCGCAATTGCTCCAGGTGTAATGGTCCGTGTCCACCATCCAAATCCCCCCACAGATTTCAATATTGTCCATATTGTGAAATCACATGGCACAGGGATGTGAATGCAGCACGAAATATCTTACGGCTGGGGCTCATACTTGTTGGATTACTTGGAAAAGAATCAATGTGGAATTGGGATAATTTTCAACTTGGCAATAACGTTATACCACCACCACCACAATACTCTGCAGATAATTACAGAAATTCATCAAGTAAAAATAATGAATTTAATTTTTTTCCTCCCTTTTTTCCATTTCAATTAAATTATAAAAAATAACAAATATAATTTGTTTTCAGGTGATTCATCCATGCAGCAAGAATAGACAAATGGCAACGGCGGTAGGAGAATAACCGTGATGCATCCTAGCAGTGGATAACACTCGCCAAGATGCTAATGGTTTCCCCATCTAATGCCATCATCATCATCATCATCATCATCATCCTGCTACATCAAATTAAATATTAAATATACTATTAGCGGACTTACGCCGAGTCGTTACGCTGGATTTATTCAATTGTGCTAATCCCCGCATCAACAGCTGAGATAATAAATCATGCTGTATAATAAATCATGATGTGATAGGGATATTGTGCACATGATAATTGATATTATACGTGGTACATTACCCACGTTTCGAATACTGTTTGGGGGACCAGCTCATATTAATTAAAAATGAACATTCCATGAAAAAAAAAACCTCTGAAAATATTTTCTTCTCGAGTAGTAACTGATCATTATTGTATAATTGATTAAACCAGGCCTAATAGTCACATATGTTTTGTCAAAACCTAAGAAAATTAATTAATGAATTAATTATTCATTCATGATTTTTTTCGTTTTTATTTCATCAATTTTGTCAAGCAGTTAAAATATTATCGATTCTCTTTGGATTTAGGAATTTATATATACTTTCTTATAAATTTGATTCAATGTGAAGACAGGATAACTATAATACAGGCTTCTGCATTATATCTTTGCAATCAGCAATAAATTGATGTGCATACTCGTAGCAGTTGTAATCAGTCGATAAAACTTGAAAAAAAATTTCAATTTTTAAATAAATTCTTTCCACTCGAAAAGAATTCCTTACAATCCACCAATTAAAACAAATGATAAGTTCAATATCATATTTGAGATCTCCATTAGTCACGATTTCCATTAATTTGACTTATTTTGTCTAGCCTGAAATCCTTGGGCATCGTATCTATTCGAAGTGAAAAATTGTATGCAAATCAGCTTAATTTTTCATTCTTTCATTTCGAAGTAATCTTTTTTTCGTAAAAATAATTCGATTAATCAACAATAGAGGAACAGTTTTTGGCAAACGGCGTATGATCAATAGATCTATGAAAAAATTATCAGTAAAGGGGATAATTGATGATCGATGTACCGTTCTATCGTTCGCCAAATGCTATTTTCCAGTCTTCAATGATTGCTTTTTTTTTACGTGATGGAATAATTCACGTATTTAAAAATGAGTTGCGTGCCATATTGTAATCACTCGACGGCATTTGTGCGCCATTATGCATTATCGTTCTCCTTCAATCCCGTGTTTCTCTGCACTCGAATCTCCATTTTAATGTACAATTCATCTAAAATCTTTTTCTTTTTCATCTTTCTCATGTTCCACTGTTTAGGGGGAAAAATCATGATAATCTTCTAAGAGGCAGCCAGCCCTATTTTGTCGAAAATATATTCATTGTTCCACTTGCTGTTCGTTTTCTTACTAATCTCGCCGCCACTGAAATCATAAAATTATTTTGACATTCTTCTTTGATTACTAATTGCCAAATGTTGACATCTCGCTGAATCAATTGATATTGAGTGAGCTCATTTAAAGAGATATCATTTTTAGCAAGTATCACTTTATACCTAGGCTTACCCCGAAGTCAAAGTGATATGTACGTACCAGTTGCGTCTTGAGGCGTTAGAGGCTTATCAATGACTTTTTGTATTACGTTCATCCATTGGATTCGATCTTCTTCACTCTGAGCTGATAAGAGAAAACTTCTGTCTGGTGTTTCTAGAGTAAAAGAAAAACCTTGGTCTTTAGCACCTGGAGGGACTCCCATTTTAAGTGAAAAACCTTCAGAGCTATGACCAATAAAAATTTCTCCTTTCGGATGTGCATCCTGAAATAAATTCGGAATTATTTATTTTTTTCCATTTTTCCTACACCCAAAGAAAGAAATTTTGATTCAAGACTCTACCTCAATCAGTCCAATTCTTCGACCTACCGTAAGTAGAAAAACGGATTGATTCAGGTAGAAAATTCAACCTTAATGGAAACGGTTTTTTTTTTTTTGTGGAAGGTACTAAAACGCCAGAGGAATGAGTGACCTTTTATCTGTAACAGGAGCGACATTCAATGAAAATTATGAGGCATATTTACCATAGGATCATCGTGATACATAAGTTTTCTTCCATCTAACGTGAACCATCTTTTCTTATAACCATCTGAATGTCTCGGGCCAGTTTTCCACAAAAAACCTTCCCTAGGAAAATCGCGGGTCAATTGTGACAGTAGTTCCTTCTCAGATGCCCCTGGATAAGCAACCTGGAGTCTATGGAGCTTAGCACACCTGATTGCAAGATACCAATTAGTTATAACTTCTGGTTCCTCATGATAAACGTAGATATGCCTTGTTGAACCATCCTTCATAAATGATATTTGGAGACTGTTTTGTTGGCCAGTTTTGGGTGGTGCGAATGCAACGTTTAGTTCTGATAGTCTCAATACAGCTTTAGGATCTTTATGTTCTTTAACGTGATATTTCAAGGTATCATCTGCCTCAGAGAGGACGAATTTTCGAGGATGATAACGCGCATCTTCTTTACCACGTTTCATCAGGAAACCTTCCATAAATCCTGAAACGTATTGGTTTTGTTTCTCTGGATGACAAAACTCTTCACGCTGGTATTTCGCTCGAATCCATTGTTCGACAAGAACCCTTTAACATTTACAAATTTTTGAGGTCATTTATTTTTCTACTTCATGATGGCATAGGGATGCGAGTCAAGATAAACAGGCGAAAATTCAGTGTTACATTTGATTAGTACAAAAAGTTAAGTGTCCAAGATTTGATTCTTTGAATTGTCAAACATTCTCATTTTCACCAAGGATTCTTGTTAATTCTTAAAGACAAACACACATTATTTTTATTCATGTGTTGAATAATCGATCGAATAGATAAATAAATCAATAGAAAAATCAGGAAATTATATGGTACTATAAAATATTGACGTATGACTTGAATCCATCAATTTTAGAGTTTACTTTGAAATATATTCCTTACTGTGGTGCGTCCTGATTCGGTCTACGATAACATGGTGGTACTCTTTCCTCATAATAAAGTTTGGCAACATTGTTTCCCACTTCCCTAACCCTTGTCACTTGTGAGTCCTCCCACCTGTCCAATTTTAAGTGCTTGACTTTTGATATGTGAGCACCCATAGAACGATGAACCCCAGCGCACCTCGTGCACAAGAATATTCCAATATTGTACGATGCCCATTCAGGATCTGAAATAATTATCCACAATACAGAATTTCCAATTTTTCCTCGTTTCAAATAATATAGGAAATAAATGCAACACATGAATGCAAAATCACGGCCCTGAAGCACATTTTTACATAAAAAGAGCCTCGAATAGTAGCATTTGAAAAAAAAAATATATAGAAGACAAATGTTTCTTTTGCATCATGTAAGGTTACAAGCGTTCTTTGAGAATGATTATAACATTCACTATCCTCATCGGCCCACTGTATACAAATGACAGCTTTGACAAGCTGATTTCCGATTATGACAAGAGGGACAAAACGTGGAGTGAGTTACACTGCCCTGAGTATAATATAACCTCCCTCCCCCCACCCGGGCTGCACACGATAAACTTTCATTGTCCATTTTCTTAAAAACCACAAACAGCCGAAAAGAATTCCCAATCAGGGAATATGCACAATGAAAAATTGTTTAATCTAGAAACACTAACTTTTAGCTTCACAATCAGCACACTCGTTATTTCCAGGTTTCTTTAAAAGTTCGGCCAGCAACTTTTCATTAGCATCAGCCATTTTAAAACACACTGAAACTATTCACAATTCACAGTTGCTCCGAAAAAATACATACTATACATATATAAGATTGTCGGTAAAATCATTTTCTTCTTTAAAAGTGCAATTTTGTGTGCATCATCTGAGCCTTCATCAATTCCCAGCATTACCGACGGAGCTTACCACCAGCGCCAGCCGATACACTACTAAAAATATGTATGTTCTCTTATAATACCTATTCTTAACTGTTCTTAACCAAACATCGGCGTTCCACTTTTGTATTTCCAAGTATTAATTATTAATCTGTATAAAAGTAATGAATATAATTTTTTATAAGATAAACAAAGCCTGAATAATAACATGTGAGAGAGACACTCGAATCCCGGTTAACGCCATCTGTCGTCATAGGATGTAATTTTTTTGAGGAAAAAAACGATTTTCGAAGAGCACAAAAAAAACAACTGTTCACTTAGAGAGAGAGATCATGCCGGTTTATGGGTTGAATAGAACGTTATTATTCCGTAAACTGAAAAAGTCTAAATAAATAATTTTCCAATCAATACAATCAGGGGTAAGGAATATTTTGAGATTTAGTTCCTGATGTTCCATTATGTTATACAGAATGTTGATATTACTGTTCTAAGTAAGTCTAATGTTATTGAACTTTGTTCTCGCACTTACTACATAATTAAATTTCTCATGCATTCTAATAGTCTGCTAAGAGTGACACGGCAATTTTCATTGCAACATTTGTGGAGTCACTACAAGAATTTCAAGTATGGAGGAAACAATGAACGGGGAACGAACCCAGGAAGATTTCGTTAAGGATCTTAATTTCAGTGATGTTGATACTGAAGATCCACTTACGAAAGCAGCACTCAGTGACCCAGTTGAAAATGAATGGATGGATATACTTGGAAATGGCCAGTTGAAGAAGAAAACTCTTACTAAAGGAGAGAATAACACACGCCCTCAACGTAATGATCTCTGTACTGTTGATATCGTTGGAAAATTGGTAGATGGAAAAGAAGTTGAACGATTCACAGACACTGTCATACAATTAGGAGATGTCGAGTTGATCCAGGTAGAGAACAAAAGAAAAATTTTCATATTTTTTTTGTTTACCCTGATATTTTATTCAATCTCCTTCCTCATTGTAAATCTTCTGAACAGCGTTGATTTCTTTCTCGAGCAGCTTATTAATTTCGTTCTTGTATGGGAAAAATCTTTGCATGAAAGAAAATGGTGTGGCCTTATACCATATAAGCGTTGAGAGTTTATTTTTTTCTATCCATAGCAAATTCATGAATTAATTCTCTAATATATTGACTGTTTAGCTTAGCTGTTCAAGTTCCTTATTCAACATTCTCAGATTCTCATTCACTGCGTGTCTAATGATAATAGTTCTTGATCATTTTTTTTCCATTGACAAATCAAAAGTGAGATTGTAGATTCAAATAAACCTGAGTACTATCGGTTATCTGTTTTCATGGTAAATTATAAATATTTGAAAAAATCATAGTTCCTTCAAAACGGTAATGAATTTCTAGGGTCTAGACTTAGCTATAGCACTAATGGACGTTGGCGAAGTAGCAGAAATTGAAACAGATCCAAGATTCGCTTATGGGAACTTTGGAAAGGAACCTGATATCCCTCCCGGAGCAACACTGTATTACAATGTTCAACTAAAAGCCGTGGAAATGGAGCCTGAAATTGAAGAAATGGACTTTGGACAGCGACAAGAGTTTGGGTACTTACACTTTCTTGTTTTGTAGAATGAATATAATTATTAGGCTCATTCCATAAAATCAATAGACTAGTTTGGCTCTCATTTCAGAAATAAAAAACGTGAACGTGGCAACTGGTGGTTTGCCAGGGACGAGCCCACTCTAGCGATTCAGTGTTACAGAAGGGCATTAGATTTCCTCCAACCTTCTGGAGACGATTATAAAAAGAAACCTGAAGATGTTATCACTGATTCTGAATTGCAAATTCTTCTTGAGGATAGAACTAAAGTCTACAATAATCTTGCAGCAGCACAAATTAAGACCGAGGCTTATGAAGCAGCACTCGAAAGTGTAGACAACGTTTTGAGAGCTGATCCTAAAAACGTTAAAGCGCTGTTCAGGAAAGGTAATACAGTAGAAAATATTGACTTTTCAATTGAAATTCGTTATTGGCAAATTCATGATTATATTTTATTACTAAATTCAGGATTCCTTCATCAAGTAACTTTTTCGCCTATTCACAGGACGAATTCTTCATAAGAAAGGTGAACACGTAAACGCAATATCGGTCCTCCAACATGCAGCAAAACTCGATCCAGAATCAAAAGAAATCATACGGGAATTATCCACACTGAAGGAAAAAAGTGCGAGGGACACCTTGCATGAGAAAAATCTCTATCGTAAAATGTTGGGAACCTCCAAAGAATCCATGCAGACTTCCAAGAAAACTGTTTCCACATCTAAGAGTACGGGAAGACTCGCCTGGAGTCTCATCGGTGGCACAATTGCTGCAATTGCTGGTGTTATTGTGTATAGATTGACATTTTAAAATAATCAAAAGTCATTGATTCACACTACTTATATAGTAATAATAATGATGATAATATAATTGTCAAAAAAGAACAAGAACAAAGATACCTGATAACGTACTTTGGTAAGTACGATTGTTACCGCTTGAATTTTAAAAATCATTTTTCATTAATACAGTTGACATTCCAAACATGATAGTAAATTCCTTTTTTTCATTCATCCTCCACATGAACAGAAGTTATCTCAATCATAAATTCAATTTCACGATAGTCAAGATCAAAGGTCACAGCGTAAAATTAGAATTCCTCAAAACATATGAGAGTAAAAAAATGAATAAAAAAAATTAACGATATGTCAGAAGAGAAAATTGAACAATGACATTGGTTGAGGAAAATTCTATAACAGTGGTTTCTAATGAGGGAAGAGTCAATAAATGATACGAGGCAAGTAAAGAATGAGCTGAAACGGTTAAAAGACAATAATAAGGCACCGTAGAGGGGGATAATAGCATGGACTGCTCGACACTACCGTGCCTAGTACGCGATGAGATCAGTAGTTGGCATGGACTGGTCCAAAGTGTATATGTTCAATAAAATATAAATACGGAAATTAGTGTCTTTATCTTATGTGTACAACTCAAACTTTTCCAAGGCTTATTACGTTAAATCAAATGGCTGAGGGTGTTTGAGCTCGTGATCCAACAGGTTTTCAAATTTATCATGATGCGTGGGTACTTTATGCATTACCTATGCCTCTTGGTAACGATTTTTGTATTCAGTGCGAGTAAAATTGATGCAGTCGACAGGTTACTATAGCAATTATCCATTTTACAATTAAATCTCGTGATCTTTGTTTTTATTATTTGTCGATATCATGCAATGTTTAGGGGATATATCTTCACAGCACCAAAGAAATTTCTTGCTGGCGAAACCGAGAGCGGATGTTTATCACTTCACAACTTGGAACCACCGGCTCATGTATTGTTAGAGTTATTATCACCGGCATCAGTGAATGATGAAGAGGTTTTAGCTTCTACGAGTACACTTCTTGACTCAGGCAAGTCGATTGTTGGATTTTCCCTTGATCCTCAGGTTTTATTACTCATTATTACGATACTGTAACGGCTGATAGTAGTTGAGAAGATCTCTGACCTTTTCGAGAGAAGATAAAATATTACTATTCAATGGGGAATTACTTATAGAATGGAGGGCCTCATGCAACTGTTGATTTCATCTACTCTCTCCGAACATTGTCTTGCATGTTTTGCCTTAAAAAAAAAAAATAGCGGATAGGGAATTTCAAATTGTGGAGAATTAATTATTAATTAATTCAATTGCGAAAGGAATTTCATGCCTCTTTTTATCACCGAAACTTCAATTTCAATTCCTTAGAAAAGTCGGATAAGATGGAATTTAAAAAGTTTGCATTCAAATTTGAAGCATTTGTGTTGCAGTTGCAACTCCTCAACTTCTTTTTTAACAAAACAGTCAACACAATTTGATCATGCTTTAAAAGCAAATCTACGTGTTCTCCATTCAGGGATAGAAGAATTAATTATGAGGCTGGCAGGACGTTGGGAATTTACAAAAAATTTCATCCAATTGAATCGGCAATTTCGATGATTGACCAAGCATCCTTCATTTACATCTTCGTAATCGTCCAATAAATTTATTGGTCTCATTTTCCGACACAATTCACTGGAGTATATATGAGAGTTAATAACAAACACGACAAAAAAATTGAGAAACTCAATGAAACTCGAGATGATTGTCTTACAACAAAAAAAAAAAAAAAAATGAAAAAAGAATGGCTCGAAGATGAAATTATTATTGTTATATTTCGATCTGTGTAATGAACTCCTCTGAAAATAGGGAGAATTTTTTTTACTCGCTCCTCAAAGATTGATGAATAGTCAATCAGGAGAGTATTCGCCTTCGTATTTCTTATATACCCCCTATTCTCTTTTTTTAATGCCCTTGTACGGACAAATTCGTAATCATTTACTATCGGGTCATCCCCAACTTGTTACAAATCATAAATTGAAATTGTCACTTCCTGTGATACAATGGAAAGGGTGAACATAAAGCCAATGGCAATTTAATAGCTCGTAATGCTTGAAGGGGACACAAATTCTCGCTGCGTCATAGAAAACATTTCATTCCACTCAAATATTTTCATGAAAAAAAATTATATAAAAGTGATGAAAGGGCGGATTTTTGAACATATAGTTGAAAGATTGAGAAAAATGGGCAGATTTGGGGTCAATTTATGCTTTATTCTATTGGACCGCATTAGGAGAAATTAGAAATTTCCTAAGTATTAGCAATTCACAGCATGAAACTTGTTGGAAATTCCTGCAAACTACAGACAATGACAAATTTATTTATAAATTCTATCCATTTTATGTAGTTTATAATAATATTGAGGTGGAGTCATTGCTGGAATTCTTCATTCTGTACTCATGCGTTCGATCAGCGGCATTCAACTAGCTTTACCTTTTTTGTGAATGTCCACATACAGGTGTCGAGACATGTTTGGAATTAGCTGTACCAGATCGTGTCCAGATGACATACACGATGGCAAGGTTGAGACTGAAGATCAGGTTCGATAAGTACCCCGAATATCACGTTAATACTGAAAAAGAGATTTATATTGAGTATGACTCAGTTATCATGTTTGCTGAAACGGATAAGCCAGTCTACAAGCCTGGACAAGATGTTAATATTCGTCTTCTTGCGTTAACGCATGATTTAAAACCGTGGAAACGACAAGTGAGTAAAAAAAAAATAATTTATTAAAAATTGAGACATCACTCTTGGTATGAGTCAGGCCTTTCGTGCATAATCTCGTTTCCAAATAGAAGAAAAAAAATCAATTATCATTCTCAGAAAACAAATATTGCCACAGATATCACATTGAAATTTATCAATCCTCATTCTCCACAGATTCCTAAGGTTTGGATTGAAAATCCTTCAGAAGTTCGCGTAGCCCAATGGACGAATCTTAGTACAGATCGTGGAATAGTTCAACTTTTGTTCCCCCTCTCGCCAGAACCAAGCCCAGGTACTTGGCAAATTAAAGTAGAGAAGAAAAAATCTCACCCCCAATTGATCCACACCTCTACTTTCGAAGTCCGCAAATACGTTCTTCCCCGTTTTCAAGTAACCATAAAGGGGCCAACTTGGATCCTAGCAGACGCTGACAACGCTACATGGACAATTTGTGCCAGATACAGCTATGGTGAACCAGTTCGTGGTACTCTAAGGCTCAAATCTACTCCGCAAACTCCAAGTTGGAGAAGGAAACACAACTTTCCAGCGATTAATTATGAAACTAGAATCGAATCTCAAGATGGTTGCGCTGAGCCCTTCACAATAACGAGCTCAGGTATGGGTCTACCACAATGGGAAGTGGCACCCAATAGTATTGTATTAACTGCAAATCTAACAGAAGATGGTACAGATGTTGTGGAAACAGCAACAAGTCGAACAGTTGTTGTCCATCAAGCTTTGAAACTTGAGTTTTTGCCCCACACCCCTAAGTACTTCAAGCTCGGCCTTCCATACCACGGAAAATTGAGAGTCTTGAAACAGGATGAAACTCCAGCGCCCGGAGAAAAGATTCAACTTTGTCTGAGAGTTCGAGGGAAAGATGAGTGGGTGAGGGTCGTCGTCGAGTGTCGAAATTTTACATCATCCCCTCTCGGTTTCGTTAACTTTATCGTACCTCCGCAACACAAAAATATCGTTCTCCTCAGTTTTGTAGCTACTGGAATAGAGTACTCGACAAAATACTACTCTCCTGACAAACGCTGGAGGGTTTTCATGGATCAGCCATCAGCATATATCGACGTTGGTGCGTGGTACTCACCTTCGGATAGTTATTTGGCTGTTGCACGTGGTGATCAGCCAATTGTTTGTGGAGAAAAATATCCATTCAATGTTATGTACACTATGCCAAATGAACTGAGTGATTCTAAAAACGACTCTGTTGCTTTCCATTACTCAATCAATTCCAAGGGAGATCTACTGATTTTCGGGCATGTTAGACACAAACCTCATCGAGATTCCATTCTCAATTATTCAGATTTCAAAAATGTTCTTGGAGCCGTTGAAGTCACAACCACAGCTTCTCCTGCACCCAGTCACCACCATCATTCCCATAATCATTCAAATATTACTAGAAATGAACCTACGACTTACACTGTTCATCGATTTCCTCTAAGTGTGAAAGTCACTCCAAGTATGGCACCTATTTCTGAATTACTATTGTACTATGTGAGACCCGATGGGGAAACTGTGGCCACTACCTACACCATTGAAGTTGGTCATTGTTTTGAAAATCGAGTTAAGACTCATTGGCAAGAAGATACAAAATCACCCGGAGAAATAGCGAGATATCATGTGGAAGCTGCGCCATGGTCACTGTGCGGAATTTCAGTTGTAGACCAATCAACGAGCTATTTATCGGATATCAAAAAGAGTCTCGTGGATGCTGATCAAACTTTTGACCAGGCCAAGAGATTTCATTTGAATCGTGATACGCCAATCTTGTATCAAAGTGTTTGGAGTCACTGTAAAAGTAAGTATTATAGTATCTTATTGTACTGAATACAACAGCTTCTAGCCATTCATTGAAGGAACATTACCTTCCGCAGAAAGGAATGACTGACAATATTTCTTCTATTGATTTCTTCAATTTTTTTTGCACGATTTCATTCGAATGAAAATACTATCCTTTGCGTTTATGAAATCCTATCGAATATTTTGTATCAAATATTTCTACTTGGCAATACGAGAATCTGGCTTCCCATTGAATTTTGTTGCTTCTGAATGGAAGCATTGTCATCGATCCATTTTTACATTTTCTAATTATGGCTGGAAATGATATAGAATGGTTTAAAACGTGAAAATACCAAGTTTGGAGCCAATGTCTGTCTGTTCACGTGTCCCCTCGAGGGTCACTTTTTCTTAAATTGACCAATTAATTAAGAAAATAATTTCCGAAAAATCTGAAATTTTGTCAGATTGTTGGTATTAGTTGGAGGTAACTCTGTGCCAAATTTCAGCTCGATTGATTGAGTAGTTTCTGAGTGATAGTGATTTGTTTGTAAATCGGTTTTCGTGAATATCTCAGAAATGATCCAACCGATTTGCTTTTTTTTTTTTTTCAAAACCTTCGTATCGATGTCTTCTATCTTAATCAATCAAAATATTTATACACCCGTTGATACAAAAATTTCGAGATATGGCTATTTTCCTGAAAACCATCCGGAAGCCCACCATCAATTGATTGATGGCAAGAAAAAAAAAATTGTTATATTTCCAGTCGTATATCTACAGCCATATAGCCCCAGCCACATAGTAGTGACCGCCTGCTTATTCCATATACGCTTTAATCTTTGGAATTTTAAAATGTTTCTTTTTTCTCTTCTCTCTTTCTAACGTGGCCATGGCCATTCTATGGTTATCTGTTATGTGTTAGTCAACAATTATACTTTAAAGTACTTGTTGAGCATAGTGTTCCCTATATCAATCGGTATACGGGCTTGGACTTCAAAGCGGATTAACGAATTACAAATTCATCCCTGTGCCGGCTAAACTATCGTAGGCCCCTCTATAGGAACCTACACTTTGAAATTTTCGAGTTATCAAATATTTAATTCCCGCAAATCAATGATTCACAAGTTTGTGAAATATGTTGAAGTTTTAGCATTGAACGATTGGCATGGATAACAATAATATTCCTTGTTAATTTCATTCATCTAACAATTGATATTAAATCTTTGTACATAATAGCTCTGTAGAATAATCGATTTTTTTTTCGCCACTTTTATTTGCAGAAATGAATCAACCCGAAACCAGTATTGAAGAGATTGACCCGCTTCCTTCTCCCGCAGTGGAAGTCCCCCCAGTCTGGGACTTGCGAGCAGCTCCGAAGCAACCATGGAATCGCCAACTTCACAGAGACGGTCGTCAAAAGCGGAGTGTTATTCATAATGGAGGTGTAAACTATGTCGACGCAATGCAGGCTTTCGATGATTTTGGGGTAATCGTAATGAGTGATTTGATCCTAGAATCGCGCCCATGTCCCCAGAACCAGTGGATCAGATCTAGGGAAAACATTGATTTCGAGATGATGCGAACTAGAATGGATGAGCCAGATAGAATGTGGGGAACCGTGAGAATGATGCCTCAGGCTTTTCCCTTGTTAAATTTTGCGGTGGTGGACTCATCAGTTCCAAGTCCGGATCTTGGCTATGCCGATCAACTTCCAGATCATATCTTGAAATCCCCAAGGTCATACTTTCCAGAGACTTGGCTCTGGGATCTTGTGGCAACGGGAAAAGAAGGCCGCGCCATCATTAAACGAAACCTTCCTCACACCATTACCAATTGGATTGGCCATACCGTCTGTATTTCCTCAAATTATGGTCTCGGAATCGCTCAACCCGTTCAAATAAATGCATTTCAACCTTTCTTCTTGGACTATAGTCTCCCCTACAGTGTGAAACGCGGTGAACTGCTTCGCATGAAGGTATCCCTCTTCAATTATATGCAGCACAGTTTACCAGTTAAGATTCAACTAGTAAATGCCCCTGGATTCGACCTCCACCTCTCCAATTCCACAGGATTTTATTGTGTGGAGGCAAGGAAGAGTGTTGTACACGAATATATCCTTCGACCTCGGGTTATCGGTGAAATTAACGTCACCGTTTCCGCATCAGTTGATCCAGAGTTTGAGAAACCCTGTGGTCCAGACACCGTTGTCTTCACTCAAGATGCAATCGTGAAACCTATCTTAGTTTTACCAGAAGGATTTCCCATTGAGACAACAAAGTCTGCATTTGTTTGTCCTAAAGACTTTAGTGATGATTCAAGTATTTATTGGAACCTTGACTTACCAGATGACTTTGTAGCAGACAGTGTGAGAGCATATGTTTCTCTTGTTGGTGATCTCCTAGGCCCAGCGCTGGAAAATTTGGATAATCTGGTGAGATTGCCATTTGGTTGCGGTGAACAGAATCTCATCCTCTTCGCACCAAATATCCAAGCAATTGCGTACCTAGACGCTACAAGAAGGAGCTCAGCAAGTCCAGAATTGAGAAGAAAAGCAATTAGAAATATGGAGAAGGGATACCAACGAGAACTGAACTATCGACATCCCGATGGTTCATACTCTGCATTCGGGCCTCACAGTTCTGAGAGCGGTGGATCGATGTGGCTCACAGCGTTTGTGGTAAAATCATTTTCGCAAGCGAGGAATTACATTCACATAGACGAGAGAGATTTGAAATTATCTGTAAAGTGGATTGTAAAGAAACAGTTGGAGAATGGTTGCTTCCCCCTGATTGGTCGAGTCTTCCACAAAGACATGAAGGGAGGTCTTCAGGATGAGAACCAGTCTTTCCCAGCTGCATTGACCGCCTATGTTTTGGTATCACTACTTGAAAGTGGAAAAAGTCTTCCGCCGTCAATCATCAGCAATGCCTTGTTCTGCTTGGAAAAGGGAATGCCTGACGAAGCTGATGGCAATCCTTACACTGCAGCACTAGCGACTTACGCTTTAACACTCTTGGAACATCCGAATGCCAATGCCAGTATGAAGTCTTTACTATCGAGGTCAACACGTCTTCATGACCTTATGTGGTGGGAAGACAAGAACAAACCATCGATGGGTCTGAGTATCGAAATGACAGCTTACGCAGTACTCTCATTGGTGAAACTCGGTGGAGAAGCGAACATGGCATTAGCTCTAAAAGCAGTTCGCTGGATGTCAAAGCAGAGAAATGCAGAAGGTGGTTTCACCTCCACCCAAGACACTGTTCTCGGTCTAGAGGCACTTGCCAAGTATGCAGCAGCAATGTACACCAATTTCACCGATCTTTCTGTACTTGTTACTGCTGGAGATGTTGCCAAAGTCGTCAGAATCCATCAAGATAATAGAATGGTACTTGTTCAGGTTCGTCTACCAGATCTTCCAACGTTGGTGGAAATCTTTGCAGAAGGAGAAGGATGTGTTCTTGTTCAGACAAATTTGAAGTACAATGTTGCCAGCGCCACTGGGTCACAAGCTTTCGATTTGGTAGTGAATACTGAGCCTGTTGCTTCGGGGGATGAGTGTTCCATGCAAAAAATAAGTATTTGTGCGAGATATAAAATGGCCGATGAGGAGAGTAATATGGCTCTACTGGAGATTGGAATGATCAGTGGGTTTATACCAGATAAAGGGACTCTTCATGCACTCCTCGAAGAGTCTGTTACTAGAGTTAAACGATTTGAGGAAGAGCGAGATTCTGTTACACTGTATTTCGACAAATTAACAAGTGAAAGAACTTGTCTTTCATTTCTAGTTATTCGTGAAAATATTGTTGAAAAGGCTGAACCAGCGATTATTAAACTATATGATTACTATCGTCAAGAATTGACCTTCGTCAAAAGTTACAAATTTGCAAAAACATGCGGTATGTGTGATGTAGATATTGAAGGACTAGATTCACTTCCGAATGATCCAGAACCAACTTCATTGTCCAGTCTCAAAAATCATTCCATAGTAGAAGAAGTAGCAGCTGTTCAAAGATCCGCAAAAAATCTTCCACGAGGTGCAATTTTAGCACAAACTGCGGGAGATGAAGCAAAGCAAACTTCCAATGAAACTAGTTATCCATCCCTTTCTCCTCCGGGAATGAAGAAACTGATGACTATGTTACATGATGTTTTACAGAAAAATACAACAGATACGCAAAAGCCTTCGACTGTTCAGAGAATTCCCATCACCTTTACAACTTCAACAACAACAACCACAACAGAATCAATAGATGAAGTTGATTTAGTGAGACATATCGAACCTGGAAGTGGTTTAGAACCTGAAGAGTCAGTTGGACAGTTCTCTTTTGATAATCCATCATTTGTAGTGATTGATCATGAGTTGGATACACCAGACGGTATTGAGGGTCCCCCACCAGTCTATGTAAAACCACCATCCAACTTCAAGTTACATCAGGAAGATAGAGAGCCACTTGGATTTTCCTCCCCTCAAAATGAAACTGAAAATAATCGATCTGGTAATCTCAATGAAGATTTCAATAATTCATCTCTCAATCAATCTGTGATTAATAGTAGCTGTCCAATTTGTGGTGATAAATTGCCATCAGATATTAAAGAAATTTACTGCAAATCATCAGCAGTGGTAAAAGTAGCAATCAGGAGACTCAGAAAAGCAAGATTATTATTGGATTTGCGCTCGGAACCGCATCCCAAACGTCTGAGGTTCACGATTGAACTGAATATGGACGGAAACTGCACATGCTCAGCTTTAGACAAGTCTGGAAGTCTTGCGTTGATATTTGCAACTGGTAACTCCACCTCATCATTTACAGATCCAGCTGAACATGATCAACAACAACTTGGACGTATTAAAGACTATGTTAAGAAGCCTCTAGATGGTACGGTATCAATTTACACACTTCCAAGTGCTGGATATCCATCACCACAAATTATCGAAGCACGAAAATCTTGCCCATTATCCCCAGGAGCATGAAGCAAATACTTTTATTACGAATTCTAAATCGTGAACAAGTCGTCATATTCTCAATTATTACCAAAGAGAAGTGTGTGCTAGAAATTGTCTTTCAAACAAATTATCTTCATTGGAATTTGTTGATTTCGTTATTATTGTTTCTATTATCATTATGATCATAATTATTATCATTTTTATTATTACATACTATTAATATTATCATTATTATAATTATTATCATCATTGTGGCTCAGCATTGCAATAATTACTACATAGTAACAATCTTACATTTTATTTTTAGAGATTTTTATTTGATTCAATTTCTTCAGACAATCACTGCGTTATACCAGTAGATCTTTACGTTGAATGAATGTCTAACAACTAATCACTGATTCTCTCTCAGGAATTTTAATTCCATCATAATTTGTTTTATTATCTTTTATTATTTCTACCGTTTGCCAATGCAACACCTTGCTATAGAATTCATGATAAAATTTCAAAAAAAAAAAAATTGATATAGTGGTATTCTTATTATCATTTTTCTCTTTAAATACATCAATTCAATCAACATCAAATATCTATATCCTGTTTCTTCCTCCATGGAATTACTTTGCATACGTGATATGAAAAGTTTCAAGTCAACGACAGCTACTCCAGGATGTATGAGAGGCAAACATTCATTCAAATGTTAAAAATTATTTCAAAGTTTCTGAAAATTATAGATTTTCGCCTGTAATATTGTCAAATAGCCTTTTAAAAATTAAATTGATGTTCCGAATTTCTTCCAAGACAATCAATGATTGATAACGACGAAAAATGAGGTTCCATCATGGTTATTTTTTAAATGACAGCAGGTTTGTGTATGATTTTATGGCGAAAAAATAAAATGAGTTGAAACTCCAAACAAAATAGTGTATATCTTATAATTATTTCAGTAACGTTTAGAATGATTCTCCCACACAAACCTGGATTCATCAAACAATTATGCCCGAATTATGAACGACGTTAAATGAAAAAAAAAAAACGTGTATAAAAATAAAGGAAGGTAATATCTGGCAGTTTCAGAGTAGTATATGATACTTGCATTGAAGCGGAATGAAGTTTGAAAATAAAGAGAGAGAGAGTTAAAAAGATTTCAAGTTCCAAATTAGATTAATCTCTATATAATAATAAAAATCAGACTCAGTTTTTTTTTTTTAAATCGTGAACTCTACAGATTTCTTAATCAAACTTTTAGTAGATCTGTGGTGCTGAACGATCGTTTATAGGGCCACTCGTTTTGCGTAATGAAGTTCCTCGTCTTATTTGATCCATTAGTGAACCGCGTACTTGATGAGGATCGATTATTGGTACTCTGTTCGCCATTATTCGTCTGACACTCGCTGATCTACTTGTAGTGTTTGATCTCACTTGCTGAATTTGTATTACCTGCTGAGAGTGCTGTTGTGTGTGCTGTACCTGTTGTTGTTGTTGTTGAGCTGCTAATTTAGAATTTAGAGTCTCTAAAAATCCGACTGGTGTATGTTTTCGTGTTGATTTTGGGCTGCCACTTGAATTGACACTTATATTTGTGTTTATTAATTTTGAACTGAGAACAGCCATAAAACCTTGACCTACACCCCCGGGTCCTTGATGCTGTGCAGACGATACTGATGATGACGATTCTAAACTGGTTGTCGATACTCTTCGTGAGGAACTCGAGCGTTCAACGAATGTAGAATGTGTTATTTCCTTGAGTGCTCCTTGGGCCTGCAGTGGAATTTGATTGACAGCTTTTCGAAGAAATGAAGGACTTGCTGGAGTATGTCGAAGCTCTGTTAAATTCCGCACTGTCTCCGAGACGGATATCGATCTGAACAAAAAAAAAAAAACGATTCATAAAATGAAGAGAAAAATATTTTCCAAAAGAACATATATTTTACTGTATAATTCGAGCGAGTATCTGTGGACTTCATGAGATTACTATTGGAGGTAGGTAGCCATTGGAAGATAGGCGAAATGAGATATTTTTTGTTATTCGAAATATTCAATTGATATACAGAATCATGTAGAGTTTGGAAAAACAACAGTTTGATTATCGATATTTTTTCTTATACTCACCGCTGTGGAGTAGGACTGGCAGCGGGTGAATTTCCTTCGAGGAGAAATGCAGGTGGCGGTGGTAGATTTTCAGTCTCATCAGATGTAGCGGTTGTTTCGGTACGCTGTTCGCCAGTGACAAGGACCGTAGCGGCAAGTAGCCCGCCACTTGCTCCAACCATAGATCCTGTCGTACTCGAGTAATTACCACCAATAATTGTTGAAGTTCTACGTGTCGGTGGTGGAGGTCTAGGTTGTTGCATGGATCCCCTTCGTGGCATCGTGCAAGAACCACCAGGAGCAACAGTGGTTTCACACTGGCTTGGAACTGCTTGGAATATGGGCAGTGTTGATTGACTACCGTACCCGCTGCTTGATTCCAAACTTGATTCGGAAGTTGCACTGCCTACATCTTTTTCAGGTGCTGCTGTGTCAGCCTGAAAATTATATCATTAAAATTTTTAACTGTTTCAGGTGGCTGTGAGCCAAAATATCAGATTTTCAATGTAAATACTTTCAGAGTTATTTACACAGTTTAGGATATATATTTTGTGAAAACATCGTATCTGTATATTCCATCAGATTTCACGTCTTTTCCAAGCAAAATAGGAGATACGGAAAATTGACTGTTTACAATGCTTTCAGCCTGAAGCAGTAATATTGATCTTTGAATAAGTATAGACGGCACTGCTATATGTTCAGCCAATTCCTGGAATCGTTCAAACAGACTCATCCTCTGTGATGGGGATTACCTTACCTTTTCATTTGTATTGCTACTTGATATTTGTCCCCCGGGTATCGTGCCAGAGGTAACTGTAGACCCCGCTGCTGCTGGTATTTGCATTTCTTGAGCGCGATTAGCTGCCAAACTAGCCAATTCGTGCATATTGACGTACATGGGCTGTTGTTGATGGTTTCCTAAGTCTGAGGGAAATTAATGACTTTTAATCATTTGAACGTCATGTCCTTGCAGGAGGTAAAAAATTGAAGGAGATAAAAGATGCAGATACAAGTTCTAGAAGGGCAAGGACGTTATGTGACTGAAACTGTCGTCACATGTTCACAGATTGAAGAATCTAATGCCATGATTTTTGAAATTGATTTCGGAAAATCCAATTTCATAATAATTCTAATCAGCTAGGGGAGGAAATATCCTATTACTAGTGAAAAAAAGTGACCGGTACAGACCTTTCGTTAAATGCGCAGGCAGTGGTAGCTTTGGTTTCCCTCGAGTGGCTGAAGTTCCCTCATTTTTTCCTCCATTGGCCGCAGGCCTCTCTAAACTAGAGCATCTACTGGGTATTGGGGGCCTCAAATTGCCAGAACTATTTTTACGCATCTGTACACGTGCTAATTGGGGATTTGAGGGTGGTGATGAGACCGGCGATGCTGGTTGACTATGACAGCATCCGGAGTCTGGCGCTTGGAATGTATAAACACTCAGTGCAGGTCTCTGATGTCCTTTTTCGTATGCGGAAGAGATTGTGTGGGGTCTTTCACTAACCGCTGGTGTTTGACCTTGTCTTTCGACCACCGATGTTTCTTGAAGATCAGGCCAGGTCGCATTTGTCGAAGATTTCGTTGGGCAGTTACTTTGATTACTGTGGGAAGACACATTTGATACCTGTGGGTGATGGAAAATGAGTTAAAACCTTTCAGAATTAAATTTACGTACAAAAACTCTATGCTCAAGTGGAATCATCCTTTTTTTCATCTCAACAACATTAACCAACCTTTAAAGGGAAACCTTTATCAGTCTTTAAAGGATAAATCTGCTAACGATTTATCCAAAATATTTTGTTTTTCTTTCTCATTGAAGAATACAAGTATCAAATAAACCGCTGTATACGATAATTGTTTCATCATAATATTTTGCCACAGAGTTTTTGTTAATTGTTTCTACAAATCATAAAATAGATAAAAAGCGAGAGATAGGCCATCTATACCTCCACATCCATCAATTGCCCTCTATAATTACCTGATGCTCAGAAATAGGTTGCCTATAAAGCGTATCCTGTGAAGTAAATCCAGAATCATGTGAAAATCCACTCGACAAGTGTCTAAGTGTCGTTGTCCCCGTACCTGCGATGCTGGAAGGTCTCGTACCGATTGGCTACAACGATTATACAACATCGACTACCAAAGAACAACATCCATAACGAAAAAGTAATAAGGAAAAAAAAAAAAACTAGAAATCAGGCAAAGGCAAGGGCAATGCACAGAAACGACATAAACTATGGAATTGAAGGAAAAATCTACAATTTGTTAATTAAAAAAAATGCACTTTACTTAATTTTATATAATGGAATTTCTTGTTAAAATGTACCTGGGACATTGATCTGTGCCACGCATGGGTACATGTGCTGGGATGATTTTTGCCTGAACCACTTGAGCTGCTATTCAGCGAACTTATTGAGCACATTGAACTTTTTCTCGAGCCAAGTGACAACGATGGGCTTGACGGTGGCGTAGCTAAAGCCCACTGTTTCATTTCTCTTCCCTTTAAATCGGTTATAACTTGTTCAGATGCTGCTGGCAAATCAAAGGGCGATGCTGCGTGCCTTTCCAGCTGATCAGAGACCTCCTGCAGATGAGTCAGCTCCATCAACATCGATATTTCTTCATCCAGTACTGGTCTCAGAAATTTAGCAAACTGACAAAATCGACCACGTTCTTCTAATAGTGCAGCACGCACAGCTTTACGTTCAGTTTCCTCTAAACTCAAGCGTTTTTCTTGAACACTTGCCTCTGATGATTCGAGTAATCTGTTCAATTCGGGATCGTCAACGCGATTACCCTGCATCTGTAAAGCTGCTATTTGACTGTGTCCAAGATTCTGGACAATACCCTTTCTCGCTCTTTTCTTTTGCAGTCTTAGTGTATCTGTTGAACGTTTCTTCAACTCTGATTTGGCTTTTTTGTACTCTTTAGTGTGCTCTTTATCCAGATTAATTAGACTTTTTTTCCAGTCTTCTAGTTTCTCTTGGAGGGGCATTACTAGTCTGTCCATAATTGCGCTAAACATGGAAAATTTATTTATACTGTCTGTCTGACTCCTTTAGCCTATTATTTTTCGCAATATATATTCGATTATCTTCAATACAAGAATCAATCAGATGGATAATTTGAAAGGATCCCACTACAAGAGTTAGAATACAAGCCCATCCGTTAATCTCCGTATGTCGTTAAAAAGGTGTGAACAAAAATCTACAGTAATATCATTGGAATTATGATTTATGAACGGATACGTATTTCAGAATACTTCCGAGTAATGCCATGCTGTAAAGGTAACCAGTGTTGTGAGAAATCAACTCTCACCAATACTCGAAAAAGATATTGTCTCTTCGTCTTTGATTGAAATTAATATCTTGGTAAAAAAAATTAAAGGCCCCAGAGTGGAAAAAAAGATATGCTAGTCATTATTGGGATAAGTTTGGAAGCCATTCCAGGTGCCTTTAAAAATCTATCTTTACCTTGGAATTTCCGTGACCATTAGAACTTATCAATTAAGATTATTATGTTGAAATGTTGACATTACTGAGAGGTCCTATTGACGATATTACACTTTAGATGTAGTTAAAAATGATTGCAGGTCTGATGAATTGTAAAAAAAATTTTGCTAAAAGTTGCCAGACTGGTCAAACAATGCATTGAATTTCATAATTTACGGACATAAATTCAATTATAAACATGCCAGTAGTGTCATCACAGAGTAGATTGGAGTGGACCAGTAATGAAAGATCTCGACAAAAACAAAGTAGGTTATTGAATATTAAAACTACCATGTAAAAGATTTCATCCTCGTTTCAACAGCCTTGTGACGAAGACATATCCTGGTCAAGGCAGTTCCTATTTCCTTAGTTGCACCCCTGGCGTTGGTTGCAGCATCAGCAATTTTTTGAAATGCTTCTAGATAGGCTGATACTGCTAGAATAGCTGCTCTCAAACAAGCATGGAGTTTTGTGGCTTTCGATATTAAATCCTCCCACAGTGGTGTTCCATTCTGGAATTCAAAACAGTTATATGGATTAGGAAAAATACGACAAAATTGCACAAAAATCATTGTCCTATTTCTACAGCAAGCTTCAAAGGACAATGTGTAAGAGAAATTTGATCGTTGTCCTTTGAATGAATAATAATAATAAAATATTACCTTCATATCAGCAATAATCTGATTGAAAAGTCCGCCCAGGGCGCTACACTCTCTCTCCACATTGACGTCCATCTTCCTGAATAATTTCCTTCCCCTTTGTCAAAATTTCGTGTCCTCAAACACCTTCACTAATACGAGATAACAATGATCTTTCGTCCCCTCTGAATAGGTATACTCAATCGACGTTTGAACACTTTAACCCGTAAGTGTACATAGCAGAGGTCGTTAGGTTGTTAAAAACTCGGGATACTGATGGATATTCTTGCGATATTTCATGCAGAAAATTCACGCAAAGAATTGTTCTACGGTAGCACCGAATACCATGGCTGATTTTACGGTCTGTTTTGTTTCCCCCGCAATGTAAAACCGAATTGGACGCCTCTCGTCAACACTGGCGCGTTCTCTTCCGTCTCTATACACACCACACAGAAAGTTATAGCTATTTTATCTCACATGAAAACCTATACATTTTTTTCTCACCTTCATTCACGTTTGTTATTTGAATCTCTTCAACTTGATAGATACGATAATGAATCATATGTATCTGATGTTTGAATAGTCAGTCAGTGGATGAAAATTAGTGGGGGAAGGAAAGACACGAAATAATCTTTTTAACATCAGATGCAATCACAAATGACAGAGGTATACTACTGGTATACTGTTTGCAGCTGAAGAACAGTCTTGGACAGTTACCCCCACTCTGCCTAATACTCTTATATACTCTAAACGTTACCCACCACTCCAAGCTTGGAGTATTCTTTGGTTTCAAACAGTACAAAGTTTTCGTCTCGTTCTCATCCCCACCATCTCTCTTTCCTACTCGCCCTCTACCTCCCACCATTGTGTACATTGAATTTTGCGTTTGCGTGTCAACGTACTCAAGTATTACTGCTTGAAACCAGAGAAACTTCTTAGACTATTAGGGACATCCAGCCAAGAGCATTCTTTCGTTTCAAGCATTATATCCTCAGTGTACATTAACCGCATGCGTTCTTTCATCCCCACCTCATCAGTAGCAGATGTGCTCCGTATATTTCGAAAAGTGTGTTTACTGGACTACTTTCCACCTGCCCTAGTATTTTTCCCTTACTCCGATGTCTTTCTGTTATATGTATCCAGATTTGGTTGGAGGGGGATTGTTAATTTGTTATGGAACAGTTTTTGAAATAGAGAAAACTAGCTGGTTATTATCAGAGCGAGCGATATTTATAGATTTTTCATGAATCGTGTGAAGAAAAAAAGATTGTAGGTAAATTGGAACACTTCAGATATGAATATGGTTATTTATGGTTTCTTTCTCAAATGATTAACTGCATTAATTGACATACAGTGATTGATTCATGTTGTAAGGATTTTGATTACACCATAATTGCAGAAATTCATCAAGTTAAGAATAATGAATTTAATTTTTTTCTCCCTTTATTTCCATTTAAATTAAATTATAAACAATAATAAATATAATTTGTTTTCAGGTGATTCATCCCCCATGCAGCAAGAATAAACAAATGGCAACGGTAGGGGAATAATCATGATGCATCCTAGCAGTGGATAACACTCGCCAAGATACTAATGGTTTCCCCATCTAATGCCATCATCACCATCATCATGCTGCTACAGGAAATTAAATATTCAATATAAACGGTCTTACGCCGAGTCGTACCGTTGGACTTCATCATTTTTGTGCAACTCCCCCCATCACCAGCTGAGATAATAAATCATTCTGTGTGTGTGATGTGATAGGGTATGCATTATGAGACCAAATAATCCACTCTCTCTCTTTACAACTAATTGAACTTTGAGTTCTAACATTGACAAACTTTTCGAAATTGTATATGACAACAAAGAAGAAATTTCTATTTTGATTACATTCCTCGACTATCATCTTTATCTTTGATTCCAATTCACTTGACTTCCATATGTCTCATAATTTTCATTTCCATTTCGTTTCTGGTAAGCTTCCATCCTACCTTTATTAACTTGAAGCAGAAGATGAAGGAATTAAGAAATTCTGAATACTTTGGAATATCCTACTTTATTACATGATTTTTATAATTATACCTATTTCTCGATAAATCAATTATTACAAAATATCCTCATACATGATGTTCCATTCGAATAATCCACCTCAACTCCAGTATTGAGGGCAATGCAGTTTTACTATTGATCTCGCAATGTCCACATGACCTGTAAATAGTACATTATTACGAGCTGAAAACGCTGATTTTATAGTGAACCCTGATTTTGTCCAATGTAAAATGCAAAAAGGGCAGTTTCTTATTTACCTTTCTGCAATTCAATGTAAAGCGCCAGCATAATCACGTGTATCGGTACGTCACAGTCAGGCCCTTTCGATATCCAGACTTGTTTGAGCGTATCACTGGATTTATCTAGTTCACCTCTGGTTGCATAAGCCACTGCTAAATTGTATCGAAGTATGGCTTTAGCTGTCACAAGACTTGTAGGGAACCATTCTATAATATTAATATTAATAATTTAAAAATTATGCATAGAATTTCGTGTTTGCCGATAATTATGAAGAAATAGTAATGGAAAGTTTAATGAGACATAAACAAGAACAATAAGGACTTTACTTTTGGTATTAATAAGGCACTCCTCAGTTTTATCTTTATCCAATACATCTGGGACAGGTATGGATGTATTTAAATCTCCAAGATTTTGTAACTTGAGATGGTCGATAGCTTCGTTAATTTTATCCATTAGTATGAGACATTCAGCGGCGTAAAGATTCCCCAGCATTCTATATGCTCCTGGAACTTTTTCAATAGCCAAAAGAGATTGAGCATGCTCTAATGCAGCTATATAATCCCCTAGACATAATGAGACATATGCGGAAGCTCCAAGGATTGCTATTTTCAGGTTTGAAGACTCAACGGCCGTTACTTCCGACGTTACAGGGGTGATAGGGGCTGCGGGTGGATGATTACCTGAAAAACAATATTTTGCGTGCCGAGATTTTTCCAAATTTTCGTACACATCGAATTGTAAATAGGAAGGAGTATTATTGAAGCTGTTTGTTCCGTCTTATGTGCAATTATTATATTTGAAAAATTATTTCTGGTGGCTTTTAATTTAATTTTTACTTTTCACACAAATGACTTATCGAAAAGAGTAACGACTAAATCCTGTAGAAAAAGGATAAACTGTTCACGTACAAATCTTGAGATGATTCGTGGAATGATGATAAATCTCCTCTCGTGAATTTTCCAGAACATTCAAAGACTTATTGAAGAATGCCTTAAAATTACCTAGTGGAGTAATGGACCAGCACAAGTAGAACGTTCCAGTCTTTAAGGATCATATAATATTATCTCAAAAATGAGTAATTGTAAGATAAAATGTAAAATTATGTAAGATAAAAATAAAATTTTCAGTAGTAATTCCACGAGTGCTTCAAATGCTTCAATTTTTAAGCACGAGTGGTATTTGTCGGATTACTTTTCCCTCGGATGTTGGCCGATTAGAGTGGAGTATTTCGAGGCACCTGTCAGATATTCAAAACAAATGGAGAGCTACGATGAAATATCCAAGCTAGGATGAGATATATTCAAAATAAAACTCTCCATTGGCTCACGAAACCTTTGATACTGCACTCTGATTGGCTGAAATCCGAGTAAGAATGACGTTCATCACAATTTCTAAATCATCCAGAGATGATATATTGATTGATATTATTTGATAATTCCTTCTTTTTTTTTTAATCAAAACTAGAGCGAAAACACATTAACGATGAGAATTACTCAAAAACACTAGCTGCATGCCCTAGCTATCTCATACAGTTTCTATTATTTGTTATTGTAATAAAGATAAGTATTCAATAATGTTTCAATGCATTACCTAGAATATGACCGGAGGATGCTAGAGACGCAATGGACGATTGAAGACCAGAAGTTACCGTCGAACCGACAGAGGGATTAGACGTTGACGGTATACTGATAGTTGGTGGTAATTGTTCTTCTTCTGGTAGTGTAAACAGGGCATTTTTCAGGCACAACATTCCGAATTCCAGTGTTGGCTGAGGGATAGCATAAGAAAGATTCTCGACATGATATCGCGAGTCTTTATTCAATGCTGAAGCAAGAATAATTTTTCTATGTGTTCCAGTACCAATGACCTTTTGTACCATCTCCTCTCGTCTCTTTGGAATGTCGAAATCCACTTCATTTGAAGGCTTATGGCAATATATACAGCACTCAGCTAATTTTAACCACAGCAATGGACTGTTATGAAGTCTCTGTGCAGCTTCGGTGAAACAGTCGAAAGCTTTTGTTGCTTGTCCTGCTTGAAGTAACGAAATACCCAGGCTAAACATCAAATCGTAATGCCGATCGCCACCTAAAGTATACAACGGTTGAGATGATAAAGGATCTGCCTCTTTCACTCGAACACTCTCTATGGCTTTCCTATTTTCCTCGAGGGCCTTTTGGAAGTAAAACGCCGCCAAATTGGGTTTTCCATTGGCGTAATTTATGCAAGCCACGTTATTGTAATACAAAACTGCTGCCGATTCCCCGCAAATTCTGAGGATTTAAAAGTAATTTCATAATGATAAAATAAGTTATTGCACTCTTTTAATTCTCATACGTGGTCCACTTCACTTCCTTTTTTCTTCCAAATCAGAGGAATATACAAAATTCTACATTTATAGTTTGACAACAAAAAAAAAAAAAAAAACGTAGAAATATAGCTATTTTGTGTCCAGTAGGATATCCAAAATACTTTTCCACAAAATCTCAGTGTTCGGTTTTTATTTGAGAATTACAACTCTTGTTTTATATCTGAATATGATTGGAATATTTGAACCAAAATGATGGAATCATCAAAAATATTCAGTTATGCCTCTACTGGATTTAAGAAGACGATTGAAAATTATACTTACTTATATTCTAGATTATCTGATGCAAAATTCAAGAGCTTTAACGACTTTTTGAAATTCCCTCTCATGTACTCCAAATGTGCTTTGAGAAACATTGTTGAGATATTCTGGGAAATAAGGTTTTGTGTTAATATAATCGAAAGGATCGAGTTCATAATGTTGTTTGCAATACTTACCACAGGTGTTCCCAAAGATACGAGGATCTTCCATTCTTTCCTACACAATTTTGGTTGATGGAGCAAAAGGTAGACCCTTGCTTTGTATTTCAATAATTTTATCCGAAATAAATCATTTGTTGAATCTATACTGTCCTTTTTTTTCTCTTTTTGTTCTTTAATTGTCATGATTTTTGATGAGCCTTCCTTGTCCCCAGCTGTAACAGGTTGTGATGGTGAGGAGGTCAATTTTGCTGAATCTGTGGAGCAGATGAATTGACTTTCGACATAATTTATAAGAGCAAGAGCTGCGTCCAAACGGTTTGTTATAATGTGGAGTTCGATTAAGAGTAGACAAACATTCCAGGCCAAATTTTCTTCTGAAAAATGAGAAAAATTCGAAAATTAGTGTAAATGAACTACGGCTGCTATGTCTCTATAGAAGATAGAAGACCCATTACCCATTGGCTCAACAAATGTAAACACTCTATTCAGTATTTGGAGTGCTGCTTCGTCCTGTCTCGTGTGGTAGAGTAATACAGCTTGATTATATCTCATTACACATTTCTCGACATCATCTGCACTATCTGGAGGTGAGTCAATAGTCATCGGTGCTCCACAGATAGCATTCAGACTTTTTCTTACCAACTCCGTTTTTTTCAAGTCATTTTTGTAGTATTCTACAATCACTTTATTGTGCATAACTTTCAGATCTTTTGGCCTGAGAGCTTCTAATTTATTCAAATGCGTTAAACAGGAATTATATGAACGTTTTTGAAATTCTGTGAGAGCATTTTGGGCTAAATCTCGTTCTTGCTCAGTTATAATCACTGCACCGGCTTCCTTTGTCAAGGATTCTGGGATTTCAGTCATTTTTAAAATACAAATATATGAATTTTCCACGGGTCTTCGAATTTTCGATAACTCTTCTCAAGGATAAAAACAAAGGTATGTGTATTTTATAGGGAATCTTACTTCTATCCAATTTTGTATTTTGAGACCGTGTACTTGATCATATTTGACAGTCAGATGTGTTTTGTGGTTATGTTAGCATTCAACAGCGCATGCGCGGCGTTCATCTTCGCGCGCTCAAAATCAATTCTGCAGTTGAGAATCATATACATATCTTTTGGGTACCTAATTCGAAGAGGGAGAGAAAAAAATGTCGGTTAAATTAGCTAACAGTTTGACTGAAAAATATGGTGATGCATCAAGAGTTATTGATTTCCAAGGGCGTTGTCTGGAGGCCTTCAACTAGGGTATTGCATTGATTGAAAAGTACAGTACATTATTGATAATTGAGTAATATAAAAAAAAATATTATGAATACGAGCATCAAAACTATGATTCTTTCATTTCGAGAACAACAACTTTCAAGTTTGAACAAAAAAGAGAGTACCCTTCCCTTCTCCCTTTTTTGTTTGAACAAAAAAGAGAGAGTAAAAAGAGAGTATTTGTGAATATTGATATACCTAGTATTACATCTATCTATCAAGAATTTATTCAGAGAGGATTCTTAAATTCCATTCAAATAGAATTTATATATTATATGGTTAGAACCTAGTTTTCCATCATGGCGAAGGTATAAAGTGACATTTTCTTCCCGCGGAGTTTTATCGAAAGAATGGTCCCCAAAATAAAATTCAAATATACAGATGAATAGGCGTCATTTATGCCAGAACATGCCAAATCGACCCATTTAATAATAATCTTCATATATCATCTTCATTATGTAATTAGTGGAATACGCCTTTCAATTATTCCGATAGTAAGATTCTGCAGTCTGGATTAGTCATTATGCGGAGATAAACACCTTTAGCATTTTCCCGAATATACCATACATAAGGTAGGGAGAACGTCGGCGAGAACGTTGGAGAAAAATTTGTAAACAAAAATCATCTCGGTGTTTACTCATATCACCTGAAAATGCATGCGACCGATAATAATATTGTTGAATGCGTTTTACGCAGTTTCATACTCAATTACTTCTTCAATCTTCTAAGTACATTCCAGTTTACCAGGTCATTTATCGCTTCAACTCGGGCGTCAGTGAACGATTAGCATGCCCTCATTTGACGTCAAAAATTCATATAAAACGTCAGAATGTGACATTTTTTTCGCAGTTTACAATTTACTTGGAGTGAATAGTAAAGACGAAAAATTCACAGCTACAAAAGATTCAAATATTCATAAAAATAGAATAGAAGCACAATGGTAAGCATTGAACATTCCATAAATTATCCATTTTTATATATGAAATTATGGACTGACGGCGGTGGCTGTGTGGTTCGAGCGGGGGGATCGGCACGCGGATAACCCGGGTTCGATAAGCCATTTCAAGACCAGTTTTACTAGCCAATTCCCGGTCTCATTCAAGTTTTTTTTTTAAATGTCACTGACACAATATTAAGAAAAAAAAAAAGTTTAAACCAATTACTCATCAGTCATAAGACAATCACTCACGGGATTCGACGCGAGCAAAGTTCGTATATACTCTCCGTTGAATTATATTAAGTTAACTACGTTTTCACATGATTTTTACAGTAGCTCTTAAGTCCACCATTGTTCATAACTGTATCTATGGCTAAATAAACATGTTTTTTATAAAAAAAAACAACCCGGGTTCGATTCTCGGTTAACGAGGAAGGGGGCAAATTTGGAAAGCTTTCAGATTCAGGTTTCGTCTTTTTTCGTAAAATGAAAAAAAAAAAGTAAAATTATGGTATTTTTAATTGTGTTCCAGGCAACAAAACGGATGATCATTACTATCCTTACTGTTCTATCGGTCGATCTTCACAAAACAAATGCAGTGCCGATTCCGGAAGGGTTTCCAATTGCTTCTGAACTTCATGTGAAGCCTTTTGGAGTTATTCTCTATGCACCAGAATTGAGAAAATTGGAAGATTCTTCGAACTATCAGCATGAGGAAATCAAAAGCCCTTTCTATCATCGCTCGGGACGTATGACAAGATCTTTACTTCACCAGGAATATCCTCAAAAGCCCGAGGAGGACTTGGAGACAGCAGCAGGAACAAATTTACTCCGTCCACTTTTCGTTTATCGTCAACAAATGGCCTATCGTGAACGTAGCAGGAAAGATGGACGTCGTGCGGCAACAATATATTAATCTTTCTCTAGAGAAATGATCGAGAAGTTTAAGACTGAAAAGCGATGTTGAAAAACCAAAGTGTAAGAATGAAAACATCCATACAATATATAGTTCAAGCCATGACCATAATCTGCAGATGGATTGGATGATTAACTCCAGTAGAATCTTAAAACAATTATACCAGAACAGTGATAAAAAGTTATTATTGAAGAAATGTTCTTAATTTCTTAATATACAAAAGTTGCATGAATCGGCGGCCTAACACAGTTCACATATATGATCTGGCTCTTAATTCCCATGTGCAAGTCTGACACATGAATCTCCTAAACAGCAAGGTCCCTAGGCCTAGAAATATCATAAAATTTGACATGACATGTGCTAAGATATTTCAGAAATATTTTGACAGAAGATTCTATCCAAAATTACATCCCTATCACAATCAGGAAAGCAGATTTCCGTTGGGGAATGGGTATATGTAGGGGGATCAATACCAAGATCAATACAGACTCGTGATCATGAGTCACTAGACAAACGTTGTTCACAAGATCAAGCATAGCAGTATATTAACACTTGAAAAAAAATCATACACTTGAAATAAATTTTCCAAATTGAAAATTACACATAAATACATTCATCTATCACAAATGCATTTCTTTATTTAAACAATTCATTTTCCTGGGAAAACTGGATAGACTTTGAATTTCTTCCGCCGTTCCAGAGACTGCTCGTGATCGGAGTATATCCTTCTGTTGGGCTGGCGATGACCACCAACCAAATTATATTGATGAGGCTGATATATCCATTTGGAATTGAGGACACTCAAGTCTCGGCGTGATAGCCGAGCCAAGACGACATTCGGATCCAAAAGAACGTCGTCACTCAGCAAATCAACAGGAAGTTTTGCCTCTTCATTTGGTGGTTTTATCGTCACTGTCGTTATTTCCTCTTCAGGCAAATTCGTCGTCGTGCTCTTTGATATCGGTGAATCAGTTTCACTCGTTGATTCATTAGATTCTGATGATGCTGTAACTCCACATTGACGCACCTCAATTAAGCACAACAATAACAACAAATATTTCCACATATTTTGTAAATTTTCAAGAAAGTGTGTTTTCTGAATTCTTAGGAATCTTCCACTCAACCAGTTATGACGATCTAAGTCTCAGTGGCATATGAGCCGAATGGGCTTGGCACACCCACTTATACGTTGGTGCGTTGGCGTGTTTCCACAAACTCGCGGTGTTAATTATTAGCTAAGTGGTCTCGAAAACGGAGATTCTCATGAGAGATTGTTCCTCAACACTGATTTTCCATATATGAATGAATTCACGAGTGTACCTAACGTAAAACAATTCTATCTGTTTATCTGTGGATAGACGTTGAGATTTGACTAATAATATCTAATTAACAATCCATGACACTTGAGATAAACATAATACGTTGTGGCCTCCAAGAAGAATGCCGCCGACACCGACGATTTCATTAGCAAATTTATGATAATTTCAGCAGATGCAATATAATTATTATCGATCCCTGCTAATCTCTCAAGGAATCCACAGCGGAAGTATAAAACCAATGCAGCAAAGGATCTGGATCCATACAAACATTTGTATTGTAACAAATAGTGCAACATCATTTGTTCTCTCACATCTGACTAAAGGTGAATAAACATGTCGACTTTCAAGGTATGTATGTTCCAAGATTCTGATAGCTTGATAATATATTTCCGGTTTCACAACATGACATTTGTATCCTGTACTCTTGAAGCTAGTTTTCTCATCCACACTTTTCACTAACTACAATATTTACAAACTGAAAAAACTCGGAAAATATTTTTCTTTCTGGTTTTAGGTGAACTGTGACATGATTATCATACTTGGGGTAATTTTTGGCCTCTTTGGGTCGATTTTGTCTGCACCTACAACTGTTATTCCATTAACAATAATGGATGAATCCTCTTCACAAGAGTCACAAGAATCGGTAAATACAGGCCTAGATCTATCTCGGGATTGGGGTAAAAAAAACATTGGTTGTGGTAAAGCGTTTGGAGTCGAATCTTTCATATATTTGAAAACGAAGATGCAATATCGAGGGAAAAATAAAAGGGTCTCGTATGAAAAAATTCAAAAGAAACCCCTAGCGCATTCGCTAGAAAATTTCATTGAAAAGTCTATCCATTTTTTGCCCATTCGAGAGTTCTCTCTTGAATAGTTTAAAAATCTTTCCATAGGAGAAAATCCTCCACACATCTCATTCTATATGTTAAAATTTTTCTGTAGAAATTTCTGGCATAAATTTTCCAACTTTTTCCGCTTAGTTTTTCTGATAACAGATGAAAAAAAAAAAATAGTGTAAGAAAATTCAGGGAATTCTTGCCGAAGAATCTATGCTGAACTACTGCAGAATCTTCAATGGAATCAGCTAGAATGTGATAGAATTTCCAATAGATTCTTAACTTCTGTTTTGCTGTTGTTATCTTCGTTTCCCAAGTAGTAAATTGGTTGAAAATTTCATTTTTTAGAACTTGACTCTTCTCAGTCTCGTTCCTCACAGATAATCCTTTTATGTAATTCGAGGAAATTTTTTTTCTTTTGCAATCATAGAAACGTTCCACTGGAATCATGACGAAAGCACTTGATGTCGATTGAAATATTTTTCAGGATTCATCCCGTTCTGCACGAGATGTGAGTGGAGAAATAACACCCATCCTGTCAACCCCACCAAGTCTCGTTTTAAAACCCAATGTAACCGGCGCTCTTGACGTTGGTCAAGGACTCCTGGTTCCTCTTGTACCCGTCGTCGATCCGAACACCGACATCCACACAACGCAAGTCAGTCCACTGGTGGCAAATCTTTTACCAGTTGCGATAGAATCCGTGACAGGATCACCAGATGAGCTGAAGCCGGAGGTAAATTGATGGCAATCATGTGGGAAAAACAGTAATGTAATTATTGCAGCATTATGTGATGAATTTTCAGAGTTTTGTTTTTACGTAAACAATATAGTTGTGTGTTATTTTTTGTGTAAATTCACAGATGCGACGTTCTGCAGAGGACATGCATACCGCCGAGGACATTGTCTTCAGACCATTATTTAGATATCGTCAGGAGGCACGTCAAAAATATGCAAGAAATAGATATTATCAACCATATATATATGCATATAAGAATCCGAATGATAGAAATTACTAAAACGATTATTACATGCAAATTCCGGATAAACCTATTATAATGATTTTTTGTTCGATAATTAATGACACGAGTGTTTATTTACCCGTTTCCTTCGGAAAACCCATTAACTCTCCTTCTTCGTAGTCATTATTAGTCACACACATATGGCAATTTACGAGTTTAAAGTGGATGAATAATATCTCAGTTATTGGTCGAGCATGCCTAGATTTTCGAGGAATTCTCGAAACACGTCACAAATTGCCGAGATTCAATGGCGTGGAATGAATGGTTGCAGTGATACATTTTTTAAATCTTTGGTCATATTTGATGTTTCAAAAACTAAACACAGTAATTCGCGTTAGTTGACTTCGAAACGCATTTCTACGTTTCGCATTCAAATCGATATTTCAATTTTTGATCCGTTATTTTTGAATCTAAGAACGTGAGTCATGGGGAATTATGAATACGTGAATCGACTTTCCCATGAAAGAGAACTGTGCTAATTTATTTACGTTGAAATTTTATCTTCACATTTTGACCATCTGGATTCTTTTTCCTTATTACTCAGAGCTCCCTGTGTGTATATAAAGTTCTGCCGATTGATGTTTCTCCACAAACGAGGGACAAAGTTCTTAATCTTCAGTAGTGATAAAAAATCGCACCATCATGCCACTATTAGTAAAGGTGAGTTTTCTAGTTCAATATCCAGAGGAATTATCGCTGAAAAAGATGATTTTAACTATAAAATATTTTCTCCCTAGTTCTTCTGGATCCTTGTCATTGTGACTTTGACTGGATCTTGCAAAAGTCTAGAAACTCATTCTAAGCAAGCAGCAATCATGCAAGAATTTCCAGCTATAACTCGTGAACCCAGTCTACAAGCTTACGGACTTCCAAAACGAGTTCTCATTAGCAATGGACAGATAGAAAGGGTCCCTTCAAGTACAGGGCTTGCCATCAATAATTTCCCATTAGGAAAGGAAAATGAGCCATTGAAGCCTACTCCTGCCATTGCATTGACAAATCGAAGCTTCTTTCCACACCGAATTCTGACATCTGCGAATGAACCGGTTGTGGAGGACCAAAGTAGAAGTATTTCACATTCGTTACAGCATCATTCAACTTTCAAGAGGTCCACTGATAAAGACTTGCCAGACTTGGAAGCGGAAGAGTCAAAAGTGTTTAGGCCACTTTTTGTTTACAGGCAACAAGTGGCCAACAGACATAGAGCTCAGAGAAGTCGAGTTCCAATTTATGGTGGAGCTTATCAATACGGACGACAGCCAACGAATTATCGTCGTGATACAAATTATAGGAATCATAAAAGTGGAAATGATGAGCGTGCTAATACTTTGAACTAACTTGTCATTATGGATAAGGAAACGATTCTAGATCAGGGATAGATATATAGCCGGATTATTCCAATATCTTCTCCAGGATCCAAAATGTATGACTCTTCTTTTTGTGCAAATAACGTCGTTTGATTCTCTAGTATTAAAGTTCATTTTATCCTTCAATGTCTTTCTATTGAGGATTTTCTGAAGCAAACAATCTGTTGAAAATAAACAATAATTATATATTTACTATAATTCTGTGGTGATTGAAATGAAAAGCAAAAAGTTCATTCTAGAATGAGAATAATGAGATTCGCAATCAACACTGGAGAATATTTTCCAGTTGATTAATCCTTGTGCAGCGAAAAGGAATTTTTCAATACTTAGCATAAACTCAATTTCCAATTCCTTGAAGATGAGCGTATTATCAGAAATACTGTTCCTATGGCTCGCTCTAAGCATTAATCCTATGTATTCTATTCCATATTTTAAAGCCCAATAAAAATAAGGTTCCAGCGGATCGATTTAGATTGTGGTGTGACGGTGAGAAGTGAGATGACAATAATTTATTTCCTGTGTTAATCTTATGTAAAGAGAGTTTCTGTCTCACTTCTCACTGTTATACTACGATCTGAATCGGCCCCTAGCATTGACATTACCACTCATCAGTTGACATGAGTCGTCGTTAGTTGGCTATTATCATGACGTTATAAATACAACAACAAATAAATGAATATCATTTGTCAACGATTTGATTGCCTTCATCTCCTACCACATCTCTTAATTTCATCTCCGACCCGGTTCTCAAGACTCACATTTCTTCCTGAAAATAAATGTCACTGAAGTCTACTTGAATAGATATTAGCACAAATTCATCAATGAGGACAATGGCATTGGATAAATTCAAAATAGAATGCACTGATTATGAATCAGAAAAAAATCCTCGAGTAGACATTAAGAACAGAAAGAAAATTACCTACCCAAAATTGAATTCCCTGAACGGTTTAAAACCCATTTTGAATAGGTAGACTTACATTGCGGTGTCTGGGTATAGATTAATGTAAATATCATACAGTCAGAATAACGAAAAAGTGCCCTTCGGGAATAATCGGCTCGTATGTCCCCACCATTGAGGCTGAGCTCGGGCTATGGAAACCGAAGGGCACTCTTTCCTCAGTGGAACTGTACATGGATCTTCGTCAAAGACCAGTCATGAAGTGTCAATGACCCGAACGAATTTAACTCGTAGGTGATAATGGATGGTCATACTGATGTTTGCAGGCTCTTGGAGTTGAGTCAAGCAGATATTTTCAATGATTTGAAGGAAGTTTCTTCACGGGGTATCTGGAGACTGTTATGACATTTTCCTGATGAACCGTTACATGTTTAAATATTTGTTGAATAATTCTCACATAATGAAGATGGTCGTGATCATCATAGAGATTTGTAGTGTAATGTAATCATGAAGTTCATTATGGTTTCATTTTCCTTTTGTCGTTTGATATCTCAAGAGGCATTCACATAATTCTTATTCTCCCATAATGCAGTCCATGTGGTACCTATATGATCCCTGGTTTTTGCATCAATTAATGGAAAAAAAAAGGAAAAAACAAAAAAAAACACATGTTATTCCAAACCCCATTGTGAATAATTCAATGGTTAACCACAGAATGAGTTGATGAGAGGGAAATGAATATTTTGACATAATCAGTCATTTCCGGTCATTTCGCATCACGATTCACACCGAATATTGCAAGTTTGGCCAATCATAGTCTCATTTGGAATGAAATCTCATTGGTTTTATGCATTTTATATGAAACTAGGGCATCATGCGCGCTAACGCACGCGACGACCTTCCAGTAAGCGCTGTAGCGCACAACAATTATACATTTTCTGCATAATCATACACTTTCTATCATTTCTTGACATTTCGAATATGAAAGCTTATTATATGTTTGTACTTACTGTCCGAATACTCAGACCTCACAAGGAACACTGCAAAATAGTTAAAATAGATAATTTTTAGAAATTGACCATTTTGATTAAAGAATAGCTCACTCCAAATTTCGATTCATCAAAAATTTTGTCTTTTCGATTCTTTCTCGTTTGACATCTTCATAATCGATGCCCGGCTACTCAGAACTTGCGAGGAGCATTATAAAAGGATCAAATTAAAAAAAATTTCAAAATTAACCATTTTGACTGTAGAATTCACCCCAAATTCCATTGTCTTTTCGATTCTTTCTCGTGCAATATTTCGTCAATTGCCTCCGGGCTATATAAAAATTGTGAGAAAAACTGGAAAACAGGGATAATGTAAAGAAAAAAACGGTTATAACCACACATGAATAAAAAAAAAAAAACAAAAACTACACATGAACTGCGCGCAATTCCATACAAACGAAACGATAATATTCTCGTAGTCATGGAAATCATTAATTGATCGATTGATCCATCTACCAATCAGAACATTAATAAAAAGTTAACAATCAAGACAATGTTTCATTGTCAATCAACTTTATGATAAAGGATTTTTATTATATTTTCAATAACGATTCCATTCAATTTTCTCCATGACATTATAATTTACAAACAAATAAAGATAAAAATTTAGTGAATAATTAAGTAGCCTACACCAATGAGGGAGACAGATGCAATGGAGGTTTTTATCAAGAATGAGCTTTCTAGTCTGCATTTCAAGGGATTTATCACTGTTTTCTCAAAGTATCCTGGCGAATCTGTCGATTAAACAATTGAATTGTTCAGTATATCGATTGACATTCGAGCGGAGGTCGATTCGGATCTCAGGTGATTCATCCGACATCCGCATCGTCCTTCGTTCGAATGGCAATCGACATACTGAACAACTCGATTCTTCAATCGATATATAGTCCGTCGAATCTCAATCAAGGGATCTACCAGGGATATGAATTTATAAAGAAAGATTTCGATTAATATCTACACGAAATCGTGATTAATATTTCAAGATGTGACATTATGAGTTTTACCCGGAGGTAAAACTCAAGGTTAAAGCATACTAAAGACTTTCTGTTGGTTGATTGGGAGCTCTGAAGCTCCTGCTTTGACTCTTATTATCCTCTGTTCACTCCGACCTCAGCTAGTTTTGCGGCGGTGAGCTCACGGGGAGTTTGCTCACTCGGAGGGATTTTAGGATGAAGGATATAAAGGGTTACGGTGTTATTGAACAATCGCGTGTTTGATAGGTAAAAGCTACTTATATACTGCTCGGTTATTGAGGATACACTCTGATGTTATGAGTGGGTCAGTATACGCGTTATTAAGTTTGATGTCGGCTCGACTTGGAATTTTGACTCGATTTCTCTATCTTGTATGGCTTAAGGCCTGAGCTGGATGTCTGCTCGACTCTGCTCCTATCCGTACTCTGGTCTTTGGTGAGTCCAGGAGACCCACCAAAGCTCGCCAAAGTTCCAAGTTGCTGAGCTAAGCAATCTCATGTTTTTCTTCACTGACATACTCTTTTGTGCCATCATTGACATAACCCAAGACAGTCAAACAGTTCAGTATACCTGAACTAGACTTGCAAAAACCGTGGGATTGCTGACCAATATCCGGATGACAGGAGAGAGAAATCACATCATTTCTCATTCCTTCCATCCGTCGTTATATTCTCAAATAACGTATTGATCGACCCCAATATGTCACAAAGAAATAGAAACATTACCTCTTTCAAAGAACATCCTAGTTCCATACCCAAGGACTTGGTAATGAGTGGTTTCAGGCAGAAATATCAAAAGACTGTTTTGTTGGAAATGTTCTCTTTTGCAGAAAAGTTCTCCTAGTATTTTTTTTCTAAAATCACCCCTTCAGGTGATAGATACATAATTAGGTGAACGTCGAATTTGACTTTGATTTTCGACTTTTCTAATGATTTTCATTAATTCAGAATTTTTTTGACAAGTGAAAGAGCATTTTGGAGTGGGTGGGAGAGACTTTGCGTTCTCTAGTCTCCATGGTCAGGTTAGCGGGTTAACTGAGGCATTATTTGAAAATCCCTAACTCACTTGCTGCTTAAATGTGGAGACGAACACAATTGTTATGCTCATTGATGAATTGACGAACGATGAAGGTTAGCGTAGGTTTCCGCAAATGATATCAGCACGGTTTGACGGGTCTATGAAACTCCGTAATTATTCAGAATTGTAAATGATGAAATGATGAATCGTGAGGTCTTGACTTAATTGCGATTGAGACTTCCGCGAGAGTAAAACAGTCAAGCGGATGACCTCTTCGGCGGCATTGAGTTTCAAATTCTTTAGATTTATGAAAGAGGATAATATGCTCTGTTCCGATTGCCTGATATTTGCGATGTTGATTGGAATATTTGCAAGACGTATGAATCCCTTCATCGTTCGCTCAAAAATGGGATTTTCAGCACAAAACATTAATGGATTGAATGGATGAAAAAAAAAATAAATATTAGTTAAAATTCTATACATTATAGTCAAGTAACTGAGGAATAGCCATATAAATCTGTCAATGGAATGAGATTAATGAAAAACCAATGTATATTGTAAATATTATAATATATAATAAGTGGTAAGGCGTAAGCTGTGTGTCCTGAAGCCAAGGGCCGTTGTAGGATGGTCACTTATGACGTAATTTATATTTGTATCAAATTTTTTTAAATACAATCAGAGCGGAGAAGAGAAAAACATTCCAATACAGGCGCTCATGTATGTATCCAAGGCTAAGTGAATCATACACGTGGCATTGCATGGGGACCCAATGGATTAGAAAAAACTCGATTTGGAGCCGAGCAAGCGTCAAGAGAAGCCATTTTCATTTCGTATACGAAGCATCGAGTGTGTATAGGTCAAGGCAAACGAGTTAGGAGTTCTGACCTCTCGCACGGTCAACAATTGGAAGTGATGCTTCATTTGCTTAATAGATTATGGCTTGGAGAAAGATAGAATAAGCATAAACATCAACTTTACATATTTTTCTCCTTCATTCTGTGTATCGTTGTGATGAATAATTTCGTCACAAGTCTTACACAAGTGGCCATTCAAATTCAAAAAAGAAAAATGACGAAGTAAGTTGGGTAACCCAATGATATATCTGATGAGTAGCTCCAAAGAGGATAGACTTTAGTCTATCCTCTTTGAGTAGCTCAGTGATCATTCAGACACGCGAGTGATAACTTCCGGGTTTTGAATGTTTTATTGCACAATGATGCATCCAATCGCAATTATGACTGTACTTGGAGGAGTGTTTGTGTATGTTACTACGCAAACTGTGTATATTGACGTCGATACTGGAAAAGTTGTGGGGATCCAACCAGGAAAAGCAAGTCAAGGGAATTATGGCAACTGGCAAAATCGTAATCAGGAAAGACAGAGACTGCAGTACCCGCAACCATTGTATCCAAATCAACAAAGACCTCATTATCAACCCCAACCACCTTATTATGAACCTCAGCCACCTCAACACCAAGGAGGCCAGACCAATACCCTAAATACTGAGTGGGTGTGTACGGATCCTAAGACGGGAAATACAGTTAAGTTGTTACGAAAAATAACGATTCCAGTTTCCGAAGTATTACACGAATGCTTGAGTATCATGTTACCAAGACAATAGAAGAAGACAGGTCGCTCGTATTTTTGCTTCCGGATGGAAGCTTTGTTTTTACAAGATTTTTGATATTGTTCAATTTTGTGTGGAAATGATGTGGAGTGTTATGAAATGTCAAGATATGATATTTTTAGCGCCTGTCCGTATGTGTGTATGGATGTGTGTGCAGATTTTTATTTTTTTTTTTTGAAATTGGAATAATAACAAGTAGGCCATCGCTCCCATGCGGCTGGTGTTGAGGATTGGAAGAAATGCGTTACTACTATTATTCTATCATTATATTATGCTTCTCTTTCTTTTCTACCAATTCTATTGGTAGTCAGCTTCCGGATGGATTTACGATTCATTCTGTTCATACATTGATTGTGTGTATCTCAGGAACTAATCGACATATCGACCTCAAATTTGACACAGAAGTTGAATCCGACAATATCAAGTACTAGTCAAAATTTCAGATCCAGGCACCAACTCTCAGTTACATAATAGCTCGTTGGGACAAATTCCGAGAATAAAAATAGAAAATCGACAATATCTCGAAAACTTTCAATAGGGCGGTATACATATTTTGATTGTATTAGATAAAAGCCAGCGTGACGAATATTTTGAAGAAAAAAAAAACGAATCGGTCAAGTAGTTTCTGAGATATCAGAGAAACTAGTTTTACACATAAAATGCAATATCTCCGAAACTAATCGGTCAATTGCGCCCATCTAAAATAGCAACCTTTATTTTCATAAGACCTCCAGTCATACCAAATTTGAACTTTTTTTTTATCGATTATTTTTTAAGTTATCACGCGCACAAGGATTTTAGCGGAGAAAATAGAAAAAGGGCCATAACTATGTAACTTCTCGGGGGTCAGAGTGAATATTTTTATCAAGATCGATAGATATTTTTATGACAAATATTTTGAAAAAAAAAAAAATCGATCGCTTGAACCGTTCCCGAGATATTGAAGAAAAACGATTTTCCAATAAATGATGATATCTCGAGAACTAATCGGTCGATCAAGCTGAAATTTTGCCTGAAGCTGAAAATAAAAGATACCAAATATGTGTAAAAATTTCAGATTTTTCTGAAAAAATTTTGCCGTTTTATTATTCCAATTTCAAAAAAAAAAATAAAAATCTGCACACACATCCATACACACATACGGACAGGCGCTAAAAATATCATATCTTGACATTTCATAACACTCCACATCATTTCCACACAAAATTGAACAATATCAAAAATCTTGTAAAAACAAAGCTTCCATCCGGAAGCAAAACGGCAAAATTTTTTCAGAAAAATCTGAAATTTTTACACATATTTGGTATCTTTTATTTTCAGCTTCAGGCAAAATTTCAGCTTGATCGACCGATTAGTTCTCGAGATATCGTCATTTATTGGAAAATCGTTTTTCTTCAATATCTCGGGAACGGTTCAAGTGATCGATTTTTTTTTTTTTCAAAATATTCGTCATAAAAATATCTATCGATCTTGATAAAAATATTCACTCTGACCCCCGAGAAGTTACATAGTTATGGCCCTTTTTCTATTTTCTCCGCTAAAATCCTTGTGCGCGTGATAACTTAAAAAATAATCGATAAAAAAAAAGTTCAAATTTGGTATGACTGGAGGTCTTATGAAAATAAAGGTTGCTATTTTAGATGGGCGCAATTGACCGATTAGTTTCGGAGATATTGCATTTTATGTGTAAAACTAGTTTCTCTGATATCTCAGAAACTACTTGACCGATTCGTTTTTTTTTTCTTCAAAATATTCGTCACGCTGGCTTTTATCTAATATAATCAAAATATGTATACCGCCCTATTGAAAGTTTTCGAGATATTGTCGATTTTCTATTTTTATTCTCGGAATTTGTCCCAACGAGCTATTATGTAACTGAGAGTTGGTGCCTGGATCTGAAATTTTGACTAGTACTTGATATTGTCGGATTCAACTTCTGTGTCAAATTTGAGGTCGATATGTCGATTAGTTCCTGAGATACACACAATCAATGTATGAACAGAATGAATCGTAAATCCATCCGGAAGCTGACTACCAATAGAATTGGTAGAAAAGAAAGAGAAGCATAATATAATGATAGAATAATAGTAGTAACGCATTTCTTCCAATCCTCAACACCAGCCGCATGGGAGCGATGGCCTACTTGTTTCTTACAATCTCGAGTTCCAAAATTTTCGAGAAATATTTCAATTTTTAAATAGCCGTTCGAAATACCAATTATTAGAAATTCAAGCTGTTGCTAACTTTTTTCTCCTTGAAAGGATAATCTTCGCTCTCGTGTCAGGGACATTCATGTTTCATAAGGAACCGGTTGGTTTGAAGATAAATACAAATTTTTATGACAATCAAAAACGTTTCTAGTGATGTATCTGTAGAATGGAATTTTATAAACCTTCAAAAAATACGATTCCTTTATCATAAAGTTGATTGATAATGAATGATTGTATTGATTGTCAACTTTTTATTCGCCTCCCGATTGGTCGATGAATCGATCAATGATTTCCATGACTACGAGGATGTTATTTTCTTATTTGAATCAAACTACGCGCAGTTCACGTGTAGTTGTAGGCTTCTGTTTTGAACAAATCATCGGAAAACATGTTCCGGGCGTGCTAGACTCTGGGTTTCAGACCTTCTAGAGATCAAATCATCTCAAAAATCGATTGGAGAAGACTAGAAGTCGCTATCTTCTTTGGTTTTCGAGAAAATTGGATTTTTTTAAATTTTCCAGACTTTGACTCCTCTTCTTGGCCTATCAATCATCGATAAACGGGTTTTGGCCTTACAGGCTCTGGGTTCCGGGCCGCCGGAGGTCAAATCATCGCAGAAATCGATTGGAAAAGACTAGAAGTCGCTATCTCCTTTGGTTTTCGAGAAAATTTGATTTTTTGAAATTTCCAAAACTTTGACTTCTCTTCTTGGCTGATCAAACATCCAAAAACGGATTTCTGGCATTGACTATACGGTCGTCGCGCGCGACAGCGCACATGATGTCCTAGTACTGAATAAATGTTGAATTAATTATTTTTCTGTTCAATACAGATGATAATTGCAAGTGAAAATGGAAGGACACAGGGACCAATGACCACAATCCCTAATCGCCAGAATCCTTATCCGGATAATCCGTGGCTACAACCGAAAAATCCTCAGGTTCTTCAACCGAATCGTGAAGATCCACAGAACAATTGGAATGGACCAGGCCAGGGTATGCCGGACAGAATTACAGAGCCAACACTTCCACCCATCATCCTAACGACTACACCAACTCCACAAACAACAGCTTCACCGTCTACATCAAAAACAAAGGCTCCATTTCCAAGTCTTGACAATATCGATTGGACTCAGTTCCTTGATCAAACTACCGAAAAACCCTCGAGTGGTAGATTAAGCGCCGCAATCGATGGTGAAGGAGTTCTTGAGCCTAGAAACGGTGGACGTTGAATAATAGAAATAGTTATTGATGATTTATTAAAATAAATTTCAGTTGCAGAAGAAAACGTCCTATAGAATTATTTTATAGTACTCGAAAGATTGTGAGCAATTTCACATTTTGTGTTTCATCATTGTTTTGTGCCTCATCATCACTTATATTCTGAGGTATTAAACCTAGATTGGTCACCCTATGAGGGATTCGCCATGTCGCGCTCTTTTTTATTTTCGTTCCGCTGACTGATTCAGCGAAAAATTAAAAAAAAAATTGTCTTTGTTGATTGGAGCCTCTAACATATTGTCATATTTTTTTCAACTCGTATTTTACGCAATTAGTGGAGTAATATAATGAATCCTAGGAGGAGAGAAAATTTTTCCAATGTTGAATGAAATTGCTCATCGAGCGACATTGCCAAAACTCGCTCAACGCGCCGAAGCAGTTTTAGAGAGAATTCGGCAATATTTTGGTCTGAATAGCACGATCAAAGCAGAAAATAAATTAAACCAAAATTTAGTGAATTCGACTGTTCATTTGCCTCCCTAGAGGGGAATGCTGTAGAACCTTTTCCCATTTGTTCAAGGAGGCACATTGACTGAATCAATACTGAAAAAATACTAAAAAGTAATAGCGTAGAAGTTCGCGGCGGAAGTGGAACTTTTTAAAACTAAAGGCCGCCACAGACGAGGGAATTTTGAACGAACATTGTTTGCGGTAACTTTATGTCTGGGCTCTGTAGATCACAGACGAGGCAAATGAAAATCTATGTAATCGATCCTTTCGAAATATGTTTCCTATGAATCTAATTATATTATAAAAGCCATAGTGTTGAATATCAATGGATTCATACGATTGACATTTACTTCATTGACGGGTAGAGAATAGTACATTATGCCACGAGGGAGTAAATGTGGACATTTGAGATGAGGGAGGTAATGTTATACATGAATATAACTCCCGATCTTGGATGTCCACATCTACTCCCGAGTTGCATATACTGTTTTTTTATCATACCTGCATCAAATTTATGGAAAATTCTCGCGGTGTGGCGGAGGAAAATGCGACGATTGCTCGCTGGGGACAAGAAGCGACGGTAACGTACACCAAGCGCCATACTGACCAATCGGCGAAGCGAAAGAATTGCAGATGGATTCGAGGAGGTTCAATCCGTTTCCGTCCCTTCAAATTTGAAGCATAAATGTATGAATGCATTGACCAACATGGATTGTTTTATTCTCGCGTGAATCGCTAAGTGAAGAAGAAAAAGTTTTTGTTCTTTATTATAAGCTTGAGAAAATTGAATGGGGGGCATGTAGATAATTAAATTGGATAAATAAATGAATAAGTTTAAATATTCCTTTTTTAAGAATACTACCAATGAGATTTATAGAAATAAAATTAGAGTAAAGAAAAGAAATAAACGCATCCAACGAAGCAAGAGGGACCGGTTGATACTTGTTTTTCAATTTCTCTGATCATTGAGCTGGATGATCACAACAAATGTAATACCGATGGCTTCATTTACAGTAGTCCGATTTTGACGATCCTCAGGTGTAGATATATATATATATGTAGATTTGAAATATATCCGTGACGTGTTTAATAGATCTCATTGCCAATACCAATCTAAATTAGATACATTGAAATTAGAGATCAGTTCTGGATGATTAGCGAACATTGCTGTTAATTTCCTCATATAGACTTTTCTATTGCCGATATGCTGCAGTTTTCTGTAATTTTCTGCAAGCATATCATCTCCATTTGAAAGAATTCTGAATTTATTCATCTGTAAAAAAACAGTGAAAGAGTAAATTAAATAAATGCTCGAAAATTTCACACAATGGGAAATTGAAAGAGAACTGTAAAGTGTGACGAGTCTTTAAGGAAAACAAAACTGTTGCTTTTCCAAAAAATTTGAAATCCGTCAAAGATCAATTCTGCTCATATAAATATATATATATGTTAGCGGAATACACTCTGGCGAAAGATGGCGATGATTGTCGTAATGATAATTACAAAAAATGAAATATTTGCAAGAAAGTTATTTTTAATTGTCTCATGGCGGCAGATGGCGATAGTTATCGTAATGATAATTTTAAAAAACCAAATATTTCCAAGTAAGTTTTTGCTATATATAGCAAAGGTGGAGTAAGGGATATCCCAGTGTGTCCCTATACGATAAAAGTTGTTACTAAAAAATGGAATTTTGTTTTTTTTTTTTTTTTTAATATCGAAAGTGGGAAATGCTATTCAACTAGGATTCATCAAGTCCAGTTGAATGTAAGACATCTGACGGAATGAATAAATTTGTGAAACTGCATAGTTTAGCAACTTGGAACTTTGGCGAGCGTTGGTGAGTTTTTCGGGACTCACAACAGAACAGAGTACGTTCAGGAGCAGAATGGAGCGGAACTCTGGACTCAGACCTTAAGCCACACAAGAATGAGTCAAAGTCCGATGTCGAATCAAGATCTTACTAATGCGTTATACCGACCCATTCAAACACCACCGTGCATTTTATTCATCATTCGGTTTATATATCATCCTTCTACCGATCAATACGCCAATGTTTGTTGAGAACTATACACCTTTCGAAATCTCTCCCTTTGACATCCGTCAAGCGAACCCCCCGTGAGCTTACCGCCAAAGCTGGCTGCGAGCGGAGTGAACAAGAAAAGAAACACATATATTCCTCTAACTTGAGTTTCATCACCAGGTAAACCTCATAACGTCACGATACTAACGAAGGATTCTACCTACAAAGTATTTTCTTGAGTCACAATTTTCATCTCATTCCAATGCAGTTGAGCTCGTTCCTTCTCTATCGAGCTACCTCATTTGTTCTCATAGTTCTATTTTCTATTCGAATTATCATATGAGGAAGCCAATTACATTTTGAATAAAACGTGATAATTTTTCATTACTGTATTGATAAAGAACAAAACTCCTCCGAAAGTTGATAGGAAATATCTCAATAAACAAATTGTTTGCAAGGTCATTGAAATCAGTTCAAAATTGTGACTAAAATAGTACATTGTGTAACTAGTGCGTAGAGTGAAACTTTTTCGTACGTACGCGTTACACATACTATTCTTTGTAATACATGCCAAAGTTCGCTTTGAGGGGCAATTTGAAGTGCAAAGTGTTTGTTTTGTGCACAGAGTGCGTAAAATTCAAGGTCGTGCGTAAAGTGGAATTCGAGTGCGTAAAACGAATTTTTACGCACGAGATTCACTTTATGCACGCAAAACTGACCCGAAAAGTGAACTTTTACGGCAGGTATGTGCAAAAAAATATTTACAGACCAAAATTTTTTTGATATATTACAATATAAAAAAAAAAACATTAAATCCATCCAGCTTCTTTACATTCAACTCATCATGATGAATCCTGGTTGAATAAAATTCTTCATATTTAGGGAAGCCCAATATTCAACTTCTTAACAACCAATTTTACTGCAACGGCTATTCCACTGGAATATCCTTTCAGCTCTATCCTGAAGCTGATAATAGAATTATTAAAGAAATTGACTCATCCAGTTTGACACACTTGTTTGAATGATATAGGAACCGTCGTTGAGAATACGAGCCATGTGACGGCTTCACTACACGGAGGTGTTGTTAGAGATCCCCGATACGTATAATATGTATCGGTGTCCGTTGGAAGTAATGAACTAAGAATGAACGTAGTATTCAACTTCATTTCAGTATTCATCCACTGTACAGTTGGTAAGGCCTTTATAATAGGTCCGAGGTACTCGTTATCCTCTTCCTGCAACTTTATCCATATTTTTATTAGTATAAATATCCAATATCTAATTGCATAAATATTTTAAAAACTATCACCTGGAAAAACGTTGCTAACACCGTTAAACCGTCTTTATGATCTATCGCTCCCGCTACTTCGGGATAGGCTATATTTCTGAAAATCATGTGCATCTCCATTGGGTATCTGGGAAGAAGCAAGCATGATACTTTTTGCACTCGGAGTGATCTATTTTATGATGGATACAATATTTCTCCCATTTGTACTGTACCTTACTCCATTCAAGGTGTGTTCTGAACCACGATCATTCTTATTACCCCAATGAAAATGTAACCCTTCCAACTCGTAATTTCGATTTTCAGCCAACATCGCCCCAAAAACATACGGCAGCCGTTTGTTAGAATTTTGTTTATCAAACTCCAAAAACACTATAATCATAGAAAAATCTCAGGAGAATTATACACGGAGGAAAATTCTCCTTATATAGTATCGAACTTTTCCACTAAGCAGGGACATTTCGTAGGGTGTAAAGAAAAGTAAACAGTAAAGTGCGGACTTGGCAATTACTCCAGGATATTATCAATTTTCACTCAGAGTAATGAAAATTTTTCTTCATATACTGGCATTTGCATATGCAATGAAAAAATCAACAATTACAGACATCCTTAGTAAATTTTCGTTCCCTGCCGAATATGGTGTATCGATTACGGAATTGACCGAATTCAATGCCCATCGAATCGCGAAAAGAGCTACACATACTCTTCTACACCAGCTATCCCTGTGCGTCCCCCTTCAATCACGGATCACAATTAACAAATAACACTCTATTGAAAAAAAGCTGATGAGTGGAACATACAAAGTCATTATGAATTTAGACTATATATCATTCTTCAAGAATCTATCAAGTTTAGCTATTCACAAATATTAGGGTATCGTGGTCATTCATACTTGTAAAAACCGCCAATTAATGTGATGGATGGTAAACAGAGGCAAACTAATTTAATTTAAAAGTCTTGATTAACGTTCATTAGATCGTATCTTGTTCACTTCAAATATTGCAACATCCACCAGATATGTTGATTATTGAAGGCATGAATATCACTTGAATTGCATGAAATAGTTCCAAAATAAAGCTTCAAAATGAAATTACCTGAATGGCCGTTATTCTTCAATATCAGTGAGCCGGATAAAAAATTGTGGAATTCCACCATTTCAAGCGCTGGGAGAGGTAGCACGACAGATTTCCTAGATGATATCGCTACAGGGGACTGCATCTTGCCTGCGCACTTTTTGAATGTCTGAGCCCATAGATGTTGCTCTAAAATCAATCCATAATATGTCAGACACATGATTGGAATGCAAAACTTCAGTTCTGATACTCACGTCGTTTTGAATATCCAAAATGCGTCAAGGAGTATTCGACTGAAATTGATATCGTCAGAATTTGAACTTGACTTCAATGAGATATTTAAAAAAGGCAAAACGAGACTGACCTGAAGAGAATATGAAGTAAATTTTCAAATAACTTATTAACATTTCTGGAACGGTTAAGACGGAACAAACTCATTTGTTGGTGCACAAAGATGTCAAAGCACACTACAGAGTGTCATCTGTGTAGCCTTTTGATACTCCGCAGTTGTTATTGAAAATTCATCACTCCTCGCTTGCTCATATCGATGCAGATGTGACAATAATCGGTTTTACATTCCCTCAGTGTCGAGTAGACATTTGGCAAAAATTTTCTATACAAACATTCACGTCCTCGCCTGACACATTTGCATTAAAAAAGATGAACGTTTCGATACTTTGCTTGCGTGTTCAACTCTTAAGTTTATTTATTAAACTATTGAGTCTTTTTTTGGCAGTGGAGTGGAGAAATAGACAAAATGGACTGAATCATGAACGTGAATCATCCATGAAATATATTTACTATTCCATATTCAATATTCACCTGATGTGAACCAGGAGTCAGCAGAACGAGGGGCTGGGAACTCCAAGATCGAGTGACACATGACTGCTAAATGCAATCAATTTCACTAGTAATTTCAATGACTTCATTGAATTTATGATTTCAGTGATTGCAACCTTGATTATTAGTGATTTCATGACTCACTATGATTTTATTGACTTCATCAAACGGAAATCAATGACTTCTGCATCATTGAAATCACTAAAATTTCACCAAACTGAGATAATAATTGAAACTGAAGAATTATTCATCAGAATTATTGATTTTATTGCCACAAAATATTAAAGAACAATTACAAATTAAACTAAACTAATGACTCATACTAAAAGTATTTCTTTACTTCTCTCAAAATTTTAGGGTCAATCATTAAATTTCCTCTACCATCAAAAGTTGTAGGTGAAATAGTCTTTCGATATTGTTTGATATCGACGTAGCCCTGAGCCGTCATTGGCTGTGGCAGTGATGTATCTGAATCTTCGTCCATAATATACCAAGGACACAAGACGCCTATATCTCTTTGTTTGCCTTTCCATGTGGGTATATGAACCAGAAAATTCCCTACTCTTCAAAGTTTTTTCTCTTGCATTCGCAAAGTTCAGTGTTAATCCTAATAAACATGTCTCGTAATCACTTTCTTTGAATAGACACCAGTTTCCTATATGATAATTTTGCTTTGTGGAGGTAAAGCGAGATTTGAGAGTCGTCACATGCATATAGTGATTTCTTTGATTTCACATAATTTCATTGACTGCAAATGAATTTATTGTGACTTCAAGAAATGACTTCATGGTTTGAAGTCATGAGTTTTCAGTGATTTCAGTAATGTCACCGATTTCATTGATTTCAGACGTGACTACCAATTGATTTCAGTGGGTAGTGGCTCACGCCTGCGCCGCCTGGAAGACCTGGCATATCTACGTGTACCTAAGGTATGATACAGGGATCATACCTTACGTGTACCTACAAAGCGGAATGAATAATTAATAGACCCGTTGAATCATATCCATTCTTTCCAGCTTACCCTGTATTGGTTAGAATCGGTACGAGTGAAGCTCACAATACCGCAAAGGATCGATTATGCCCACTTCTCTTATTATAACATTAAAGTTTTCTCCTCACTCACGATTATGCCAAGTATCCATAGTAATATACTTCAGAAATTGTCAAAGAGTTGAATAACTATTCAATCCTTTCTATTTCTGTACAATACATAATGATATATCGACCTCCATGGATTTTTCCACTTCCTGTTTGATGATTTCACGAAATTTCAACAATATGACCTAGTTAATTTGGATTTTTCATTCCGGGATAAAATTCCTGATTTTGCTTCCGGATGGAAGCATTGCAATCGTTCAATTTTCACATTTTCTAACTTTGCTTGAAAATGATATAGAATGGTCTGAAACGAAAAAAAAAAATGATGTTTTTGGCTCATATTGGCATGTGCGCATGCTAATCAGCATTTTTTTCGAGACCATATTTTTGAAAATTGAATAATTAAACGGGTAAGAAAAATTCAAAAAATACGAAATTTTGTAAAAAGTTGGTCTTAGGTAGGGCTAGTTCTGCGCCAAATTTCAGCGTGATCAGTTCATTAGTTTTTGAGAAATGATTTCTTTTTAAACCGTTTTTCGTGAATATCTCAAAAAGTACTCAACCGATTGGATTTTTTTTTTTTCAAAGTCTTCTCGATGCATTCTATCTTCATCAATCAAAATATTTATACCCGTACATACAAAGTTTTCGAGATATTGGATGAAACACATTTACAATAATGATACGCAAAGAGGATTGAACTCGGGATTGAAAGAACCATTCAGAAGCGCTCCATCAATTGATTGACGGCGAAAAAAAACGAAGGGTACACGTAAAATTAACAAACTCCACAACCGCAAATCTGTACTTATAAATCTACAGCCACATTTCACTGCCGCCTACTTGTTTTTTCTTTCATTCAGACATTATTTCGTGGAGTCATGGAGAACTTGTAGGGTTGTCATGTGCATTATTATTTGTTTTTCGTGTAAGAACAAGTGGATAATTATTCATTGCGTGATAGACAATTTGTGGTGGACGGGCATTGGTGGATAGCATGTGAAGGCCATTGTAATTAAAATCCACTGAATTATTTCTGGAACACGTGTACCAATACCTGAGGATGTCGTGGGGAAAATATTTTATCATTTCACCAATTCTTTTTATCTGTTTTTCTCAACATTGACCTCGCATGAGACGCACCTGAAGAATTCTTATCGATATGTAAATGAGGAATGTGTGGTTGTTAATTTTGCTTGCGATAGAGTTGGACAATGTGGTTTCAATGATACTTCTATTTTCCTAGTAACTTCCGTATTATCACTTGCAATTATTTTTATCAGCAGCCATTTTTGATTTTGTTATTAGATATTAGTTGATGATCCTCTGGTTGTCTATTCTTCAAATAATTCTTTTTTCCATTTTTTTTGCAAGATTGCATTTCTATTTTTCTTCTATTATTTAAATAGAAAATTCATGAGTCATTTATTGATGTTAGGATCAATGTAAGAAGGATTGAAAGGAATGAAGGAAAACATAAATCAACAAATATTTGTACCATATTGCCTATTTATTAAATACATGAATAATCAAAATAATAAAATTGAATGACGTAAAACTGAGTCATTGATGCGTTTTGTATTATAAAAAAAAAAAAAAAACCAATACAATAGGTATATCAATATAATAGGTATATCAATAAGTAGAAATAAATATGAATTCAATTTTCTACTTTATAAAGTAGAAAAAGAAACCCGTGAATATCCTAAAATTCACACGAGGGGCGCACTTCGAGTGAAAAAAATCAGTGAAAATCCTGAGATCTCCGGGTTTTCGACGAAGATCTTCGGATCTTCACAGGTGCTCCGCCGGGATAACAACGGAGTTCTCCCACATTACGGTCTAACCCAGTGAAAACCCGATGACAAACCAAATATAATCGGGTTCTTTTTTTTCCGTGTAGTGCACTCCCAGTCCCATTTCATTGGATCGTAGAGTGTACAGGGTAGCTCCAGTCCCTTATTACGGATGAGCATAGCGTTGATGTATTCCAGAAAGATTTTGGTCACTGGATAAATAGCACCCATCATCCGACCAACAACACTACTATACTCGTGCTGTCTGACTTCACAGCTCATGGGTCTCGATCTGCAACAATCGGAAGAAAATAATTATTTTGAAAATTTCGATCAATCGATAATAATTTTTTTCATTAAAAAAATAAAAGTAAAAATCTCGGAATCTTCGAACAACATACCTTGATCATTGCTGAATGATACGAAGAAAACACCCACAACTAGTATTACAAGGACACGATCTATTCTACAGCGTATGAAATGTCACCCTTTGGGCATTTATAAATTGCTGTTAACAATTACTCCACTTGCATATAAGTCTTATCATCTGGATGCGGTCGTATTTTTCTTTTACTCAAGACCGTCGGTGATAAACTTGACAAATACTATTGCATGAGTACACATTTCCCACTGGAAAATATAGAAAATTTTGTTGAGAAAAAAAATTGACAACTTGATTGGAGAAATTCTAGTAGGAATGGATATTTTCATTTTTACCCCCGACGGCCGCGCCAAAGGGGTATATGCGTTTGACTGAAAACAGGTGCATGTTTTTGCACGTTTAAACACTCATAACTTCTCTATAAATATGTTATTAATTATGTTTTTAGGCTTAAAATGAAAATGATCGCTCAAGGATCATTCTTGTCACCCTTTTGTAACTATGGTCAATCTTTATTTCTCAATAACTAAAAAATAAAAAATTATTTTTTAGAAATCACTAGGAAGGTTGAAATTACTAGGTAGGATAAGCCTTCTTCCAGTCAAAATAGCCAATTTTGACACTTCCTCTAATTCAAATTTTTTTCAATTTTTTCCGCGAGTTCTTAGTAGTCGGGCATTCGATTATGAAGATATTAAACGAGAAAGAATCGAAAAGACAAAATTTTGGATTGGCCGGTACCAGGGGTGAGCCTTCTTCCAGACAAAAGGATCAATTATGACACTTTCTCCAATTCTATTTTTTTTTTTTCAATTTTTTCCGCGACTTCTAAGTAGCCGGGCATCGATTATGAAGATATCGAACGAGAAAGAATCGAAAAGACAAAATTTTTGGTGATTCGAAATTTGGGGTGAGCTATTCTTTAGTCAAAATAGCCAATTTCGAAAAATTATGTATTTTAACTATTTTGCAGTGTTCCTTGTGAGTTTTGAGAATCCGGGCAGCAAGTGCAAAAATATAACAAGCTTTCATATTTGAAATGTTAAGAAATGATAGAAAGTGTATGATTATGCAGAAAATTTATAATTGTGCGCTACAGCGTTTACTGGAAGGTCGTCGCGCGCGTTAGCGCGCATGATACTCTAGTCGTTTTATTATTTTTTTTTTACGTTACTCATTAACTATTGCAATGTTGCGATTTTATCATTCTTAAACAAACTTCCCAATCCCGTCAATAGTCATATCGACCGTACTTTTGCATGACCCGTAACCACAATCTGTATGCATTTTCATCATCCCTATCTCACCATCAATCCTCCCTCCCCCCCGTTTCGATTTAAAACTTAAGTTCAAGCTCGAGTTTTATTATGACTATCAATTCATCCCCAACTTTGATTCAAAGCTCAGCATTGACATTTTTTCAGACTCGTATAAATTATTGTGCGCAGATTATTCAAATCTAAACTGCTTGCCACATACCTCCACATCAATTCTCTCTGGTCATTTTGTTGTATATTTAGTTTCAACGTGCAGAAGGATTTATTTGTCTAAGTTTCCCTCATATGTTTCGTGAGAAAAAAAAATGAGGATATTTATCTTTTTTTTTTGCATTCTTGTAAGCAGTGGAAATTTCTACTGTCAATTAATCAGACCTAATTTTATTTATGAGAATGTTATTAAGGAGGTGTATGATCACTATGATAATATGTGTATTGTATTGCTTCACGCTACTCAAGATCCCATTCAAGGTCAAGGTTTGTGTCAATTATAAATTAAATATCTCAAGTAAAAATTAATTCTTTATTCCAATAATTTGATTGACAGGAATTAGAGAAAGTGGAAATCTACTGAATCTTCAAAGATTCTTCAGCAGAGCGTATATCCGCACTGTAATAATGTCAATATCTACATTCGTAGAGCAAGTAAGGAGTCAGTTAATATTTTTCTTATCAATAGCTGTTGGTAGCATGCATTAACTCATCAATATGTCTCTCAAGATTGGTGACAGCTACCACACTATGCTACGACCGTTGATTGTCCTGTTAAATGACGACGATGACCTTAGGCAACAATTTGCACGTGTAAATACAAGTTTTTTTTCGATATTCAGTTGGAAAAATTAATTCAAACGAGGGAAAAATATTTATGATTCATAATTAATGAAACATTGTGCATTTCATGAATGAACTTTCCTCTGCATTTGAATGAATTTTTCTCTTGGATAATCTACGAAAATAGAAATTTTGAATGATTAATTTATTTACAGAAAATGGCACCGTGGATCGATATGGCTCATCCAACCTGGCTGATTTTTTTCAGAAAAGAAACTTCGATTGAGAGTTTTTTTGAGGATATTTATGTTCAATTTGATTGTACAATGATGGTCACCCAGCCGGATGGTAATTTATCGAGTCCAGGGGAAATTATTACCGAAGTTTATCAGATTAATAGGGGAGACAAACTCAGAAGTAGTTTACTCGGCACCTGGAATCGAGAAATGGGAATTGAATTATCACAATTGAGCCTTTATCAACGGAGGAATAATCTTCAAGGACATACCCTTCGTGTTACATCAATAGAAGTATTTTTTTTTGTTACTAATTGAGATAATTAAAAAAAAATTATGGTTTTTTTTTATTAATTTTGTTTCGAAAAAATTTTTGAAGATTAATTATCATTTTTATTGATTAGGATCCACCTCAGTCTATGTTAATCCATGATCATAATGAAGCTATGATTGGACTCGGAGGATTGTTCGGTCAATTAATGGATTTACTCCAAGAGAGTATGAATTGCACGTAAGTTCTTTTCCTCTTTCGACTTTCGACTAGGAAGTTTTTTGTGTGGCCCAAACGGGTCGAACCCAAAATGGGAGCGAGCCAGCGAGCGACCAACAACGCACAACTAGTTAATTAACATTTTTCCAGAATTCTTTACCAAGCAACAAGTGCATGGGGGATGAAATATAAGAATGGATCATGCTGTGGTGCTATTGGTCAACTCATTGCCAATACAACTGACATTTTTGCAGCTGCGGTCCCACTGCATCCAAGAATAATGGATAATATGATAAGTTTTACAACTCCCGTTTACTCAACCAAGTAATTTTTTTTTTTTTGCCTGTCTCAATATTTACAAAAGCTTATGACTGGATATTATGAATTATTCCTAAAGGTTTCGGGTCTACATCAAGAGGCCAGCAATATCAACATTTAATTGGACAGCATACTTCGTACCCTTTGAAAAAAAAGTGTGGATTGCCATTGTTGTAATAATTGCCATCACAACCATGACGATTTCTCTAATGAACTCTGTAATTTCCCGGTTCGCTAATCATTGGAAGGACAATGAAAAGGTTCCAACCAGAGTATCAGACATATTTCTTGCAGTTTTTGGAGTTTTTTGCAATCAAGGTCAATCCTACAATTCCAGTTCTTCATTCTGAATCCAAAAATTCAGTTTAATTATTCAAATTGATCAATGAAATTGAGTTCAATTGCAGGAATGGTAACTAGCAGAAGGGATCCAATCAGAATAACTCATTTTGTCATACAACTAACGGGAGTTACTATTATAGCAGCTTATTCTGCAGCATTGATAAGTGCCTTAGCAGTTGAAACCTTTGTTATGCCTTTTACTACAATAGAAGGACTCTTGCAGGATGGTACATACAGTCTTGCAGTTGTTAAAAGCTCTGCTGAACGGTACTTTTTTTCTCAGGTGAAAATTATTAATCAATTTGTCGAAATTATTAGCTAATTCTTTTTTTTCTTAAAAGTTTATTTATGCAAAACTATCTTCAACAGCGCCACACAGACAAAATCTTTGGAGAAATAGCCAATAAACTCAAGCAAAATGAGAAGAACTACCCGGATGATTACCTAGATGGATTACAGCGTGTGTGTAACGAGGACAAGTATGCGTTCATGACCCGAGATATTATAGTGTCACAAGTTCAGTCTCACATTGGATGCACTCTAGTGGCTCTTGACCCAATAGCACAGTGGTCAATAACTCTTGGACTGAGGCCGAGGAGTCCCTATCGAGGGCTTATAAACAGCCGGTAAGAAATATTAATCTCTGCCTCAAAAACTGATCGATAATCCTATGATTTGTTCAGTATTCTGATGTGGAAGGATAGTGGAGTCATGGAGAAATTATTATTATTACACCCCAACTGGGTGATAACTGAGAAGAATGTGAGTACAAAAATTAGGAATATCTTAAAAAAAAAAACCAAATTTTCACTCGTTTTTTTTTTGCAAAGGTGGACGGAGATTTCGACCCCGTAGAACTCCACGATATCCTCCCCTTACTAATATTACTCCTTGCTAGTGTATTCATGGGTTTGATTATCCAGAGTATCGAAAAGCTCTTGAAGAGAAATACGAAAATGATAAAAAAAGAGAAGAAAATAGTAAAAAAATTCTTGAAAAATATAAAACCCCCGGCGACCCAAATAAATCATCTACAACGATTCTACAATTGGGTTTCCGGAATTAATTTCCCCAACAAAAATTTGCCGGAAAAGATTTGCCGGAAAAAATTTCCCAGGAAAAAATTTTCCCGGAAAAAATTTTCCCTAACAAAAATTCCCCGGAAAAAAATTCCCCCGAAAAAAATTTCTCCGGAAAAAAATTCCCCACCACCAAAAACTACCCGTGGGGTCATACCTCCGGGTGCGTTCTATCACTCCGATGTGCATGTGGTTCCTCCCCTCCGCCCCAACTTCTTCGAAATCCTCGAAGAATAACTAATTCTTGAGAGTTATAGATATATTTTTTTCCGGGGAATTTTTGTTAGGGGAAATTTTTGTAAGGGGAAAAAATCTGGTCACCCTACAATTGAGATTGGGCAGTGAGGCAGTGAGGCGTACATATTCTACAAGTACACTCGTCTCCTAAAGTTCGTGAACAAAGTGTATTCAGTAGCAATGCATTTTGTTCACGAACTTATGGAGACGAGTGTACACCAAAAACATGTAAATTATTGTGTAAAATTCTTATTATCAGACTGGTAAACTTCAATACATAATTACCTGAGGTGGTTCTCGACCGATTTTATAGATGTAACTTTTCTGCACAAAAAAGGTCTTTACAGAAATTTCGATATCTTCCTCAGATTATTATTTTCATTAGTTATGGATTGATGATAGGATTCATGTAAAAAAGATTGGAACGAATAAAAAAAATATAAATCAAAAAATATTGGTACCATATATTGCATATTCATTAAACGCATGAATAATTAAAATAATATAATTGACTTACTTAAAACTGAGTCATTGATGCGTTTTGTATTATAAACAAAAAAAACTAATTTTATTAGATAAATAGGTATATCAATAAGTAGAGATATATGAATTTAATTTTTTGGGGGCCTATTCTGGTTCGTATGAATTGATAAATAAATGAATGAATCTTGATTTTGCCAGTCTTCAGACTGGTAAAAATGACATTTATTCATTTATTTATCCATTTATACAAACCAGAATAGGCCCCCTGCTCTAGTGCACTCCTAGTCCCATTTCATTGGATCGTAGAGTGTACAGGGTAGCTCCAGTCCCTTGTTACGGATGAGCATAGCGTTGATGTATTCCAGAAAGATTTTGGTCACTGGATTAATAGCTTCACAGCTCATGGGTCTCGATCTGTAACAATCGGAGGAAAATAATACCCCACTTGCATATAAGTCTTATCACCTGGATGAGGTTATGTTTTTCTTTTACCCAATACCTTCGGTGATAAACTTGACAAATCTTGACTTGAAATACACGAGTGTACATTTCCCACTGGAAAATATGGAAAATTTTGTTGAAAAGACAAATGAACAACTTGATTAGGGAAATTCCAGTAAAAATGGATATTTTCATTTTTTTCACACTCATATTACGGATCTATTGGTTATCCAATGATGTCTTCAGGGTCAAAGAATCGTTTTATAAATTTTTTTTTAAAGTTACTCATTAACTATTGCAATATTGGAATTTAACCATTCTTAAACAAACTTCCCAACCACGTCATTTGTCGTATCGAGCGTGCTTTTGCATGACCCGTATCCACAATTTGTATGCATTTTCATCATCCCTATCTCATCATCAATCCTCCCCTCCGCCCCAGTTTTGATTTAACGCTTAAGTTCAAGCTCGAGTTTTATTATGACTATCAATTCACCCCCAACTCCGATTCAAAGCTCAGCATTGACATTTTTTCAGACTCATATAAATTATAAACTGCTTGCTACACACCCCCACATCAATTCTCTCTGGTCATTTTGTTGTATATTTAGATTAAACGTGGAAAAGAATTTATTTGTCTCAGTTTCCCTCGTATCAGCACTTTCGTGAGAAAAAAAATGAGGATTTTTATCATTTTTCTTTGCATCTTTTTAAACAGTGGAAATTTCTACTGTCAATTAATCAGACCTAATTTTATTTATGAGAATGGTATCAAAGGAGTGTATGATCACTATAATAATACGTGTATTATATTGCTTCATGCTACTCGAAATCCGATTGAAGGTCAAGGTTTGTGTCCAATTAAAAATTAAATATTTGAAGCAAAAATTAATTTTTCATTCCAATAAATTGATTGATAGGAATACGAGAAAGTGGAAATCTACTGAATCTTCAACTATTCTTCAGCAGAGCCTACATCCCCACAACAATAACGTCAATAGATACATTCGTGGAGCAAGTAAAGAGTCAGTTAATATTTTCTTCATCAATAGCTGTTGATAGCATGCATTAACTGATTAATATGTCTCTCAAGATTGGTGATGATAACTACAAAACTCTGTTACGACCGTTGTTTGTCCTGTTAAATGACGACCATCTCGTTAGGCGACTTGTACATGTAAATATGAGTTTTTTTTTTGCGATATTCAGTTTTGAAGAAATGTGTTCAAACGAGGGAAAAATATTTATGATTCATAATTAATCCAATATTGTTCATTTTATGAATAAACTTTTCCCTGCATTTGAATGAATTTTTCTCTTTGATAATCTACGAAAATTGAAATTTTGAATGATTAATTTATTTACAGGCACTCGCACCGTTTATTCGTAACCATCACACCTGGCTGATTTTTCTCAGAGAAGAAACTCCGATTGAGAGATTTTTTGAGGATATTTATAGTAAATTTGATTCCACAATGATGGTCAGTCAGCCGGATGGTAATTTATCGTGTCCAGGAGAAATTATTACCGAAGTTTATCAGATTCATGAGGGAGACAAGCTCAGAAGTAGTTTACTCGGCACCTGGAATCAAGAAATGGGAATTAAATTATCAGAATTGAGTCTTTATCAACGGAGGAATAATCTTCAAGGATATACCCTTCGTGTTGCGGCCTTGGAAGTAATTGTTTCTTGTTATTAATTGAGATAATTTAAAAAAAAAATTCATTGTTTTTTAAAAATTAATTTTGTTTCCAAAAAAATTTTGGAGATTAATTATCATTTTTATTGATTAGCGTCCACCTGAATCTACGATAATTCGTGATCATAATGGAACTTTGATTGGACTCGGAGGATTTTCCGGTGAATTAATGGATATTCTCCAAGAGAGTATGAATTTCACGTAAGGTCTTTTCCTCTTTCGACTTTCGACCGGGAAGTTTTTTGTGTGGCCCGAACGGGTCAAACCCAAAATGGGAGCGAGCCAGCGAACGACCAACAACGCACAACTAGTTAATTCACATTTTTCCAGAATCCTCTACCGAGAAGCATATGACTTTACATATACGGATGAGAATGGAGTAGAGAGTGGTCCTGGTATTAACGTCATATTCGGTAAAATTAACATGGTTGCAACTGCAATCCCAATGACACCAATGCATTTAAATATGATGAGTTTTACAACTCCCGTTGACTCAATGAAGTAATTTTTTTTTATGTGTCTCAATATTTACAAAAGCTTGTGACTGTATATTATGAATTATTCCTAAAGGTGTCGGACATACATCAAGAGGCCAGGACCACCAACATCGAAATGGAGTGCATACTTCATACCCTTTGAACTAAACGTGTGGATTGCAATTGTTCTAACGATTTTCATCATAACTATTACGATGTTTCTAGTGAGCTCTGCAATTCCCCTGTTTGCTAGTCATTGGAAGAACAATGAAGACATTTCAACCAATGTTCCCGACATTTTTTTTAGAGTTTTTGGAGTTTTTTGCAGTCAAGGTCAATCCTACAATTTCTAATTTTTCATTCTGAATCAAAAAATTCAGTTTAATTATTCGAACTGATGATCAATGAAATTGAGTTCAATTGCAGGAATGGTAGCTTCAATTCTGAATCCAATCAGAATAATTCTTTTTGTGATACACCTAGCAGCAGTTATTATTATAACAGTTTATTCTGCACAATTGATAAGTGCATTAACAGTTCCAACATTTGTTATGCCTTTTACAACACTGGAAGGGCTCTTGCAGGATGGTACATACAGATTTGGAGTTTTAAAAAACACTACTGACTACTCTTTTTTTAGGGTAAAAATTATTAATTAATTTGTCAAAATCATCAGCTAATGTTTTTTTCCTTAGAACAGAAAAATTTTTATAAAGACCTTTTTTGTAAATTTTTTTGTCTTAAAAGCTTATTTAAGCAAAACCATCTTCAACAGGACTCAACAACCAAAATCCATAGAGCAATATTCAATAAATTCCTGCTGAAAGAGAAAAACTTGCCGCGAAATTCCCTACTTGGATTCGAGCGCGTGTGTAACGAGGACAAATATGCGTTCATGGACGACGAACTAATAGCATCACAATTGCAGCCTTATTTAGGATGTACTGTAGTGCCTCTTGACGACATAATAGAGGTGTCGTCGGCCTTTGTACTGACGCGGTACAGTCCCTATCTAGGGATTATAAACAGCCAGTAAGAAATATTAATCTCTGCCCCAAAGACATCTGAATAATCCTTTGATTTTTCCAGTCTTTTTAAGTTGAGGGACAGTGGAATCATAAAGAGACTAAGAAACTTCCACTCGCCGAAGACTGGAGACAATGTGAGTACAAAAATTAGGACTACCTTAAAAAAGAAACTTCATTTTCACTCATGTATTTTTTTTTGCAAAGGTGGACGAAGGTTTAGAGCCCGTAGGAATAAAAAATATCCTCCCCTTACTAGTACTACTCGTTGCTAGTGTATTCATGAGTTTGATGATTCTCAGTATCGAAAAGTTCTTGAAGAAAAATGAAAAAATAATAAAAAAGGAGAAGAAAATAGTGAAAAAATTCTTGAAAAATATAAAACCCCCGTTGACTCAAAAAAATCATCTATACCCATTCTACAATTGAGATTGGGCAGCGAGGCGTAGACATTCTACAGGTAGACCAACAAAATGTGAATTATTGTGTGAAAATTTTTATTAGTAGACTGGTAAACTTCAATACATAATTACCTGAGGTGATTCTAGACCAATTTTATAGATGTCACTTTTCTGCACATAAAAGGTCTTTACAGAAATTTCGATATCACCTTCACATTATTATTCTTATTAGTTATTGATTGATTATAGGATTAATGTAGAAATGATTGAAAGGAATAAAAACAAGTAGGCCATCGCTCCCATGCGGCTGGTGTTGAGGATTGGAAGAAATGCGTTACTACTATTATTCTATCATTATATTATGCTTCTCTTTCTTTTCTACCAATTCTATTGGTAGTCAGCTTCCGGATGGATCTACGATTCATTCTGTTCATACATTGATTGTGTGTATCTCAGGAACTAATCGACATATCGACCTCAAATTTGACACAGAAGTTGAATCCGACAATATCAAGTACTAGTCAAAATTTCAGATCCAGGCACCAACTCTCAGTTACATAATAGCTCGTTGGGACAAATTCCGAGAATAAAAATAGAAAATCGACAATATCTCGAAAACTTTCAATAGGGCGGTATACATATTTTGATTGTATTAGATAAAAGCCAGCGTGACGAATATTTTGAAGAAAAAAAAAACGAATCGGTCAAGTAGTTTCTGAGATATCAGAGAAACTAGTTTTACACATAAAATGCAATATCTCCGAAACTAATCGGTCAATTGCGCCCATCTAAAATAGCAACCTTTATTTTCATAAGACCTCCAGTCATACCAAATTTGAACTTTTTTTTTATCGATTATTTTTTAAGTTATCACGCGCACAAGGATTTTAGCGGAGAAAATAGAAAAAGAGCCATAACTATGTAACTTCTCGGGGGTCAGAGTGAATATTTTTATCAAGATCGATAGATATTTTTATGACAAATATTTTGAAAAAAAAAAAAAGTCGATCGCTTGAACCGTTCCCGAGATATTGAAGAAAAACGATTTTCCAATAAATGACGATATCTCGAGAACTAATCGGTCGATCAAGCTGAAATTTTGCCTGAAGCTGAAAATAAAAGATACCAAATATGTGTAAAAATTTCAGATTTTTCTGAAAAAATTTTGCCGTTTTATTATTCCAATTTCAAAAAAAAAAATAAAAATCTGCACACACATCCATACACACATACGGACAGGCGCTAAAAATATCATAACTTGACATTTCATAACACTCCACATCATTTCCACACAAAATTGAACAATATCAAAAATCTTGTAAAAACAAAGCTTCCATCCGGAAGCAAAAATATATAAATCAACAAATATTTGTACCATATTGCATATTTATTAAATACATGAATAATCAAGATAATATAATTGACTTACTTAAAACTGAGTCATTGATGCCTTTTGTATTATAAAAATCCCTAATTCTACTGAATATAATAGGTATATGAATAAGTGTAGAAGTAAATATGAATTTTAATTTTCTACTTTAGTGCACTCCCAGTCCCATTTCATTGGATCGTAGAGTGTACAGGGTAGCTTGAGTCCCTTGTTACGAATGAGCACAGCGTTAGTATATTCCAGGATGATTCTGGTCACTGCACCAAAAACACCCATCATCTGACCAACAAGACCACTACTGGTGCTGTCTGACTCCACAGCTGATGGATCTTGATCTGTAAAAATCCGAGGAAAATAATTATTTAAGAAATTCACGCCTTGCGACAGTGAATTGAAAGTCCCCCCCCCCCCCCCTTGGGGTATAAGCATTTTTTAATTTCTGTTAACAATTACCCCATTTGCATATAAATCCTGTCACCTGGATGAGGTCGTGTTTTTCTTTTCCCCAAGATCTTCGGCGATAAACTTGGCAAATACTATTGCATGAGTGTACATTTCCCACTGGAAAATATGGAAAATTTTGTTGAGAAAGAAAATTTACAACTTGATTAGAGAAATTCTAGAAAAATGCATATTTCCAGTTTTTCACACTCATATTACGGGATCCATTGATGTCTTCAGGCTCGAAGAATCGTTTTATAATTTTTTTTTTTTAAAGTTACTCATTAACTATTGCAATGTTGCAATTTTATCGTTCTTAAACAAACTTCCCAACCACGTCATTTGTCATATCGAGCGTACTTTTGCATGACCCGTATCCACAATTTGTATGCATTTTCATCATCCCTATCTCACCATCAATCCTCCCCTCCTCCCCATTTTCGATTTAACGCTTAAGTTCAAGCTCAAGTTTTATTATGACTATCAATTCACCCCCAACTCCGATTCAAAGCTCAGCATTAACATTTTTTCAGACTCGTATAAATTATTGTGCGCAGATTATTCAAATTCAAATTCCTTGCTACATACCCCCACATCAATTCTCTCTGGTCATTTTGTTGTATATTTAGATTAAACGTGGAAAAGAATTCATTTGTCTCAGTTCCCCTCGTATCAGCACTTTCGTGAGAAACAAAATGAGGATTTTTATCATTTTTCTTTGCATCTTTTTAAACAGTGGAAATTTCTACTGTCAATTAATCAGACCTAATTTTATTTATGAGAATGTTATTAAAGGGGTGTATGATCACTATAATAATACGTGTATTATAATGCTTCATGCCACTCGAAATCCGATTGAAGGTCAAGGTGTGTGTCCAATTATAAACTGAATATTTCAAGCAAAAATTGATTTTTCATTCCAATAAATTGATTGATAGGAATACGAGAAAGTGGAAATCTACTGAATCTTCAACTATTCTTCAGCAGAGCCTATATCCCCACAACAATAACGTCAATGTCTACATTCGATGAGCAAGTAAGGAGTCAGTTAATATTTTCCTTATCAATAGCTGTTGGTAGTATGCATTAACTCATCAATATGTCTCTCAAGAGAAAAGGTGGACATTACCGTCCTATGACACGAACGTTGTATGTCCTGTTAAATGACGACGATGACGTTAGGCAACAATTCGCACGTGTAAATATGATTTTTTTTTCGATATTCATTTGGGGAAATGTGTTCAAACGAGGAAAAAATATTTATGATTCATAATTAATCAAATATTGTTCATTTTATGAATAAACTTTTCCCTGCATTTGAATGAATTTGTCTCTTTGATGATCTACGAAAATAGAAATTTTGAATGATTGATTCATTTACAGGAATTCGCACCGTTTATTTTTCTGCATCACACCTGGCTGATTTTTCTCAGAGAAGAAACTCCGATTGAGAGATTTTTTGAGGATATCTATAGTAAATTTGATTCCACAATGATGGTCAGTCAGCCGGATGGTAATTTATCGTGTCCAGGAGAAATTATTACCGAAGTTTATCAGATTCATGAGGGAGACAAACTCAGAAGTAGTTTACTCGGCACCTGGAATCAAGAAATGGGAATTAAATTATCAGAATTGAGTCTTTATCAACGGAGGAATAATCTTCAAGGATATACCCTTCGTGTTGCGGCCTTGGAAGTAATTGTTTCTTGTTATTAATTGAGATAATTTAAAAAAAAAATTCATTGTTTTTTAAAAATTAATTTTGTTTCCAAAAAAATTTTGGAGATTAATTATCATTTTTATTGATTAGCGTCCACCTGAATCTACGATAATTCGTGATCATAATGGAACTTTGATTGGACTCGGAGGATATGCCGGTGAATTAATGGATATTCTCCAAGAGAGAATGAATTTCACGTAAGTTCTTTTCCTATTTCGACTTTCGACCGGGAAGTTTTTTGTATGGCCCGAACGGGTCAAACCCACCATGGCAGCGAACCAGCGAACGACCAACAACGCACAACTAGTTAATTCACATTTTTCCAGAATCCTTTACCAAGCAGCAAATGAGTTTGTAAGTAAGGATGAGAATGGAATAGAGGGTGGTCCTGGTATAGACATACAACTCGGTAACATTGACATGGTTGCAACTGCGATCCCAATAATATCAGGCCATTTATCTGTGCTAAGTTATACAACTCCCGTTGACTCACTGAAGTAATTTTTTTTTATCTGTCTCAATATTTACAAAAGCTTATGGCTGAATATTATGAATTATTCCTAAAGGTTTCGGGTATACATCAAGAGGCCAGGACCACCAACATCGAATTGGAGTGCATACTTCATACCCTTTGAACCAAACGTGTGGATTGCAATTGTTGTAACGATTGTCATCATAACTATTACGATGTTTCTAGTGAACTCTGCAATTTCCCTGTTTGCTAGTCATTGGAAGGACAATGAAGAGATTTCAACCAATGTTCCCGACATTTTTTTTAGAGTATTTGGAGTTTTTTGCAGTCAAGGTCAATCATACAATTTCCACAGTTTTTCATTCTGAATCAAAAAATTCAGTTTAATTATTCAAATTGGTCAATGAAATTGAGTTCAATTGCAGGAATGGTAGCTTCAATTCTGGATCCAATCAGAATAATTCATTTTGTGATACACCTAGCAGCAGTTATTATTCTAACAGCTTATTCTGCAGATATGATAAGTGCATTAACAGTTCCAACATTTGTTATGCCTTTTACAACACTGGAAGGACTCTTGCAGGATGGTACATACAGATTTGGAGTTGGAAAAGACGATGTTTTGTACTTCATATTTAGGGTAAAAATTATCAATCAATTTGTCGAAATTATTAAGTAATGTTTTTTTTCTTAGAACAAAAAAATTTTCATAAAGACCTTTTTTGTAAATTTTTTTTTCTTAAAAGTTTATTTATGCAAAAACATCTTCAACAGGATTCAACAAACAAAATCGATAGAGCAATATTCAATAAATTCCTGCGAAAAGAGGAAAACTTGCCGTGGGATGACAAACATGGACTCCAGCGCGTGTGTAACGAGGACAAGTATGCGTACATGACCAACGAATTGATAGCATCACTCTATCAGTTTTATTTAAGATGTTCTCTAGTGCCTCTTGACGACATAATGGAGATGCCGTCGGCCTTTGTACTGTGGCGGTACAGTCCCTATCTAGGGATTATAAACAGCCAGTAAGAAATATTAATCTCTGCCCCAAAAACTGTTGAATAATCTTTTGATTTTTCCAGTCTTTTGAAGTTGAGGGACAGTGGAATCCTACAGAGACTAAGAAACTCCCACCTGGCGAAGACTGGAGACAATGTGAGTACAAAAATGAGGAATACCTTAAAAAAAACTTCATTTTCACTTATGTATTTTTGTTTTGCAAAGGTGGACAAAGGTTTAGAGCCCGTAGGAATAAAAAATATCCTCCCCTTACTAGTACTACTTGTTGCTGGTGTATTCATGAGTTTGATGATCCTCGGTATCGAAAAGTTCTTGAAGAGAAATGAAAAAATAATAAAAAAGGAGAAGAAAATAGTGAAAAAATTCTTGAAAAATATAAAACCCCCGTTGACTCAAAAAAATCATCTATATCCATTCTACAATTGAGATTGGGCAGCGAGGCGTAGACATTCTATAGGTAGACCAACAAAATGTGAATTATTGTCTGAAAATTTTTATTAGTAAACTAGTAAACTTCAATACATAATTACCTGAGGTGATTCTAGACCAATTTTATAGATGTCACTTTACTGCACATAAAAGGTGGTTACCAAAATTTCGATATCTCCCTCACATTATGATTCTTATTAGTTATTGATTGATTATAGGATTAATGTAAGAAAGATTGGAACGAATAAAAAAAAATATAAATCAACAAATATTTGTACCATATTGCACATTTATTAAATACATGAATAATCAAGATAATATAATTGAATTACGTAAAAATGAGTCATTGATGCGTTTTGTATTATAAAAACCACCAATTCTATTGAATATAATAGGTATATCAATAAGTAGAAATAAATATGAATTTTAATTTTCTACTTTAGTGCACTCCCAGTCCCATTTTATTGGATCGTAGAGTGTACAGGGTAGCTTGAGTCCCTTGTTACGGATGAGCACAGCGTTAGTATATTCCAGGATGATTCTGGTCACTGGACCAAAAACACCCATCATCCGACCAACAAGACCACTACTCGTGCTGTCTGACTCCACAGCTGATGGATCTCGATCTGTAAAAATCCGAGAAAAATAATTATTTAAGAAATTCACGCCTTGCGACAGTGAATTGAAAGGTCTCCCCCCTTGGGGTATAAGTATTTTTCAATTTCTGTTAACAATTACCCCATTTGCATATAAATCGTGTCACCTGGATGAGGTCGTGTTTTTCTTTTCCCCAAGATCTTCGGCGATAAACTTGGTAAATACTTGATAGCATTATTTTATCGAGTCGTAATATATTGAAGCGACATACAACCTACGTCGTATCTGAATGCATTCGAGGAACAGACCCAGGTCCAAAACCTAAACAAATGACTAAGAGTGATCTGAGGTCTCGACGTGATGGAAAAGGGCAAAAGGGGGATCAGTTCGCCCAGAGCACTTGGCGAAAGCACTGACAGCTACACTCGTATAATTTGTAACGTGACATTTTCGGATGGGGGTTGGAAAATGAGAGTTACCTTCGCCCTCTTCCTCCCAATCGAGTTTTACCCTAAAATTTAAGTATTGGGCGCCAGATCATTTTTCACCGGAACGATCAAACCGAATAAAATTTGCAAATTCACTAAATCGCTAGACTCAAACTAATGTGAAAATCCAAAAAAAAAAAAAGGTCACTCGATTGGAAAGGAAAGGTCACGGTTGCCGGTGTCGCTCAGGAGGCTGGGTTATGGAGAGAGGGGTGGATTTCAGGTGGAAACGAGGTGTCGGGCTTGAAACGAAAGAAAATAAAACTATCCAAAATAAGGTTTACATGTTCCACTATTGAAAACTTGATAATACACTTCGAAATTATTTCTCACATTTGTAACCCATAACGGGAATCAACCGGTACCAAATCCGGAAATTTCAAAAAATAATAAGAATAATGAAAATAATAATAATTCCTCAGAGAGGCTAAAGAAAATCATGATAATAATTATTTAATCGGATTCGTAAACCAGCAAGGCCGTTGTGTTCAACGGAGCTGAAACAACGCTAAATAATTTACCCCAAAAATTTTAATTCCCGGAGAGATCGGAATTCCGAATTAAAATAAAATAAATCCGAGATTCTGAGAATCAACGGAGACGGAGTCCCAATAAGGGAACGTGAGAACGAGAGAGAGAGAAGAGAAGAAAAATATGCCACTCGTCATACGCAGTGATAGTGGAGAAAAATAAATCAGAGAAATTAATTTAATTGCACTAAAATCGCGAAAACTCGCAAACCACTAGGCCGATCGTGTCCACTCGGATATTGCCGTGATCCTTAGGATCCACGGATACCACCTATGCATTTTCAGGCATAAAGATTAAAATTTACCCCTCTAAACGAGGACATAAAACACGCGTAATTTTAAACGGCTAACTGTGCCGCTCAGCGCGCAACACTTACCGCCGACGCTCGTAGGCGCGGGGAACGAGAGGGGGTGAGGCAACTCACCGTACTCGAGCCCACGCTGCACGGTGAACACCGACAGAGAGGGAAAATGGCCGACTGCGCGTCGGAAAGAGACGCCGCGAGGTATTTCCCTTTTACCTCGGGATTTTTATAAAAATAAAACCCTCAGGGGAACCCTATGATAGGGAAAACCACGAGAAAGATACTCGTGAAGAATCAACACCTCAACCCGCACAAATACCTATTTATCCCCCGATATATCGGGGAAAAATTGCGACGCACGTGGCTGAAGGCCAAGGTGGTCGACCCGTCGTGAGACGGAAAAGCCGGCGCCATTATTTTAATGGCGCGGATAACACTCAGAAAATAACCCAAAAACTCACCCTTTTCGCCTTCTTGGGCACCTTCTTCACCATTCTATAGCTGGTGGCCTCCTCTGATCACACTAAACTTAATCCTCACACAGGGTGGAAGCACTTAAAAAGTTGACCTGTCTTGACCGGGGTCAAGACGAAGACTGCTCACTGGGTCAGTGTCGTGACACTGACTCGGTGGAAAAGTAGAGGGGAGAATCAGGATCATCCTGATCTACCGCAGTGCGACATGTGGATAACCGGCGAATTTTTGTCGCCGTGACCCCTTGAACCGCCCAATTCAATTCAAATTTGAATTGGGGGAAACTGTAACTCTAATCATTTTTAACTTAATGCTTCGGGGTTACTACCCCGAGTTATAGGGACGGATGTCAGTCCCCAGAGGCCCAATATTATTTGTAGCACCTCCCACGGATCGGTTCTCCGGGATCAATGGAACGTAATTGTTAAAATAAAATTGAATAATAAAATAATTAACTCAACTCAAATACAACCTGGCAATTCGCAGAGACAAGGGTTGCGCTTGTCTCTTACGACCTTCCACCGTACCGAAAACATACCCAACTAGTTCCATTAGATCCACTAAAATTGTGGAGCGCTGATATTTCAATCAGCCCTAATCGATTCCCCGTGGGATTAGCAAAAGGATGATCCCCATAGAAAAACCGGATGACTCTCAATGTCGGCCCTTCTTCGCGATAATTCTATGGGTCCTCACAAATAATTAGCCCTGACAGGGTTTCCTGTCCTCGGGAAAGAACTCCAAAAGGGTAATCTCTAAAACCACCATTTTGGGGAAAAATAACCGCACCGAAGTGGGAGAATAACCTAAACTAACTCTCTCTCTCTCTCTCGTACTCTAAACCCATGGACGGCGGATGTTCGGGCAAAGAGGTGGTTGGTTTGCTGGTTGTTTTGGGTGTTCCAACGAACATCCCCACATGTTCGTTACAAATTCTACTTTCAATATTAATTATTCTTCAACAAAATACCTATGGTATAATTATTTGTCTACAAATAGAATAATTCTACGTATATTTTATATTCTTAAAGAGTTTATGAGATTAATTGACTCCTACAAACATTTATGTGAAAATATAGCTTACATACTATTGCATGATTGTACATTTCCCACTGGAAAATATGGAAAATTTTGGTGAGAAAGAAAATTTCCAACTTGATTAGAGAAATTCTAGTAAAAATGCATATTTCCATTTTTCACACTCATATTACGCATCTATTGATAATACATTAATGTCTTCAGGCTCGAAGAATCGTTTTATAATTTTTTTTTTTTTAAGTTACTCATTAACTATTGCAATGTTGCAATTTTATCGTTCTTAAACAAACTTCCCAACCACGTCATTTGTCATATCGAGCGTGCTTTTGCATGACCCGTATCTACAATTTGTATGCATTTTCATCATTCCTATCTCACCATCAATCCTCACCCCCCCCCCCTCCCCAGTTTAGATTTAAAGCTTAAGGTCAAGCTCGACTTTTATTGTGACTATCAATCCATCCCCAACTTCGATTCAAAGCTCAGCATTGACATTTTTTCGGATTCACTGAAATCACCTTATCACCTGGATGAGGTCGTGATTTTCTTTCACCCAAGATCTTCGGTGATAAACTTGGCAAATACTATTGCATGAGTGTACATTTCCCACTGGAAAATATTGAAAATTTTGTTGAGAAAGAAAATTAACAACTTGATTAGAGAAATTCTAGTAAAAATGCATATTTCTATTTTTCTATTGGTTATCCAATGATGTCTTCAGGGTTGAAAAATCGTTTTATAATTTTTTATTTCAACGTTACTCATTAACTATTGTAATGTTGCAATTTTATCATTCTTAAACAAATTTCCCAACCACGTTTAAGGATGTTCTGCCTAGATTGCAACGGGGGGGTGAGCTGTAGGGGGAAGGTAGGGTTTTGTGGGGAATTCCAACCCCTGAAGACGAAAAAATGAAATTTTAAATTACCCCATTGAGGTTAAATTTGGTCACTTTTATGGTGTCATTATATTCCTCATAACTCTTTTTCCTAATAAATATTCATAGGATCAATCAAAAAATTTCCGATAATCGATTTAATAATTTCTGAAAAAAACATAAATCTAGTCGTTAACAGCGGCAACGTTGGGAACTAGAGAAATTTGGTAACACGGGCTGGTACCATTGGTTGACTAGGCCACACTCGGCTGTAAACGTTTATTCATTCCCCAGATACCCCAGATTTGTATTTTGCGCGCTGCCCCTCTCTCGTTGAAAGTGTCGCGACGTTGTCGTACTTTCCAGCTGCGCGCGCAAGAAAGGTAAATTTTCGCCTATTTTGCCATTTTTTATTACTAATTATTAGTCTGGGGGATGCGTAAGAATATAACGTTTTTCCGTGACATAACGATTGACCTATAGCCGGAGTTTCATTACGCTAGACCCATTTTTCATCGATTTCACTAACTTTTCGTGAATTTTCCATAAGAACACGTGTTAAATTGATATTTTTTAAAAAATCATAACTTTATTATGCAGCTCGCAGGAAAGCTGAAATTTTGCATGCGGTTCTTCAATAGATTGAAGAATCTTACAAAAAAATTTCATCAACTTCTTATATTTCCTTATAATGTTCAAAATGTAGGCAGAACATCCTTAAGAGAATTGCTCCGTTCATGATACCCGATCAAACCTGGCTAATTTTTCTCAGAGAAGAAACTCCCATTGAGAGTTTTTTTAAGGATATTTATGTTCCATTTGATTCTATTGATATGAGCAAAAATAATTTTAATTAAAACTAAACTGTATTATTTATTATTTACTCTCTACTGAGATTATATTTCCTGGAGTGACCACTTGTGAGGTCTTACGACGAACTCCAGATGAATGTTTATTAAATAATATAAACACATGACGTCGCATTGAAAGAAAGAAACCATGGTATCGACTCTATGGTCTTTGTGATTTTATTCTGTTCATTAGTCAGTTCTTCGACTGCTCTTGAAGTGAGAACACGTCTCTTATAATAAAAAGTTCAGATGCTCTAATAAATGTCTTTTATTTTATTTTATTTTATTTCACCTGGCTTCCACAAAACCAATAGATTCCACAATGATGGTCAGTCAGCTGGATGGTCATTTATCGAGTCCAGGAGAAACTATTACCGAAGTTTATCAGATTCATGAGGGAGACAAACTCAGAAGTAGTTTACTCGGTACCTGGAATCAAGAGATGGGAATTAAATTATCACAATTTAGCCTTTATCAACGGAGGAATGATCTTCAAGGACCCACCCTTCGTGTTACATCAATAGAAGTATTTTTTTTTGTTATTAATTGAGATAATTTTAAAAAAAAATTCATTGTTTTTTAAAAATTAATTTTGTTTCCAAAAAAATTTTGGGGATTAATTATCATTTTTATTGATTAGGGTCTACATGAATCTAAGATAATTCGTTTTCATAATGGAACTATGATTGGACTCGGAGGATTTTCCGGTGAATTAATGGATATTCTCCAAGAGAGTATGAATTTCACGTAAGTTCTTTTCCTCTTTCGACTTTCGACCGGGAAGTTTTTTGTATGGCCCAAACGGGTCAAACTCAAAATGGGAGCGAGCCAGCGAGCGACCAACAACGCACGACTATAGTTAATTAACATTTTTCCAGAATCTTCTACCAAGAAGCAGATGTCTTTCTAATTACGCATGAGGATGGATCACAGAGTGGTGCTGTTTTTGACCTCATCCCTCATTCCTCGTGGAAGTCGGGTCGTCAGATTTTGGTATATTATGACATAAAATGTCAAATTATGACAAAAAATGAGAAAATTGATAGATTTCGACGAAATTTCACAGAATTTGACAAAGTATGTCAGATTCTGTCAGAAATTTCGTTGTGATATTTTGACAGAATATGTCATATTATAACAAGTCCATAAAATGACATAAATTGTGGAATTTTCACATTTTTTATCACATTTTCGCCGAGAATGTCATTTTTCGTCATAATATGACATTAGTGTTTTCGTCATACTTCAACATCTTCTGAGGGCACGTCAAATGTCAGAATTTCTCAGAAAATGTCATCTTTCGTCATAATATGTCAATAATATTTTTGTCATATTTTGACATCTTCTGAGGTCTCATCAAACGTCAGAATTTTTGAGAATATGACACTTTGCGACATAATATATTTTTTTTGTCATATTTTGTCACATTTCAGCCCGTCATAAACTGTCAGAATCTGCCAGTAAATGTCATACTCCATGATATTTATGATGTCATCGGATGTCCGATAATGACAAATTCCGACAAGCATCAGTGCTCAGAATATGGCAAAAATCGACATTATCTGTCAAATCTTAGTTTCGGAAGCGCCACTAGATGTCTAATACCTTCCGCGTGTGAAATGTTTACTCGGAGTTTATAAGGATGGTGCTTGAACGCACTCAAGACCTAACAGGAGTTATTATTATAGCAGCTTATTCTGCACACTTGATAAGTGCAGAATAAGCTACTATAAAATTGTTGCCAGGAAAGAATGAACATCGGATCTCGAGCCGAGTTACCCCCACTCTGCCCAACTCCCTATTGAACGCATGTAAAGCCGAACAAACCCGAAGTTCATTCTTTCCTGGCAACAACTTTAATAATAACTGCTGCTAGGTATATCACAAAATGAATTATTCTGATTGGATCCAGAATTGTAGCTACCATTCCTGCAATTGAACTCAATTTCATTAATCAATTTGAATAATTAAACTGAATTTTTTGATTCAGAATGAAAAACTGGAAATTCCAAGATTGAACTTGACTGCAAAAAACTCCAAAACTCTAAAAAAAATGTCGGGAACATTGGTTGGAATGTCTTCATTGTCCTTCCAATGACTAGCAAACAGGGAAATTGCAGAGTTTACAAGAAACATCGTAATAGTTGTGATGACAATCGTTACAACGATTGCAATCCACACGTTTGGTTCAAAGGGTATGAAGTATGCACTCCATTTCGATGTTGGTGGTCCTGGCCTCTTGATGTATACCCGAATCCTTTAGGAATAATTCATAATATCCAGTCATAAGCTTTTATAAATATTGAGACAGATAAAAAAAAATTACTTCACTGAGTGAATGGGAGTTGTATAACTTATCGAATCTAAACTGGTTGATGTCATTGGGATCGCAGCTACAATAATGTCAGTTCTACCGAATGAAATGTCAATAAGAGCACCACTCTGTGATCCATTCTCCTGCGTAATTAGAAAGACATCTGCTTCTTGGTAGAGGATTCTGGAAAAATGTTAATCAACTAGTTGTGCGTTGTTGGTCGCTCGCTGGCTCGCTCCCATGGTGGGTTTGACCCGTTCAGGCCATACAAAAAACTTCCCGGTCGAAAGTCGAAAGAGGAAAAGAACTTACGTGAAATTCATACTCTCTTGGAGTAAATCCATTAATTGACCGAAAAATCCTCCGAGTCCAATCATAGCTCCACTATGATCACGAATTATCTTAGATTCATGTAGACCCTAATCAATAAAAATGATAATTAATCTTCAAAAATTTTTTGGAAACAAAATTTATTTTTAAAAAACAATGAATTTTTTTTTTTATCATCTCAATTAATAACAAAAAAAATTACTTCGAAGGACGCAACACGAAGAGCATGTCCTTGAAAATCATTTCTCCGTTGATAAAGACTCAATTCTGATAATTGAATTCCCATCTCCCGAGTAAACTACTTCTGAGTTTGTCTCCCTCATGAATCTGATAAACTTCGGTAATAATTTCTCCTGGACACGATAAATTACCATCCGGCTGACTGACCATCATTGTGGAATCAAATGGAACATAAATATCCTTAAAAAAACTCTCAATCGGAGTTTCTTCTCTGAGAAAAATTAACAGTTACAACATTTGTTATGCTTTTTACAATACTGAAAGGACTCTTGCAGCATGGTACATACAGATTTGGAGTTGAGAAAAACACTCTTCAGTTTTCTATTTTTCTGGTAAGAATTATTAATCAATTTGTCGAAATTATTAGTTAATGTTTTTTTTCTTAGAACAGAAAATTTTTCATAAAGACCTTTTTTGTAAATTTTTTTTTTCTTAAAAGTTTATTTATGCAAAACCATCTTCAACAGGACTCAACAAACAAAATCGATAGAGCAATATTCAATAAATTCTTGCTAAAAGAGGAAAACTTGTTCCTGGATGTACCTTGTTCTAGGATGTCCTCTAGTGCCTCTTGACGACATGAGAGAGACGCTGTCGGCCTTTGTACTGAGGTGGCACAATCCCTATCTAGGGATTATAAACAGCCGGTAAGAAATATTAATCTCTGCCCCAAAAACTGCTGAATAATCCTTTGATTTTTCCAGTCTTTTTAAGTTGAGGGACAGTGGAATCCTACAGAGACTAAGAAACTCCCACCTGGCGAAGACTGGAGACAATGTGAGTACAAAAATTAAGAATACCTTAAAAAAAACTTCATTTTCACTTATGTATTTTTTTTTGCAAAGGTGGACGAAGGTTTAGAGTTCGTAGGAATAACAAATATCCTCCCCTTACTAGTACTACTCGTTGCTGGTATATTCATGAGTTTGATGATTCTCAGTATCGAAAAGTTCTTGAAGAAAAATGAAAAAATAATAAAAAAGGAGAAGAAAATAGTGAAAAAATTCTTGAAAAATATAAAACCCCCGTTGACTCAAAAAAATCATCTATACCCATTCTACAATTGAGATTGGACAGCGAGGCGTAGACATTCTACAGGTAGACCAACAAAATGTGAATTATTGTGTGAAAATTTTTATTAGTAGACTGGTAAACTTCAATACATAATTACCTGAGGTGATTCTAGACCATTTTTATAGATGTCACTTTTCTACACATAAAATGTCTTTACCGAAATTTCGATATCACCTTCACATTATTATTCTTATTAGTTATTGATTGATTATAGGATTAATGTAGAAATGATTGAAAGGAATAAAAGAAAATATAAATCAACAAATATTTGTACCATATTGCATATTTAATAAATACATGAATAATCAGGATAATATAATTGAATTACGTAGAACTGAGTCATTGATGCGTTTTGTATTATAAAAACCACTAATTCTATTGAATATAATAGGTATATCAATAAGTAGAAATAAATATGAATTTTAATTTTCTACTTTAGTGCACTCCCAGTCCCATTTTATTGGATCGTAGAGTGTACAGGGTAGCTTGAGTCCCTTGTTACGGATGAGTATAGCGTTGATATATTCCAGGATGATTCTGGTCACTGGACCGAAAACACCCATCATCCGACCAACAAGACCACTACTCTTGCTGTCTGACTCCACAGCTGATGGATCTCGATCTGTAAAAATCCGAGGAAAATAATTATTTAAAAAATTCACGCCTTGCGACAGTGAATTGAAAGGTCCCCCCCCCTTGGGGTATAAGCATTTTTTAATTTCTGTTAACAATTACCCCACTTGCATATAAATCCTATCACCTGAATGAGGTCGTGTTTTTCTTTTCCCCAAGATCTTCGGCGATAAACTTGGCAAATACTATTGCATGAGTGTACATTTCCCACTGGAAAAGATGGAAAATTTTGTTGAGAAAGAAAATTAACAACTTGGGTAAAAAAATTCTAATAAAAATGCATATTTCCATTTTTCACACTCATATTACGGATTTATAGATCATCCATTGATCTCTTCAGGCTCGAAGAATCGTTTTATAATTTTTTTTTTTTTTAAAGTTACTCATTAACTATTGCAATATTGAAATTTAACCATTCTTAAACAAACTTCTCAACCACGTCATTTGTCATATCGAGCGTACTTTTGCATGACCCGTATCCACAATTTGTATGCATTTTCATCATCCCTATCTCACCATCAATCCTCCCCTCCTCCCCAGTTTCGATTTAACGCTTAAGTTCAAGCTCGAGTTTTATTATGACTATCAATTCACCCCCAACTCCGATTCAAAGCTCAGCATTGACATTTTTTCAGACTCGTATAAATTATTGTGCGCAGATTATTCAAATTCAAATTCCTTGCTACATACCCCCACATCAATTCTCTCTGGTCATTTTGTTGTATATTTAGATTAAACGTGGAAAAGAATCTATTTGTCTCAGTTTCCCTCGTATCAGCACTTTCGTGAGAAACAAAATGAGGATTTTTATAATTTTTCTTTGCATCTTTTTAAACAGTGGAAATTTCTACTGTCAATTAATCAGACCTAATTTTATTTATGAGAATGTTATTAAAGGGGTGTATGATCACTATAATAATACGGGTATTATATTGCTTCATGCTACTCGAAATCCGATTGAAGGTCAAGGTTTGTGTCCAATTATAAATTAAATATTTCAAGCAAAAATTAATTTTTCATTCCAATAAATTGATTGATAGGAATACGAGAAAGTGGAAATCTACTGAGTCTTCAACTATTCTTCAGCAGAGCCTATATCTCCACAACAATAAAGTCAATAGATGCATTCTTTACGCAAGTAAGGAGTCAGTTAATATTTTCTTCATCAATAGCTGTTGATAGCATGCATTAACTGATTAATATGTCTCTCAAGATTGGTGATGATAACTACAAAACTCTGTTACGACCGTTGTTTATCCTGTTAAATGACGACCATCTCGTTAGGCGACTTGTACATGTAAATATGAGTTTTTTTTTGCGATATTCAGTTGAAGAAATGTGTTCAAACGAGGGAAAAATATTTATGATTCATAATTAATCCAATATTGGTAATTTTATGAATAAACTTTTCCCTGCATTTGAATGAATTTTTCTCTTTGATAATCTACGAAAATTGAAATTTTGAATGATTAATTTATTTACAGGCACTCGCACCGTTTATTCGTAACCATCACACCTGGCTGATTTTTCTCAGAGAAGAAACTCCGATTGAGAGATTTTTTGAGGATATTTATAGTAAATTTGATTCCACAATGATGGTCAGTCAGCCGGATGGTAATTTATCGTGTCCAGGAGAAATTATTACCGAAGTTTATCAGATTCATGAGGGAGACAAACTCAGAAGTAGTTTACTCGGTACCTGGAATCAAGAAATGGGAATTGAATTATCACAATTGAGTCTTTATCAACGGAGGAATGATCTTCAAGGACATACTCTTCGTGTTACGTCCTTAAATGTAATTCTTTCTTGTTATTAATTTAGATAATTTTAAAAAAATTCATTGTTTTTTTAAAATTAATTTTGTTTCCAAAAAAAATTTTGGAGATTAATTATCATTTTTATTGATTAGATTTTACAAGAATCTAAGATAGTTCGTGATCATAATGGAACTACCATTGAACTCGGAGGATATGTCGGTGAATTAATGGATATTCTCCAAGAGAGTATGAATTTCACGTAAGTTCTTTTCCTCTTTCGACTTTCGACCGGGAAGTTTTTTGTGTGGCTCAAACGGGTCAAACCCAAAATGGGAGCGAGCCAGCGAGCGACTAACAACGCACAACTAGTTAATTCACATTTTTTCACAATCCTCTACCAAGAAGCAGATGACTTTATAATTAGGCATGAGAATGGATCACAGAGTGGTGCTCTTATTGACATGATCCCAATGACATCAACCGATTTAAATTCGATAAGTTATACAACTCCCATACACTCAGTGAAGTAATTTTTTTTTATCTGTCTCAATATTTACAAAACCTTATGACTGAATATTATGATTTATTCCTAAAGGATTCGGGTATACATCAAGAGGCCAGGACCACCAACATCGAAATGGAGTGCATACTTCATACCTTTTGAACCAAACGTGTGGATTGCAATTGTTGTAACGATTGTCATCCTAACTATTACGATGTTTCTAGTGAACTCTGCAATTTCCCTGTTTACTAGTCATTGGAAGGACAATGAAGACATTTCAACCAATGTTCCCGACATTTTTTTTAGAGTATTTGGAGTTTTTTGCGGGCAAGGTCAATCCTACAATTTCCAATTTTTCATTCTGAATTAAAAAATTCAATTTAACTATTCAAATTGATCAATGGAATTGAGTTCAATTGCAGGAATGGTAGCTTCAATTATGGATCCAATCAGAATAACACATTTTGTGATGCGCCTAGCAGCAGTTATCATTATAACAGCTTATTCTGCAGATATGATAAGTGCATTAGCAGTTCCAACATTTGTTATGCCTTTTACAACACTGGAAGGACTCTTGCAGGATGGTACATACAGATTTGAAGTTGGATTTGGCTCTTTTTTGTACGGACTTTTTAGGGTAAAAATTATTAATCAATTTGTCAAAATCATCAGCTAATTTTATTTCCTTAGACCAGATAAATTTGCATAAAGACCTTTTTTGAAAATTTTTTTTTCTTAAAAGTTTATTTATGCAAAACCATCTTCAACAGGATTCAACAAACAAAATCGATAGAGCAATATTCAATAAATTCCTACGAAAAGAGGAAAACTTGCCGTGGGAGGACCGACTTGGATTAGAGCGCGTGTGTAACGAGGACAAGTATACGTTCATGACCGACGAAATGACGGCATTGTTTGTTCAGTCTTATGTTGGATGTCCTCTAGTGCCTCTTGACGACATAATAGAGATGCCGTCGGCCTTTGTACTGAGGAGGCACAGTCCCTATCTAGGAATTATAAACAACCAGTAAGAAATATTAATCTCTGCCCCAAAAACTGCTGAATAATCCTTTGACTTTTCCAGTCTTTTAAAGTTGAGGGACAGTGGAATCATAAAGAGACTAAGAAACTCCCACCTGGCGAAGACTGGAGACAATGTGAGTACAAAAATGAGGAATACCTTAAAAAAAACTTCATTTTCACTCATGTATTTTTTTTTGCAAAGGTGGACGAAGGTTTAGAGCCCGTAGGAATAAAAAATATCCTCCCCTTACTAGTACTACTCGTTGCTAGTGTATTCATGAGTTTGATGATTCTCAGTATCGAAAAGTTCTTGAAGAAAAATGAAAAAATAATAAAAAAGGAGAAGAAAATAGTGAAAAAATTCTTGAAAAATATAAAACCCCCGTTGACTCAAAAAAATCATCTATACCCATTCTACAATTGAGATTGGGCAGCGAGGCGTAGACATTCTACAGGTAGACCAACAAAATGTGAATTATTGTGTGAAAATTTTTATTAGTAGACTGGTAAACTTCAATACATAATTACCTGAGGTGATTCTAGACCAATTTTATAGATGTCACTTTTCTGCACATAAAAGGTCTTTACAGAAATTTCGATATCACCTTCACATTATTATTCTTATTAGTTATTGATTGATTATAGGATTAATGTAGAAATGATTGAAAGGAATAAAAAAAATATATAAATCAACAAATATTTGTACCATATTGCATATTTATTAAATACATGAATAATCAAGATAATATAATTGACTTACTTAAAACTGAGTCATTGATGCCTTTTGTATTATAAACAAAAAAAACTAATTCTATTAGATAAATAGGTATATCAATAAGTAGAGATATATGAATTCAATTTTCTACTTTAGCGCACTCCCAGTCCCATTTCATTGGATCGTAGAGTGTACAGGGTAGCTTCAGTCCCTTATTACGGATGAGCATAGCGTTGATGTATTCCAGGAAGATTTTGGTCACTGGATTAAAGCACCCATCATCCGACCAACAACACTACTATACTCGTGCTCTCTGACTTCACAGCTCATGGGTCTGTAACACCCACAACTAGTATTTGTTTGTTCATTATTTATTCGAAACTCAATTTCGAAAATTAGTCATTGGTTATTATTCCTCCAACAATAAAAAATCCTGAAGGACAATTTGTAAAAATATTTCGAACTTTAAAAGCAATGAAGAATCAACTTAGTAAGAAAAAACATCGGCTTTATATTATTGAGCTATTGACAGATGATTGTTTGAATTCTTTTCAACCCCTAATTGCAATTTAAAATAATGTTGACAACTATGTGAGACGTTGTCGTTCGGCACGAAACATCTTATAAAAAATATCTTGGTATTTTTTATTTCGATTATCAAGGATCGAAGACTTCAAAAAATGAATATGGACTCGACTATCTGTTCGAATCTGGGCTTGACTCAAACTTTTAGATGAAGGTACAGAGGAAGAAAAAAATGTGTATTGAATCTTCATCAAGTATAAATTATGTTCAATGATAATGATAAACAATAACGAAAGCCCAACAACAATGCATATTAAAATAATGTCAGATTATTAATATTATGATCAGGTTCTAAAGACAATTACTTGTTATAAGAAAATTTATTGTGACGTATTGGGACCGATCAATACGTCGATTGAGTTATTGATTAATGAAAAAGTTAAACAATAGCTAGATGAGAGGAATGAGAAATGTGATATCTCTTTCCTGCCATCGAGACTTTGGTCAGCAGTTCCACGGTGTCATTTGGTCACCGTGGTAAGCAGTCCCACGATTTTTGCAAGTCCAGTTCAGGTAGCCTGAACTGTTTGACTATCTTGGTTTGTGTCAATGATGGCACAAAAGAGTATTAGTGGAAAAAAACCGTGAGACTGCTTAGCTCAGCAACTTGGAACTTTGGTGGGTCTCTTGGACTCACCAGAGACCAGAGTACGGATAGGAGTGGAGTCGAGCGGACCTCCAACTCAAGGCCTTAAGCCACATAAGGTCGAGTCTCGAGTCGTATATAGTTCCAAGTCGAGCTAACATCTTAGAGTATAGTGAGAGCTACAAAAAAGGTCCTCATAAAAATTTCGCTATCTCTCATAGATTTTGAGATATTCGTCGAAACCTGGCTCCGAGAAGAAATCGACCTCGAAATCGACTTAAACCGTTTTACCAATTCGCTACTGAATTATTGTCTGTCGTAATTGCACTTACATAGTAAACGATAATTTAGGCGGTGAATTGACGGATATGTTTTGCTGATAACTTGTGGATAACTCTACTGATAATTCTGTCGTTAATAATTATTTGTCAATTTACGGTTATCGGAAAATTATGACGACCATTGGTTGAAATTTCAACGGCAATTTTATGGTATCAATTGTCGGCGAATGGAAACTTTTCAGGCAACTCCAGAAATGTTCCAAAGTTATCTCTTTAAAAGAATGGAACTTGATTCAAGCTAATCTTGTAATATCATAAGAATTTCATAACATTTCATAACTATATAGTATCATGACAATTTCATAACACGTGAATGTGATGAATGCCAATGAATGCTCTTCATTTGAAATTCCCTATAAATGCTTTTTTACCAAGTATTTTACCTGTACAGTAGTTACACTTATTATAATCATATTCAGTCCAATCATTCCCAAGAAGTTCCAAACATAGATATCTTCAATAGTCGCCGTAAACCTGTTGAGACCGAAGTTGAGATGATTAAATTGAAGAAAGAAAAAAACTGAATTAATAACATACTCAATTGCCCGGTTATGTAATTGAATGCTTCTCCGGAGATATTCATACTCATGGGCGTCATTTTTTTCCCAAAAATGCATGTTGGTTGGTAAATTTGTTATTGTAAAACTTTTTGAAAAATCATTGGGTATCGTAAGATTATGGAAATAGGATTGATTCAGAGTTGCATTGGTTGCACCAAGGAAATTTAGGCACAATTATTCTAAGAGTAAACTTGACTCAGGGTGTTCCATTGTTGATTAACTCTCGAGTGCAACGACCCGAGGGCCAATTGCACCAGTCTATGTTAGATAAATTGTTCAAATAACAACCAGTTAGCCCATTCATATTTGTACATGAACGAATTTAACCGAAATATTTGAATAGCTATAAGAGAGCTCGGTGCAACCAGCCTTGTGTATCTTTTCGTTTCCGCAATACTCCATATCCGAATGACCCAACTCTGGACAATAAGATTCCTCCGTTAATTCTCCTCATCAGGAGTACTGCTCCTCAAATACTGACTCATTCAATAATGATGAACTAATACAATGCAAGTATCAAAAAATCAAATTCTCAAACTGGAACAAGAATAGTACGGAGGATAATTCTTTAAAATTTATACAATTCAGTACTTGAATAACGTTTCAAAATCGATCAAGGAGGATATAAATAGATGAATTTCTAATTATTTTCTTCAAAATTTAGTTGCTCATTTGTTATTTCGTCACAAAACTTGAGGCTATCTGTTTGATTAGATGGATTCATTGTGGAGGAATTTCTTTATTTTTCTATGGATAAAAAAAAAAAAAACAGGACGACTAAGTTTTCATCTGTCTATATCCAAATTCATCACATTTTTTTTTCAAGGATATCAGTTGGGATGAAAATAAAAAGTTAATCCGACTTGATATAAAAATGCAAATATTTATTTAGGAACATTTTTTCAGGTACCCTTTTCTTTTTTCTTCTAATTTACGTAACAACTCAATATTATTCTTGGCATCTTTTGTTCTAAATAGAATAACTTATTTTTAGGAGTATAAACACTAACGACTAAACGAAGAACATTAAATAATCAATTATAGAGTAAAACTTTCTTTTATCATTTTCGCAACATAAATATTTCAATATTGTTTCTTGTTGTTATTCTTTTCTTATTTTATAATGTAAAGTGTGATAAAAATGAAAATACTTGAGAAAATTACGGGCGATTATGAACATGGCGATTTCGATGGGCTACAAGACGTTGATGTGCTGCTTGAAGTGCTGCTGGAGCAATCTGCAACAAGAGAAACATAAAATAACATGTAACAACATAGAATTTTCCTTAAAATGATTCTTTCCACAAGAAATATTTTGTTATTTTTATAAACAACCAATGTTTTTCCGGGGTAAAAATTTTATTGAATTTAATGTAGGTGGATGAATCGGAGCGAGTTTGATTTTAATAGTCAATAACTTTGTCGAATTAGTTTAGAAAAGAGGGGGGAAAAGAAATTCATGTGGTTTGGTTTTCAGTGATGTAAAAAAACCCGAGTGGGTGAAATTCTTCATTTCCAAGTGTGTGAGAATTCATAAATATGACTTACTTGTATCTGAGGGGCCTGAAGAATCTGTTGATGGGGCCCAGCAGAAGGTGGAGGAACAGTTGGTAGCAGATGATCCGTTTCAATGTTGAGCGATGGATCCTGCCTAAGTAGTTCTCTCTTGGCTTCGTCAGCTACTCTACGTACAGTCTGAGCATTCAACCTAGCATTATCACTGTAGAGTGGACATTTGGTCATATCATCTGATCCTTGTCCACGAAAGTGACTGTAATCTCTAATCTTCTTATCGCAGAGGTAGCACATAATAGCCCCACAGGGGCAAGTAATTTTATTACAGCCTTCTTCCTTAAAGTATGCCTTTTTGCAGTTATAACATTTACGTGCTAAGGCTTCTGTCATTTTTTCTTCAATGTATTTACGAGCTTTATCAACTTTACCAACTTCATTACAACGTAGAGGAACGTGATTAGGCTCTTTACATTGAATACATGACTCTTTCATGCACTCTGGATTAAGGCATTTGAAGACTTTGTCACCCTCAGGTGGAATGGAAGCAAAATGACAAAATGGACAAGACACTAATCCTTCTAATCCAGCAGCTGCAACTTCAGCAGCTTGACGTTTCTTTACAAGAATACTGAACTTGGTTGGTTTTAAAATCTCTTGCAGTGTTGCTAAACTAAATTCAGCACCACAAGCCTGGAAGCATGGTACATGTGTTTCTCCTTCACCTAGCCTAGTATCAGTGCCTTTTATGATACAGGAATTACAGAAAATGTGTCCTTGATCACATGTTGAGCACTTTGATGGCATGCATTCATTGTCATAACAGCACTGACACTCCAACAATCCATTGGATTTCTTTAATTTTTCAAATTCAGCTTTTTCTGCTACTTTCTTATCATCAATGTATTTTTTTATATCGTTTTGATGGCGAATAAATGCCATTTCTTGTAGCATATTGATGTCTTCAGTTGGAATTTCACATGATTTTCGAGTACTATTCATATCTGAACCAATGGCCCTGAGGTGAACAGCTGCAATGCTCATATTCCATTGAGCTTCACTATACACTCTAGATACTGTATTAACTCTAATTCGGTTGAATTGACTCTTTAAAAATTCAAAACCTACCGTTTCGTACTTGCATTTTCGTTTCTTATCCATAAAGTGTTTGAATGGCTCTGGGAATTTTTCTAAAAATTCACGTACTGTAAAGTTGTTTGTGTAACGCAGCTGCTCCTCAGTAATTCTCATTTGTGAGAGGTACTGTTCTCTAGTAGGATAATCATGTGTTCGCAAATGTTTTTCAATAAATTGATCCAAGGCCAGATCGTCTTTGAACATGCTTTCAGCAGTACTGCGTAAAAAATTGGCATCAGCATCAGGAAATATTGCCAATAAATGCTCGTACGTTTCATCGACTGTTCGTGCATTTCCTGCAGTTCCTCTAAAATCCTCTGGCTCTTCATTTGGTAATTCTAATTCCCATGAATCTTCATTAGCCAATAAACGTTCAATAATTTCACCAAATTGTACATCATGGCCGACATTCGGTGTCCAATTTGCTGGTGTAATACGTTTAATGTAGTCTTTCTTTATGTTTGGAAACATTGCACGAAGTTTGGTATAAATTTCACGACAATATTCACCATTGTTTTTCTGAGGAAATAAATCTGCACGTTCATCCACATAGACTAAGGGAATTTGTGGAGCAGCGACTGCTGGAATTTGTGGAATAATTGGTGCTGGCATTGGCATTGGTTGATGAGCAATTGGTGGAATGTTTCTCTCTGGGTGTGGAGGTAGTGTAGCTGAAGCCCGTGAAGGAATATCATCATGTTGGGCTTTACGCTTCTCAGCGTCTTGACGCATACGATAATTTATTCGCTCTGCTATTTGACGATCTGCCTCCTGGAAGTCTCTTCTCAACTGATCATCCATTTTCACAGCTGTTCTCTCAAATGCCAAGCGATCAACGTCCGGGAATGCCAATACGTTGCTTGGATTTGATCTTTGTCTGTGGTTGCTGATTAAAGATCCTGGCTGTGGCTCTACTCTACTAGGTGGAAAATGAATTCGTGACTGATACTGTGATTTGACTTTGAGCCGAGGTGGCTGTATTATTGGCAGATCTTGTTGGAAAACTGGAGGATAATTGCCCACCAGGATGACGTGGGCTCCACTGTCATTTGTTACAATTTTGATTTTAGTAGGTATGTCATTCAGGCTATCATCTGGATTCTGCAGAGAAAAACAATTTTCTATTTGGTTTTATTCAAATATGTAGAAGACACACATATTCCAGAAATTATTTCCAAGGCTAATGACATATTCTACACAAATATCTCATAGCAGGCAAGGATACATTCCATTGAAATTCTAACAAGATGTTAAAATTTTAATTGAAGATTTCATATTCGAGTTTTTTTTTTTATATAAATATACATGTGGAATAACTGAGCCCCCACGAGCTACATTGGGAGATTTTCGACTAGAGTATTTTGCCTTCTGAGAAGGGAAAAAAATGATGATGATGATGGTGAAATTTTACATTTTTCAATAACTAATTATTTCAGAACGGTTTTAAATAAATAAAAAAATGAATCAACAGCTTTTATTACTAACTTGATAAGATCCTGCAGCAGCGGGCGCTTCCCTAACCCCACTCTTTCCAATGTAAACAGGATGGGTTGAGTTCAATGGTATTGCTGTCTTCTAGAACGTGAATTAATTTTACTCAATATATATTTAAGGTAGTCCTCACGTGTATTTCATACATACAGTTGTTGCTTGTTCCTCTCGGACTATTGTAGCTGGAGCTGTCTTGACCTTCAAAATAGGCCTGGCATGTATGTTTACTTTCTCGCTAATCCCATTGTTAACTGTTGATGCTTTTGAATCCCTCCAATTCTGGAAACAAAAAAAAAAAAGAGAAAATATGACTAAATCGATCTTTATAAAAGAATTATGAATTATTGAAATAAAAAATTACCATTTTGTCTTTGATAGGAATAGTCTCATATATATTTTTGTGAGAAACATTGCCGGGCACCCTTTTTGGCACAGGCAATTGTTCGACGTTCTCATCATCGCTTGAATCTATGCGAATTGGTGTATTATTCTTAAGTCTGTAAATATTATCATGTTGATCTTGCGCCCCTGGTGGTGTTAACTCTTGGGTTTGCTTCGCTCCAGGTACGCCCTCGAGTACCACTTCAGGCGCTGGTGTGTGTGAAACTTTGTCCATCTCGTTGTTTGTTGTATTAATCGATGATTTTTGGATCGTCACTCTTTTCTTCTCAATATCACAAATGTTATCATCATCATGAGTGCGCTTCAATGATGCTTCAATGTTTGATTTTTCAAACAATTTGTTGACTTCATATTCAAAGTTAGGCCGTTCTCGGAGAATGCTGATAATTTTAGATTGAGTAGTATTGTGCAAAAAGGTTTGAATTCTAACCGCCGCTCTGTATATATCAGCACTGACTGTATCAGCGTTCTCAGCAAAATCCTTACTACAACCCGGCTGTGGACTGACTGGTAGTTCAACGATTGGCCCAAATTCTTCTACCTGATTTTCCTCACCGCCCTCCATGTTATTGTTAGGATCGTTGTTATTTTCTTCCAATATCTCAACTAATGGCTGTGCACTACCATCCGTTGACTGACTATCATCCTCATCACCGTCTGAATTAAACTCACGACTGGATCCTTGATGAGACGAGGAGGAATTACTAGTTATCTCATAATACTCCTCCTCGTCTACTTCATCTAGATCTGATAGTTGTACTTCTTCGTTGTATGTATCGACAGCATCCAACGAATCAACTGAATTCTCATCGCCACCCTCATCCATCTTATCTCGCTCTCGCACCTCAAATGCCACATTCAACTTTTAATGGTAAATTTTTGCTTCGTGTAACAACAAGAACCTCTGTATATTCTCCCTGTGATTAGTTTCGTTTTTTTACGATCAACCCTCGATAAAAAATTGAAGTGAATTATTGGCCGGTGACATCTAAGCTCGATGATCGTTTGTTTATTACGTTACGTGAGCCCCATGAGTTCTCTTACCTAGTGGCCATCAAGGTTATATATCTACTCCTTGGTGACTATGGTAAAGGAGAAACACATACACACGGAGGATGTCTCTCTTTGTTACTCTCTGCTGCCGAAATTTCTGATTGGCTGAGCAACACCGTTCTTCCGTTCTTCTCCTTCTTCTTTTTGATTGTACTAGCATTGTCCGCGGCCGCAAGCGGCCGCGTGTGCATGTCGATTCACATGAGAATGTTTATGAGAATTCGCCTGAAATTGCCCATGAGAAGTGCCCATGTCAGCTGTTCAGGAGAACGCCATGACAGTGCTGTCTTTTTTATTGTAGGATGATACCACGAGTGCGATGGAATGAACCCCAAGAACATTCGTCTTTTTTCAGTACCTAGCGCCGCCCCTGGCCGCAGGCGGCCGAAGCGTTGATTAACATTTTCATGCTCCTGCTGAACGTCACGTGTTTGACTGAGAGTTTGAATGCAAAAGTTACTACGCTCAACTCAAAATGATCGAAGGACGATTCTGAATTTGTTCAATGGAAATTTCTCGAAATGAAATTATTTTGCAGATACATACAAACATATTATACATTATCATTTTTGCTGAAATAGGTACTGGAGTCAGTATTCGGATGATTATCGAGATACATATATTCCAAACCTCACTTTCGTTGAAAACTCTTCTGTTTCACGCGTATCGTAATATCCTATTTGTAACGAGTATCTATTTCATCTTGATTTTTTATCGTGTATGTTTTTTTTCGAATCCGAAAGAGGATACTCACAAGAACCGTATAATCTTCCGGTTGAAGATTGTTCAATTTTCAGTTTTTATCTAAAAGCTCCGCATTGCTGAATTCACAGAACTCCAGAAGAAATATTCTTTCTCTAAAACGCATGAAAACGATATACCCTCCTAATTCCCACTTTTTTAAATTAAGAATTAGATTAGAGACATAATAAAAGCATTTTTCTCTAGTATCTCCGATTTCACCACATGAATGAACATTGTTTCTGTTGAAACTATGAAAAATTTCATGATAACATTCTCTTTTCTGCCTATTAACGACAATAGAATGAGAAACATCAAGATTCTTTTTTTTTTTTTTTGGCAAATAAAAAGGGTCACTATGAGCCCGCCACAGACATTTTTACCAAATGCTTTTCTATATAGGGAGCATTATTATGAATTTTTCGTCAATTTTTCACATTCAAATGATGAGAGGGATTTTTTTCATGAAAATGGAGCATGAAAACGAAGCAATCCATTGAGCATTGAGATTCAAGATGACGATAAGCATGACAGTTTTCATCCATGGTTTTTTTTTTAGGTTGAAAAGGCCAGAGATTATAAGGTTATAAGATTATAATTATAATTTTCCTTATATAATCTCTGGAAAAGGTGGAAGAGTACCACAACAATCGATAAAATATACTAATAATTATATGAGAAAGCGCACTCACCTACTTTTGATAGAGTTATAGCGCCATCTATGGATAATTTAATGTTCCAGACTATTCTGAATATATTTTTTTTCTCTATTCATTCACATTTTTCATTGAAAAAATGCTGATTATACATTTATCTTCAACATAACAGACGTATAACCGATTCTATATTTTTAATAAAAGGTAAGACCGACTTAATATTTCCTAGATTTTTTAATTAAAAATTGATTTCAATCATAGGTATCATAGATTTTCAGGGTTCATCTATCTGTACACATGAGAGTGTATTGAAGAATCTTTTAAAAAAAGTTGTCATACAAAATAAATCATCCAACATTCATTCTAATGACACTCTCATTACCATGAATACAACATTTTGCACACTACGTCGGAGATTCGTGACATTTCCTCGTAGTTTGAATTTTGGAAAATTCGGGCAATCATCATCAATCAAACATTTTTCCAGCGAAGGAAAACCTGAACAAGAAATTTGTAATGTAGGAACAATTGGTCATGTAGATCATGGAAAAACGACATTAACAGCGGCAATAACAAAAGTATTATCTGAAGAATTCGGGAATTGCAAATATATACCATTTGATGAGATTGACAAAGCACCAGAGGAGAAAGCAAGGGGCATTACGATAAATATTGCACATGTTGGTTATTCAACGAAATTAAGAAGATATGCACACACAGACTGCCCAGGTCATGCTGATTTCATTAAAAATATGATCAGTGGAGCATCGCAGATGGATGGAGCTATTTTATTAGTTGCTTCTGATGATGGAACTATGCCACAGACTCGAGAGCATCTTTATTTAGCCAAACAATTGGGTGTTAAACACATTGTTGTTTTTATTAATAAGGTAGAGTATTCTTTTCTCCAACGAATATCGAGTACTTATATTACGTCATTGATGATCAGCTTGATCAAATAAGGATTGAGATCGAATTATGAGTAAAAAATGTACAGAATGAAAGATAAATTTGGTAGAGAAAAAGAATTATTTATTCTATTGATTCGAACAATGAACACTGATAAAACAGCTTTCAGGCAGACCTGGTGGATGAGGAACTATTAGACCTTGTGGAAATTGAAGTTAGAGAACTGCTAACTAATATTGGCTTTGATGGATGTGCCTCTCCTGTTATCAGGGGTTCAGCATTATTGGCACTCAACGACGAAAAATCTCATTATGGGGTCGAATCAATCAAAAGATTGATGGATGCTATTGACAGTTATGTGCCTACACCTATTCGAGATTATAAATCACCTTTTCTCCTACCTATTGATAATGTCTTCAATGTACCTGGAAGAGGAACTGTTGTTGTTGGAACTCTGAAAAGAGGGATAATGAAGAAAAACGATAGTGCTGATTTACTCGGGTTCAATAATGATATGAAAACGACTGTTTCTGATATTCAGGTAAGCAGAAAATTTTTAATACTCTGTCAATTGTGTTGCAGATGAAATATTTCATTGATGGTTCTCAAAATCTACAAAAGTTATAAACTGGGAACGAAATAATAATGGAACAGGGTTTGTTTCCGAAATAGACTGAGTAAGATCGATATATTATTTGTCTAGATATTCAAGAAAAGCGTATCTCAAGCCCTCGCAGGAGAAAACATAGGAGTTTTATTGAGAGGTGTTAAATATCAAAATGTATGCCGAGGAATGATGCTCTGTCAGAGAGGATCTCTGGCATCCAGTAATCATTTTGAGGCACAAATGTATCTCCTAGATACGTTTGAAGGTGGGAGACATCGACCGCTTCCGGTAAGCAACATATGTATTTATTAGAAAAATCGATATTAAAGTTTCAAAAAGATATTTCCTTTTTTTTTTGGCTTTTTTCTCAATATTTGATGTCTCATTCTAGGCCCACGGACACTGCACACCTATTTACAGTGCAACATGGACAGTACAATGCAGATTTGACTTGAAATTAGATGGTGATACTAAAATGTTGATGCCAGGTGAACAATGTGCAACACATTTGACTCTTGTAAAGAAAATGCCAATTGTGGAAGGACAGTCTTTCACTATCCGTGAAAATAGAAGTACAGTGGCCACTGGGATTATAACAAAAGCACTGAAGTCAATCAATATCGACAAAAGAAAATTAAATCTCATTGTTATACCTAATATGAAGCAGATGCAAGAATAAAAATTGAAAATATAGGTAATCATCTTTGTGTTTCAATTTCAAGATTCTTAATTCTATCATTTTATTGATAGTGCTTTCCATCTTTGAATTAATTGATTACATCTGGTGATTGGAATACAATAAAATAACGTTTTAACAAAATGAGATAATACACATTTATTGAAGACGAATGAATGTATCCATATAATGTCAATCATCACGACTATCGCAGTTTTTTTTTATTGAAAATGTCTCTTATTACATACTTCAATCACGTTTACTCATCTTCATATGAAAATTTGGGGATAGTGCCAATGAGTTTTTCTTCAATAACAACTGTACAGGACTTGTGATTCAACTGATTCAATGTCAACATGGATACTGAAGTCGACGCATGACGTACCAGGTAACGCAGCTTTTCCTGTTTTTTCTTCTGCTTAACAACTATCTATTGGACACAATTTTGAGTGATATTAAATTTACGCGTTGAAAGAAGCAAGGAAATCAGTGACAATTTTCTTGAGCTTAGCATCAGATGCCTCACTGATGACATTTTCCTTGGCAATGGTAGCGATGAGTTCCTTGTGAGATGCTCTGAAATGTCATGAAAAAATATTGAGAATTTAAGACAACTATTTCATTTATTTCTCTTTGGATTTTTGCTCTGAATTACCTAATGTGTGCCAGGAATTCCTTCTCAAAGGCGGTGATCTTTGTTGGGTCCATTTTATCGAGATATCCACGGACACCACAGTAGATAACTGCTACCTGTTCTTCAATTGCCATGGGTACTACGAGATAAAAGGGAAAATCAATAATAATTTGACTGTAATTGAAATCAAACTTTTCTTTCATGAAAATTTCGTAATAGTACATTGTATAACTAGTGCGTAAAGTGAAACTTCCTTGTTTGTATGCGCTACACATATCATTTTTTGTAATACCTGCCGAAATTCCCTTTTTTGCGGAGATGCCGAAATAGTACATTTCATGCCCGAGCCATGGAAAACAGATCATTGTGCTCCACGCGCAAGATTGCTCTCCGAGCTGAAGGCGAGGATGGCAAGCCCGTGGGAGAGGGTGATATGTATTCCATGGCGGGGCGTGAATATTATTTTTCGTGACGTGGGGCCGGGGAAACGCCAAAACGGGGTTTTTCAGGTCCGACGACACGAAAAATTATACAGCTGATGGGTGTGATTTCCAAATCGATTCAATTTCTTTCGTAAAAAATAATTATTGGTTTCCAATGCCACAACAATTTTGAAGGAAAAATAGATTATGCAATACTGATGGATTATTCAAAAAAAAAGGATAGATTACCGTATTGTCCCTGTTTAAGAAGTTCAGTGAGTCGAACACCACGGCTGAGGAGCTGTTGGGTGGCAGCGTCCAAATCAGAACCGAATTGTGCAAAGGCAGCGACCTCACGGTACTGGGCAAGTTCAAGTTTCATGGAACCAGCGACTTGCTTCATGGCTTTAGTCTGAGCAGCTGAACCGACACGTGATACAGAGAGACCGACATTGATGGCTGGCCGAATACCCTTGTAGAAGAGCTCAGTCTCCAAAAAGATTTGTCCATCAGTAATGGAGATGACATTAGTGGGAATGTAAGCTGATACGTCACCGGCCTGAGTTTCAATGATTGGTAGAGCAGTGAGTGATCCACCACCAAGAGTCTGATTCATCTTGGCAGCTCGTTCAAGGAGACGTGAGTGAAGGTAAAAAACATCACCAGGGTAGGCCTCACGACCTGGTGGTCGTCGCAGAAGAAGGGACATTTGACGATAGGCAACAGCCTGTTTGGACAAATCGTCGTAGATAATGAGGGCGTGCTTGCCATTGTCCCTGAAAAATTCACCCATGGCACAACCAGAGTATGGTGCCAAGTACTGTAAAGGTGCAGCATCAGAGGCTGTAGCGGAAACAATGATTGTGTAGTTCATAGCACCGCTGTCTGTCAATCTCTTCACGATTTGAGCGACAGTGGATCTTTTCTGTCCAATAGCAACGTAGATACAATAGAGTTTTTTCTTCTCTTCACCAGCATCATTGAAACGCTTCTGATTGATGATAGTATCAATGGCTAGAGCAGTTTTTCCAGTCTGCCTGTCACCAATAATCAACTCACGTTGACCACGACCAATTGGTACCAGTGAGTCCACGGCCTTGATACCGGTCTGCATGGGCTCCCTAACTGATTCTCTAAATAATGAAAATAATTAGATTATATTTTTTTTCCTAATACAGTAGTAGTCAAGTGATAAAACGTTACAAGTTGATTTTTCATGTCTCATTAAATGTGCAATTATTTCAGTATTTAATAATTGTGATTAAAAAAAGTGATAGGACCATTTTTTAGGAAATTTCTTGCACTACAGATGATAAGGTCCTTTGTCATTTTCTTCACAACTCACTTTTTTGCAGAGATAATTACACATTTATCTTAAACATCCAATTTAACTTGTTACGGTTCACTATTTTGTTGTTGAATCATCAAATTTCTCTGATAGTTGCCAATTATTATAGAAATTAGAGATTCTATTCAGTAAATATTGGCGTTGTATGACTTAGAAATTTCATCGTCCAGTGTAGAGGTTTCTTTTGTACCTTGGGATAATACCAGGAGCTTTGGTACCAATACGGAATCTCAGCTTGGCACCCAATGGGCCTTTTCCATCAATTGGGTTGCCAAGAGCATCAACAACACGTCCAAGCAGTTCATCACCAACTGGCACATCAACGATGGCACCAGTACGCTTGACAATGTCACCCTCCATTATGTGTCTGTCATTACCAAATACGACGATACCAACATTATCAGGCTCCAAATTCAGAGCCATACCCTTGAGACCTGAACTAAACTCCACCATCTCATCGGCCTGAATATTCTTAAGACCATAAACACGAGCAATACCGTCACCAATACTCAGGACACGGCCAGTTTCTTCGAGGTTGGCCTAGAATGACAAATATATATATACATATATAAATGTGGAGAAATTCAATGGATTTTTGAGTCAACATTGAATGCATATTGATTAATTTTGAAGTACCTTTGGGGCTGATCCTAGGATACGTTCCTCCAGGATGGCGGAAATCTCGGCAGATCTCTTGCTGCAGCTGACATGGTACTTGCGAGTAGCGAGTGCGCTTGCTGGCCGATGACCCTTTGAAAGTAATTCCAATCATTTAAACTCAAAAATCTATACTATTTGTTACATAACTCGGGTCGAATTCTGTTTATGTAATATACTGTGAGTAACATTGGCACAAAAAGTTGCAAGCTTTCAAAAAATACATTTTCAATTAATTTTATCATGAGAATTGAGAGTATTGCTAGAAAAACATGTAGAGAAATGTGTTATAATTATAAATGTGAAAATAGGTGACCGGTCACTCCGAGAAAAAATGTCGGCGCCCATGCCGAGGAACAGTACTCCAGTAATGTCGGGTAAGGCTAAATCAATGAGAGTTTTTATGTATTTACCTGAACTGCAGCATTTGGTAATAATTTTGCCACAGATGTGACCAGACGCAGCGATAATTGGGCCATGATGCTGTGTTCAATTTACTCGCCCGTATCACAAACACTGCGAATTTTTTTCTTAAAAAGACGAGGAAACAACCCGATGTAATATCACACGCAGCAGCGGAAGAACGACCCTTTCCACCCCCCCCCATTCCCGAAAAACATCTACTCTTGCGCAGATAATTGGTACCATTCTGCGCAGGAAGACTAGGATGTACAACTGCGCACAAAAAAAAAAAATAATAAACATCTGCCTGGTGCAATAAAATCTCAATGAGGGAATAGTTAGAGGGAAAATACGGCTGCTTGTAGCCCTCTTCAGCCAACATTGTGAAGCGAGAGATTGCTCTCTTTTGATCCTATCCTAGATGAGTTACCCTTCTAGATAATTCATTTTATCACATGCATAAATTCGCGCGGGAAAACGTTGGATAAAAATGGCGCGGTGAGTCTCTGTTTGGCGTCTTGGCGTTCGTTAGTGAATCTCCAATAAATGTGTGATATTCATTAGAAAAAAAGAGATTTATCAAAATGTCGAGCCCTATGAAACCGCCTACAACACCAAGAAATCCAGATGAGGAACAAGTACCAAGTAATGGAACCCCAAAAACACAGTCGAGGACTCCGTCATCGAAAACTTCTCAAAGTACTACTCCAAGAAAAACACCCAGCAAACAAGGTTAGTTTTATCATTGCTACAAATGGAATTATAGGAATGATAATTTTCCCCTTTTATAATTTATTGCGCAGGCATGCAAAGGAATTCAGTGCCTTTATTAGTATCTACACCTCAACGACGTCATGGAAGTCAACGTGTTACTCAAGAAACAATTGCAGCTTCGTCAGAGGGCCCAACTTCGATTTCCACCAGTTCACCTAATCGAATTCTACAAACAAGTCCCATTGCTGACATGAGTGATGTCGACTTATCTTCACCACTCAATTATGGTACACCGAGTTCGTTGGCATCCTTAAGAACTCCAAGGAGTGGAATACGGGGCACTCCGGTTAGGCAGAGATCTGATATTAGAACGGATAAAAGAATCCGACAAGTCAATGTCGCTGAACCGGTAAAGAACATTGAATTTTGTGAATTGACCTCTCAATAAGCTCTTAATTTTTGTAATTTCATCAATTTTTCTCCATTTTATTCGTCATGACATTGTCACATTTAATTGTTACCGTCAATCAAATTTTCTAATGTAAAATGAAATTCTCAGATTCCAGAGGAAGCTAATGGAGCAAAAACGTCTGAAAGCGAGTCTGCAGGTCCTCAGCTTGTTATCTGGGGAACCAATGTTGTGGTAAATCGATGCAAAGAGCAGTTCAAACATTTTATTCAAGAGTTCAAAGATGCTCGACCTGAGAACGATGAATTGACTGATAATTTGAATGCAACTGAGCCCCTGTATCTTCAAAAACTTGAAGAAATCCATACTCTCGAAGAACCATATCTTAATATCAATTGTGCCCATTTGGAGGAAGGAAAACCCCAATTGTACGAGCAGCTTATCCGCTATCCTCAAGAGGTTATTCCAGCAATGGATATGGCAGCTAATGAAATGTTCTTTGAGAAATTTACTGAGGCAGTACTGGATCATCAAATACAAGTTAGACCGTTTAATGTAACAAAAACAAAGAATATGAGGATGTTGAATCCAGAAGATATCGATCAGTTGATAACAATCAGTGGAATGGTTATAAGAACATCGAATATAATGCCAGAAATGAGAGAGGCCTTTTTTAGATGCATTGTGTGCTCATTCTCAACAATGGTTGAAGTTGATAGAGGCAGAATTTCTGAGCCAACTGTCTGCACTCATTGCAATAATAATTATTGCTTTAGCCTCATTCATAATCGTAGTCATTTTTCGGATAAACAAATGATTAAGCTACAAGAATCTCCGGATGACATGGCTGCTGGACAAACACCCCATACTGTACTTTGTTTTGCACATAACGATCTTGTTGATGCTGTTTCGCCTGGTGATCGTGTCGCTGTTACAGGCATTTATCGAGCCATGCCCATCCAACTCAATCCCAGAATGTCCAATGTTCGTGCTGTTTACAAGACTCATATTGACGTAGTCCACTTCAGAAAACAAGATTCACAGAGGTAACAACTGTACTATCAAATTTTCCATTCCTATTATGGTCCTTTCATATTTGTAAGGCCCATTTTTCCCTATAGAAAATGACATTGATATATACGCTCAAAAGTTTCCTCACCAAATTCTGTATCATCTAAACACAAATATGATTTATATACGGATATTGAATATCTTTATAAGCCCGGTGATCCTGAAATTTATCATTTTTGTTTGCTTCTCTTCTTGATTCGTTTGCCTCCTCGGTGAGAAATTTTGCATTCGAAATTATTATGTTTACTCAAGTGACCGATTTTTGAATATTTTGAATAGCTTTTCAAACAACGAATCGAATCACTTGTGTAAAGTATGTGATCACTGGTGTGAAGATAGAGTCAAGCAAATTTGCAGCGGTCCTTTGGTAAGTTCAGCAATATCGGGAGTTTGGGAATGACATAATATGCGGGGTCAAATCACGCGCTCGAATTTTTCAAATAAATTTTTCCCACTGTAAACTAATTGCATTAATTGGACAAATTATAGCCGCGAAATGGAATTTGACAATTGGAAAATTCTAGAGACTGACATATTCAACTTTTCGGAAAAATCTGCAGAGACACATTTTATTTAAGCAACTGTGCATTCAGAAGATGTATAAATTGGCGTACAAATAGACTCTGATATCTTGAGGAAGAATTATGAATGAAATTGACCCACAGTGTTTTTCGAGGGAGGTCAGAGACCATGTGTGCCTGTCAGGAGGTCAGTTCATTGCGATTCTTGCGGAGGTTTAGGGCTTCAAGTAGATTTTAGAAAGATTTAAAAACTGTCAAATCATTCTGAAAACTGTCCGATGTAATATGAAGAATATTGATCAACAATTCAGTAGTATTCGATATAAAAATCTGAAATTCTGACACATTATTAGTATTTTCGAGTTACACTTCCTGGCAGTTTCATAAAATTTGTGGGAATCAAAATGAAGAAATAGTATGAACGCATCTGGTGATGAACCGCTCACCAGTGATCGGTCACTGAATTCTTACCTCTCTCTCAGGTGTTATATCAGGCTCGTATCGGGCCGATAAAAAAGTTAACTGTAATTTTTCCTTCAGGATAATTCATCTCAGGCCTAATATTTTTTTCAACGTTGAGACTTGAGGTTGTGCCGACCTTCAGAAATTGTTGAAGAACGCTTGAGAATGTTTTTCTAGACTTTTACACATATTTCTAGAACACCCTGGATGGTTCGAGCACTTTTCCGGTTATACCATTTTGGGAAATTGCTATTTTCTACAAAGTTTGAAGCTCTGAGAAGATGTGGGAATATTGTAGTGTATTTCGGGATCTTGGGAATCATAGAATTTCCTAGAAGACTTCTGCTTCTTACGGAAGATTTCGGGATTCTTTAGAAGGTTCCACAAGCCTCTCAATGAGCTTCAATCGTTATTTATTAAGTGCATTTATAATTTTTGAGATGGACAAAATCTGTTCAATAAAAATTTGTCATTTTTGCGATATTGAAGAAAAAATATAATTCGAAAATTGTAAGTTATTAATAATTCTGTTTCCTTTAGATTATACGAGCAAGAAGACGGTAAAGATCACATCTTTCCTGCAGATAGATTGCAACTCTTGAAAGATCTGTCGAGAAAAGAAGATGTATACGAACGACTTGCTCGTTGCATTGCACCAAGTATCTACGAAAATGAGGATATCAAAAAAGGAATACTCCTCCAGTTGTTCGGTGGAACCAAGAAAACACATGTTACATCTGGCAGGACTCATTTTCGTTCTGAGTTGAATATTTTGCTCTGTGGAGATCCTGGTACCAGTAAATCTCAGTTATTGCAGTTTGTTTTTAATCTAGTTCCACGATCGCAGTATAGTAGTGGAAAAGGTAGTTTCTCCTTTCCATATTTATTATCATGCACTGATTTATTCAACTATATAAGACCTCTAATCAATTGAAACAGTTTCCATATTCTTATCATGAAGATAATTCAGGCATTTGGGAACTACTTTATAAATTGAATTTTCTATTTCTAGGCTCCAGTGCAGTGGGCTTGACTGCTTACGTTACAAAAGATCCAGAAACTCGTCAACTTGTCCTTCAAACTGGAGCGCTAGTTCTTGCTGACAATGGTATTTGTTGCATTGATGAATTTGATAAAATGAACGACAGCACTCGTTCAGTGTTGCACGAAGTTATGGAGCAACAGACGCTTAGTATTGCTAAAGCCGGTATTATCTGTCAATTGAATGCTCGTACAAGTATTCTAGCTGCAGCCAATCCACATGAGTCTCAGTGGAATAAAAATAAGACAGTAAGTATATTGTGTTTCTGTCAACATTGAAATTTCAGCATTATACAAGTTGGAACTCATACAGTGTTCTATGGAGAATACATCGAGGATATAACTGGAATTCTGTTATCAAATTTTATACATTTCTTAACAATCTTTCTATAGATTATCTAAAAAGGTGTCCCTGACTAATTGATGGAACTTCTCTCGCTTATGTGTTTTTCACTGGCAATTTTCCACTTCAATGAAACGTATTTGATAATGCCTTGAAAAACAAACCGGAAACATTACTTTTTACCAGAGATTCGTTAATTTTCTCGAGAATAATGATCCTTTTCCCCACGTGATACTCACAGTGTTAATATTCGGCGACCTCCAATATCATCGAGATATGTTCCAGTAGTATCATTGCAAATCAACGAAAGTATTGAACATTAAAAGATTCTGCATAACTTGACACTCTCAACTCTATGCTGGAAAAAGGAGGGGAGATTTTGTCATTCATTTTGGAGGTCAAGGGGTATAAATATATTGAGTTATTCTTCGAGACTGAATTTTGGCCAGTCAGAGTGCAGTATTCTCGTATTTTCACTGATATTGGCACAGGGGTCTTGTGACACATTCAAAGAAATTGATGTAATTTTAAATAAAAAGCATATAAAGCTACCTCAAGTCAAATGTCACGGATATTTAAAGGAAAACAGATCCATAAAAAAAGATGGAAATGGAGTCACATCAGCATTTTTCAATTTTCAGGAAATTCCGAATTTTTCTTGTTTCAAGTAAAAGCGTTGTTACGATTTGTTCTTCCAAGCTTTTTCACACATGTTCAATGCTGGGTTAAAAAATCGTCTCTTAAAATTTCATTGTCGAGCGAAGTTTCATCAATCAGTGTGAGGGACCTCCAATGGTGGGCGGATTTCCTTCTTCTTTAGGTAACCGATTGAAGAACAAACGCGATGGCCCATAACTTTGTATGAGTACATGAAAAACTATTCAAAGCCAGGGTTCCGTCTTGTTCGTTAGATAATCTAGAGCGTAATTATACATTTCGACTTTCTTCAAATTTCGGTTCCTGTATTATATTATGTCTGTAGTCAATAGTAGTTGAATCTCTCAAAAAATGCTCAGATACACGCACTCAATTCACAGTCTCTTCGTGAAAATTCAGGAAGGGAAATCTAATGAAGATCACTCATTCTGAAAATTGCTGGGAATTTTTTAATGTGCATCATAATCAACTCTTCAGTGTTTAATTTAGTCGAATTAATTGTGGCAGTTTCATTAGTACCTTGAATTCGAATTTGAACTCAGTCTACCGTGAGAATGTTATTGAAAATTCTCAGAAATATTCAGTAATAGAAAGTTTCAGAAAATCTATATACACCGCAGTTTAATTTCCGCTTCAATTTTTCCTACCCATTTCTCACGAAAATAATGTGGATTGAGTCGACGAAATAAGTTATTTTTTGAAGGAATCTTCTTATATTCATAAAAAGGGTCCTCCATTTATACAGTTAGAAATATACTATTGATATAGGAATTATGCGATTCTACTGCGATTTACCCATCAATACTTCTCGGAAAATATTTTGAATCGTGTGATTTTTGTCTTCGGCAAATGCTATAAACCTCACAGATGTCAAACAAGTCCCATTACACACATTCTCGAGAAACTTCTAATTATATTATTTCTTTTCAATAGGTAATAGAAAACGTTATGTTGCCGCATACATTAATGTCTCGTTTCGATCTGATCTTCTTAATGTTGGATCCTCAAAGTGAGCAATTTGATCGTAAATTAGCTAAACATTTGGTGTCTCTGTATCTCACGGATGAACAAGAACCGGAGGATGAAGTTTTTGACTTGGGTGTTCTGCGCGATTACCTCGCATTCGCAAAGGAACACATTCATCCTACTTTGAGTGAAGAAGCTCAGCAACGTTTGGTTCAAGCGTATGTGGACATGAGAAGAGTGGGAAGTGGTCGAGGCCAAATCACGGCTTATCCGAGGCAATTAGAATCCCTCATTCGTTTATCAGAGGCTCATGCTAGAGTCCGCTTCAGTCAGCTTGTAGAAATTGTTGATGTGGAAGAAGCATGGAGGTTTGTACAAATTTTTTTTCATTTATCAAACGTACTGCTTTTCATCAATGATTGAATTTTCAATTCTGACCTTCAATCACTTCAAATTGGGCATTGAATGAATTTTTCTTTAAGGAATTTGATGATAGAATATTGAAATTGGATGAAAAATATTAGATACCCAATTTTTTTATTTTATAAAATATCAAGAAATTAAGAAGTTATGATTAATTGAAAGAAATCTCCATTATGACGTCACAATGCCTCTCATACGAATGAATTCCGTCATTATTTATAAAAATGAAGAAATAAGTGTCTCATATTTTTCATCAAGGCCAAGTACTAGAGGTCCCAGTTAGAGTTAACCGTGAGTTAAGTTTTCTCTCACTCTCATGGGTTTGCCTATCTTCTGTCTCTCTTCCTAAATTGCACTCAACCTTTAGTACTGGCCCTAAATTTTTACATCCAACAATGGAAAAGTTTCATGTAAACCCCCAATTTTGTATAAAAAATGAAACCTCCAACATGTGTGATATTCAATGAGAGGCTAATTGTTTTAGGTTGCATCGTGAAGCATTAAAACAGTCGGCTATTGACCCATTGAGTGGAAAAATTGATGTGAGTATTTTAACGACGGGTATATCAGCAACTGCCAGGAAGCGACGGAATGAAGTGACAGAGGCATTAAGGAAACTGATTGAATCTAAAGGAAAAATTGCTTCACTCAATTATCAAAAGATTCTGGTAGAATTGAAAGAAAGCATGCAAATAGTACGTATACTCTTTTTCCTCTGCTCTCATATATAGAAGGCATATATTTATTCATCCTTTAAGCCTGTTCACGGTAGCATGATTATTAAATATTCTGTTCTTCCCCATGATTTAGTTGGTAACGCGTGAGATGTTTGAAGACTCACTGAAAGAACTGCAGGACATTGGCTTTGTAATGGTTGTTGGGAGGAATACTATACGGGTGTGCTGAAGCAGAAAGTTATATGGAACATCACAGGTTATTATTCAATGTTCCATCTTCCACCATTGTAATCAACCATTTTCTATTTTCCTCATTGTAATAAATATGATTTCCCTCATTTCTTGTGTATTATTCGTGTCCTGATTGGGCACGATTACGAGAACTGAAGGGCGACTAAGGCTCCCGATGGAGCCTGAGTGGCACGCCAGGACGCGGATGAGCAGTTTACATGGTTTACGCGGAGATTAAAACGACGAAAATCGCAATGAATTATCGAGATAGGAGATTTTTTTATATTTCTCCCGAATTCCTGAGGTGAAATACTCCGGGAATTCATAATCAAAAGTTGTCGCCCCGGTTATAGTAATCGTGCCTTGGTTGTTTCTGGTTGCTAATTCCTTGTACATGTAGATATTATCATTTTAATGAACTAATGGTCATTCCGCTTAACGTATTACATAGTCCAAAGAATTACTAAACAAAGCTATCCCTAGGTACTTAGCCGGAAGGGTGCAATAATTAAAAAAACAATCTTATGTACTCGATTGTACATCGTTAATACATGATTGGTAGGAACTAGGAAGATTTTCTTTTGTACATTCACTCATATTACTTATAATTAATTGTTCAATTTTCGCCATGATGCTCGACCTTTTTTTGCTGACCATTTTTCGCCCAGTGTGATTGAGAAACATTGGAGGGGTTGACCGAAGGGGCTTTTAGGTGAAAAAAAATCCTTGTAACAACTGTTAAGAATGAGTCAATCGTAGGACTTTTGGCTATTATTGAAAAATGCTGATCATGAAAATATTCAAAACGCCAAAGGCATTCATGGACTCGGCCTTCAAAATTTTTATGCACACGTAGTTATTACACAGCGTTAATTTCACATGAATTCATCCACATATGGCTGAAATATACCCAAAATGAAACCTATGTTTTTCCACGTTTGATTCTCCACAAGATTATTAAACACATACGCTTTATACATATCTACATATAAACACAATGTATATGATTGTTGTTAATAAATTTAATAAATTTGACCCTTTAATTTTCAAGTTGACCCTTCTGCTACGGCTGCTACTGCAGTTGAGCTCACGGGAAGTTCGCTCAAAGTAGGATGATTGATGATGGGATTATTGGGAAATTCCTCTTCAATCACAACACCAATTTCAAATGTAACTGATGATATAATGTGATGATAAGTGGGTTAAAAGTCTACAAGACAAATGATAATAATTGGGTCCAGTCTAACGCCTCATTAAAGTTGTTCAAGTTTTGGTTCAAAAGTCTTCAAGAGGGAGGAGTGCGCATATACATAGTAGCTGGCAGTAGCGTCCCAGTCATCATTCACAAACACAAACCGGCAATGTTGCTGAATAAAATGGATTTATCGTTATTGAGACATAAATTTCGAGGATGTGTGTTGGGAGCATTATCAGGTGACTGTCTAGGAAGTGCATACGAGGCCGAGAATCCTCTGTCACCTGGTGACATAGTTATCCTGCAAAAGAGATTCGATAAACTGGAGGGACCTGATTTTAAAGGTTAGGAAATTCTTCGAATATTTATGCTTCAATTGTTCAATTTGATTCAATCATTGTAGCACCTGTGATACAATTTACGGATGACTCGGCAATGACGAGGAGTTTGGCACAGTCATTGATTGATAAGAGAGACTTGGATTTATTGGATTTGGCTAAGAAATTTGTGAAAAGTTTTTATCAAGAGCCTAATCGTGGGTATGGAGCTGGTGTGGTGACCGTTAGTACCACAAATATTCAATTATTATAATTTGAATGAGCTATTTTCCTAGAATATTACAGATTCATTGATAATTTTCATCAATCAGGTCTTTCAAAAACTTAGAGGAAATAAATTTACTGATTTGATGGGTCCAGCTAAGGAGCAATTTGATGGACAAGGCTCTTTAGGAAATGGTGCTGCAATGAGAATATCACCAGTCCCACTATTTTCTTATGACAATTATGAACGTTTAGTGGATGTGACGAGGAAACAATCACTACTGACTCACACCCACAAAAATGGAATTAACGGAGCGATTTTACAAGTAAATTTACAACAATGAGTTTTATTATAATTGAAATTCTTATGATTGAAAGTTGAAGATTTTCATTTCATTTAGTTTTACAGGCAATAACAATAGGAAAAACCATTTTACTGGATCCGAATGATCAATTAGACGCCAAGAAATTCATTGACGACTTGATAGAGAAGATGAATGAAATTGAAGACAATGACGAAGAGTTGTGAGTACGCATTTAAATCTCTATTTGTGGACTCAATTTTTCATTATTTGTAATTTTAGTATGGACTTGGATGAAGCTGAAATAAAACCATATAAAACACAACTTATTCTAATAAAAGATATGATTGAGATTGAGTTGAAAAATACGAATAAACTCAATGTTGAACAAGTGATCAAAAATTTGGGAAATTCAGTATCAGCATTGCACTCAGTGCCCACAGCAATATTCTGTTTTCTGTATGCACAGAACCCAATTAAAGGAATTAATACGGATAATCCACTGAGACGAGCTATTCAATATGCCGTGAGTATAGGCGCACAAATTGAATCATAGATTTTATTGAATAGGAATGAATTTTTTCATTGTTGTTTTCAATTTAGATAACCCTTGGTGGTGATACAGACACCATCGCTAGCATGACTGGAGCTATAGCAGGAGCATATTACGGTGATGAGAAAATCAATTCCAATATGTTGAAGCATTGCGAATGTTCAGAGGAGTTTGCTAAACTTGGAGATGAATTGTTCAATATTGTACATAAGAAATAAAAGTTTTGTATGGAAATATAGATTAATTTTTATTGAATAACAATTTGCATTTCTTGAGTGAATCGGTGTCAGAGAATAGCCTTCTCTTCTATCAAAAATAGTGGAATTTGCCTCCCGCTGCAATTCAAATATCAGACTGTTCCACACTAGATATAATCTAGGGGGGTGGGGAAAATCGTGAGTCCCTAGGATTATTCAGTCATACCAGCATGATTGACATTTTATTCTTGTGACATAGAAAGCTGTGAGTTATTTATCAGCTGATTGATAAATCCAGGGAAGAAAGTAATGTCATTTACGCCCCCATATCCTTGAAAATAATTCCATTCACTGTCAAAAGTACAACCATCAGTTTGATTTCCCGTTGATTGATTAGAATGGCTGAAAACAGGGATGTTATCGAGGGATTCATATGTCCCATTTGTATGACTGATTTGAAAACACCAAATCAGCTCACAAAACATTTTGAAGAAGTTCACAATGATGATCCCGAGATATTAAAATCTCTCAAAGGTAAAATATAAAGATCTACTGCATTTCAAGTACCCAATCAACACAATCATTATTTTTCTGTCCTTCAGATTTGTTTGGAAAAGCTAAGAAAAAAATAATGAAACAGGACGAGATAAATGACAGCTTCTCTGAGCCAAATGTATCGATAAGTAAGCGAAGAACTAGTCCTGAAATTAATTGGGGTCTACAAGAAATTGGTAAATCATTGGACTACACATATTATTCGTCTACTAGTTTATTTGGTAATCAATACCCAATTATTGACTCTTAGGTGCCACAAAAAGTCATACAGTTTACTTCAGAGATATCAGAAATTCACGCCTAGAGAGATACTCTGCAGAAACTAATAAATTACTCATTAGATTGGATAAATTGTTGAATAATTTACCAACTGATCCAATTGATCGAAAAGGTAATGATCAAGTCAGTTTTTCTTTCTATTTTCTCTGAAAATCTTACTTCTCATTGTTTCGTTCTCTTCATATTTCAGCTCATGAAAAAACGATAGTTCCTTGGATCGATGATAAAGACGTTAAATTATGTCCAAACTGTGCTAAAAGTTTTCATTTAGCAAGAAGAAAACATCATTGCAGATTGTGTGGTGCTGTAATGTGTCACGATTGCACAATGTTCCTATCTCTATTGGATGCCAGTACGTACCATCAAAATCAGATCCATAATTCATTGGTCAATGATTGTTCAATGTTTTACAGGAAAAATGACAAGCCCAGTGTCTGTCCAGGACGATTCAGCGGTCTCACCAACAGCTCCAGAGTCACCATTAACAGGTAGAATACTTCGGGCTGGCATAGGTCTTACAAAACTTGCACGTTCTCCATCGAGTAGTAGTTTAAATAGTGTTTTGTCATTGATGAATGATCCAGCAAGTGGTGAACAGAATTTTCGATTGTGTATCCACTGTAAAAATCTTCTGGAAGCCAGACAGAGACTACAGACGAGACAGTTTTCTAAACCAATTATCAACAAATTCTATGAGACTATGAGAACTTATATGGAGGAAGCTACAAAATTTATGACCATGTATCAGAAAATGTGGGAGTCTTTCAAGTAATTATTCACTCCAAATGTCCAATGAATTATACATCTGGCTAATTAATATTTCCCAATTAATTTCATTCATATTACAGTCAAGGAGAAACGACATACGATCTTCGAGACGCTCAAATACTGCGCGTTAGGATAGCAAAAATTGGAGAAAATGTAGATAATATAAGCAAAAGAATTCTAGCAATTGGTACAGCGGATGTAGAAAATCCACCCCAGGGGCAAGCGCTGAGATTACATAAGATGATAAGAGCATCAGCAATGATATTTTTAAAAGAACATTTATTGACAATTCCTCCATTGCCAAGTGAAGAAGCGTACCTTGCACTTCAGGAGAAGCGTCAGAAGAGAATCGAGGAACGTGTGGCTTTTGAGAGACAGCTGGAGATTGAAGAGGCATTGAGGGAGAGAAGAAAGGAGCAGAGAAATGATAATAAAAGTGGACCGAGTAGTTCGTCCATTAGAAGTAATGAGGTAAAATTTTTGAGGATTATTTCTAGACTTTCTCTTGAATCAATAACATTAATTTTTTTTCAGCCTGTAATGGAAAAATCTGATGGCTGGGGACCATCAAATGCAGTTGCTATGCTTCCATCAAGCACAATGGATCCAATTATTGAGCAAATGAGCAATTTAAAGTCCTATATTAAACAGGCGCGAGCTGAGTGTAAATACGATGAAGTAGCAACTCTGGAAAGTAATTTGAAGGAACTCCAGAGTGCATACTTTGCCATGAAACAGACGATGGATGACGAGTGAATTGAGAGAAAAAAAAAAAAGAAAAATAATCGAGATTATCAGCTGAGTCGTTGGATGTGTAATATATTTATAAAAATATGCATTCCAATATAAATATGTGCTTGAATACTATTCATTGCATTTGATTTCTCAGTTATTTTACAAAATATATTCTATTAGTAACAAAACATATTTATAAAATAACAACGAGAAGTATTTAATTGGAAATATGTAATCTCTCTTCTTACTATATCACCCAAACAATTTTGTTATCCATTAATTCTTAATTAAACTAATTATGATTTTTCACAAAAAGAAAAAAAAAATGTAGAAGATTATTTATCACTATCTCTCAAAAAATTCTAAAACTGTCACTGGCACATCTTGAATGCTTTCTGAACTCACTGAAGAATCAATCTCTTGTTGGTCAATTTTAATTTCTTCACTCTGTAGTTTGTAATGATCAGTCAGTAATTGAGACATGGCGGGTATATTCAAGTTATCCGATTGTATCGAATCTGTTCTTACTGTTGTGGACCCTTCAGAGGAATCATCTGAGGAAGTTGTTTCAGTGTAAAAACTACTGAAGCTGCTGTCGCTCTTTTGACAAGATTTTATGCCCAATAGGGAGAAACTTGGTAAGAGATTTTTCGATTCTGGAGCATCATCATTCCCCTTCAATTTCTCATCGTCAATAATATCAGAACTGAACTTGATCAAATCACTTTTTTGCTCTTGAACTTGATCGACACTCCCTGAGAATTTTATCAAGTCAGAATTCACACCTTGGAGATTTCCAGCAGGACAGTCCTGTAAGTCGTACATTTTTTGTCCTGAGAAAAGCATTTCTATCACTCCAATATGCGACTGTCTCTCCCCATTCATTTCCACTGTTGATTTGTCCCATAATTCTGCACTCTTTGCATCTATTTCATGATCTGACTCTGGTGAATTAAATTCCTCTAATAATTTTGATACATCTACTGGAGCTGCTGGACCCTCCTGAGGACGTTCTGGAGGATCTTCTGTAACAGTAAATGAACAATCTTCTGATAATGTTTCCAAAACTAAATTTACTATTATTACAACTGACTAATTAACCTTTTAGAATGTCGACTGCTAGATAATCAGCTGCCCTCTGGAGATTCGCCTCCATCAATAGTTGAATCATCGAGCCCACAGTGGGTTTAGCTTTTCCCATTGTACACCATTCCGATAAGAAAACTTCAGCAGCGGGACGATGCTGGTTATTTCCAGCTTCTTCAATTAATCTAAACCAATAGAATGTTATATTTGGCTCCGTTAATTATTAATAGAAATTACGAATGACCATTTACCTGACTTCTTCACTCGTAAAACGTGGAATACTTGTGCAACCTGGCATTTTTATACTGGCCATTAATATCTTCCAGGCGTCTGGGCTCAAGGATCTGGCTAATGAATTTAATTCTCCAATTGACAATTTTCTAATTTCTGTATCCGAGTTTACCATTTCGAAATCACAATAACAGCTGCTTCTAATCTTCTAGCCACAACTTCTGCACAACTGCTGCACAAGTGGGCGTAAATAATACATATACTACTAAATATAGATGTACAATCGTCACGTAAACACAGAATGCATTGGAACTGACTACATTTCCTTTACGAACTTTATGCGACGATTGTACTTCGGAAATCATCGGTACGTATATACGCCCCCCCCCCCCCCCCGCCATTGTGGTCGTGTACTTGGGCCTTTCTCTATTGGTAGAAATTGAGGAGTGGGAGAAAAAAAACAACAGATATTTTATTCAGGAAATGGAAGAATATACAAATTTTACATTTTTTTATAATAATATCACAAACGTGACTGAGTCTTCTTGAACGCATATTCATTGTAAATAAACGAAGTAACAAACTCTGGAAAATCTCTTCTATGAACTAAATCAAGAAACAAATCATAAGCAGTGAAAAGTGTCTCAATCTCTTGAGGATTATTGTAGATATTTGTCGAAATATCTTTCAATATTTCTGCAGCTCGATTTTTCACTAAATCCATAGTAACAAATCCCCCCTCTTCGATATTTGCCTGATGCCTGATCCACTGCCAAATCTGTGATCTAGAAATTTCAGCAGTTGCAGAATCTTCAACCGATCCACTTAATAAAAAATGACCCCTTCCATTGAGCCAATTGTAATTGAAGAGTACAGAAACTCTGATATTATGATCCAATCCCTTCATAGTCACTCCACCCTTTGGTAAACTTAATAAATCCTCCTCTGTTATTATATCTGAAGTTCCTGAATAGGATATTTGATTTTCAAAAGGTCCCCCATAATCTCTCCAAATATTATTCATGTGAGGGACCAATTTAACATCATAAACCATAAATCCATCGACTCCACTTTGTATTTCCATGAGTTTAGCTTCACAAACTCCTCTGAGAATAGTTTCAAATTGTGGATCGTCAGTATTTGGTAATAATTGTGAAGCCATACCTCCAGTAGCATGTGCACCTTTTCTGTGACAGGTCCTAATGACAAGTTCCATATATTTCTTTAAAAAACGTTTACTCATATCAACGTATTTATTCCTATCAGGTAAAAGGAACGATTTATCAGTTCCAAATTTCGATATTATCGATGCTGCATAGTCCCAAATGCCACAATTGAGACCCAACGAGTGCTCTCGGAGCTCGTAAAGAATTCTCTCCAACTCAAAACTCGCAAGAATATTTTCAATCAAAACACAAGCCTTTATCGAGCCATGTGGAATCCTCAGTCTCAATTCACTCCATGAAAAAATGTCATCCCATAATTTTGCTTCTTCTGAGCTCTCGATTTTCGATAGATAAAAAGCTGGACCTGATTCAATGCTATTGAGAATTCTCCCATTATGATAAATAAGGAGGGAAAAATCAAAGATGGGGCCTGGCACTTGTTTTCCACTGATACTCATATTGGCCTCGATCATGTTCCAGGCTCGTGGACGGAGGATGAGGACAGGAGCTTGAGAGATGTTGGGAACGTTTGGGAGACGATTGTGTACAGCTCGAAAAACATTGTGAATCCCTGCAATTTGATTACTCCAAGTTGGACAGTGGCCATCGTCAAAATCCACTTGTATTCCCTGGACGTCAGATTGTAGGGCTGAGGAAAAGTGATTCAGATTGCTGGGGCTCACGTCACCGAGGTCTAGACGTCTATTTTTCAAACGATTACCTAAGATTTATGAAATCAGGAAATTAATTCAATTCTATTTCACTGCTGAATTAAATTTTCTCTTCCTTGTTATTATATTTTTCGTGAGAAATATGATGTAGAGATTATTGCAAACACTTACAAACAGGCGAAACTTTCCAATCATTTTCCTCCAGCATCTGGAATTGTGGGACCTTGAGCTTGCTCTTGAACTCAGACTTTCTTCTCAATCTGTCGCTATAGAGTTTCTCAATTCTCTCCTCAAAGTGCACAGTCAAATCGACCATAAATTCAATAGCACCCTGAGTTAATAATTCGTCAAACTCCTTTTTCAAACCTCTGGGTGCACTGTTCAAAAACACATGCCTGTTGCGTTGATAATTTCTATCGCTACCGATTTTTTGAAATTTCTCTTCTATGATTGAAAGTACAGAGAGAAGATAGTCGTCCATTTTTGTGCGATGGTTATGCATAACTGAGTATGCACTCGTATTATTATTATTATTATTATTTTAAAGAGTTTGGATGGAGAAATGGTGGTGTTTGATGATGATAATGAGCAACTCGGATTGGCTGAACTTAAATACATGCACTTGTTGTGATGCCTCTGTATTGAAACGACGAAAATATACTGCGCAATGTTCATACGTGTCTCTCTTGAATTATTTATGTTTGATTGTTTCAACTCTTTTTTTTTTCTCCTCAATAATTACACAAAATAAGAAAATATCGATTGCGTTCTTATCGATATCTACAGAAGTTTCATCCAATGGTGATCCCCCTTGTTATCGATTTATCAACTGGCTTCCACTCAATTACGTAATACATTCAAGTTTGTTGATCCCATCGGGGAATTTTTATGCTTATCTAATCATTTTTTGAAGTGAGAATGAAAATTGTTATCACAAAAGCCATTTCGATATGTCACTTGCATTCTCATGACTTTTGGCTATTCGCGAACCAAACTGAAATGCTCGTTTTGGAAATGTTGAAGTTTGTTTGAGTCCTAATCTCAATGCACAAAGACGAAGCAGTAATTTGTCACCTAAACCAGGTGGCATTTTCTCAGTAAGACAGCATCTAAAAGAGAAGATTAAGATTGAATAATTCTGACTCTCTCTGTCATCAAGTTTGTTTTTGAATTATTATTTTATTTTTCCAAACCTTTCCCAAGGCTTGAGACTCCTCACATATCTAACGAAATCATCGTCCAAGTATGGCAGCCTCGATTGCCTTCCATGATCCGATACAACTCGATCATCTCTTCCCAAGTTTCTTTCAGCTATCCTAGTGAGTTCAGTGTCTAGTTCCTCAGCTAGTCCCACCCATCCTCGACGTCTCAACGTCGTACGATGCCTGCTGTAGCCCCCAAACAATTCGTCAGCTCCCATTCCCAGGAGGAGAATTCTGCAGGGAGATTCATAAGGTTCTTTGGTATTAGCTAGAGTTCCGGATCCTCTAGCTGCAAACCAGAGTGCACAACCGAGACTCTCGTCTAAAATTGTTTGAAGGGGGTAAATTATGTGACAGATCCTTTCACTTCGGCATTTGTCCAATTCCACTTGAGTTACATTGCTCTATAAGTGAAAGAAATATGTATTTGATTTTACGCATTTTTTTTTTTTTTTTGTTATAAATATCAAATAAAAATATATATTTACCTCAAGAAAATTCCACTGTCTACTGGGAAAGATACTCTCCAATTCTTTCCACGCCTGTCTTCCAGTTTTCCTATCAGGCACCTCAAAATTAATTTCTCTATATCCCTGTGTAGTTTCATCTTTCTCATTGTTCTCATTAATCCTCGTATTCTCTCTGTCTCTCTTCGCCTTTTCAAAGGCAATATTAATTAAATCTATGCTCTCATTCTCCGGTATAAATTCGTGAGCTATTGCAGCTAAAATCGTTGAATCAAGGCCTCCAGAGAACAGTAATCCAATTTTTGGATGTCTACAATTTGTAATTTTCCCCCTCAACTTCAATTTAATACAATCTCTGCAGTAATCAGGTTTCTTCTCAACCCTGAGTCTGACTGATTCCTTCAAACGTTCAAGTATTTCATTGACACATTTGGAAATGTCTGGATCATCCAAAAGATGTTGCATCATGTTTTCAACATTCTCTGTACTAGATATTGAATTTAAAAATGGTATATCTTCCATAAGCGGTTCTGCGGTAATTTTATTCATCTCAGTAGGAAAAATGAAATTTCTGACGTCAATGTCCACCCCTAAACGTTCCTTTAGTCTGTCAATAGCGTCTGTGGTCCCTTGCCAAGGAAATATTGTCAAATTGAATTTATTATCCTTCAAATCCATCATAAAAACACCTACAGACGGTACTTCAATATAATTATCAAGATTTTTACTGGCAACAGATGAAATTATCAGAGATTGTTTCTCTGGTATAATTTTCATCAATAGACTATGTCGTCCAATGAAATCTCTACCGAAATAAAGCATTTGCGATGATTTCTTGTAATAGATGAAGCTAAATGGACCCTCAATCAAACCCAGTATTTGAACGACATCCTCAGTTTCTTCAAGAGATGAGTAAAGACGTTTTGTGTCAGACATGAGAGTCTGTGCAAGTGGACCAGCGAAGATATCTCCATTCCAGAGTAAAATATTTCCTGACGATTCTTGATAGGGCTGAGATGTCATACTGGTACCCTGGGTCCATAGCACCCAACCTCGGAATTCAGCGGACCATCTGTCATTGATATTTGTATTCAAATAATTTGGTGATAAATCATCTGGTCCTCGTCGTTGATTATTGTCTGAACAATCTGCGTAATCAGTAGTTTCTTGTTTCAATTTTTCTTTTGGTCGGTGGACAACACAACAGAATATACCACACATGTTGGCTTTTTATAAATTATTAGAAAAAGTACACGTGCAACACACACGCGCACACATATACTTTTGCTCCCCCTTTTGGGCACATGTTCAATTTGGGAACGAGCTATTGACGATTGTTTTTCGATATAATTATTGTGAATACGTGAGCAAGTTATCGATAATAATGGCTGGAGGTACAAAAGCACAAGGGGCTTTCCAACCGGTGAGTTGATAGATTAGAATAATTCTTCAGAGTGTCTGTCGAAATTGTTGAAAAACATTGGTAAATATACTCTAACCTCTTTCGTCGCATTACAGGACTCTGATATTCATATTTCCTACGAGGATCAACAAAAAATAAATAAATTTGCCAAGCAAAATGCCCAAATGGATGATTTGAAAGAGGAATTGAAAATTAGACAGGTAAATTTTTTGGTTAGAATGAAATATCTTTGCATCGTGTAATTACCATAAATGGTCATGTCATTGATATTCTTGGTATCTTTAGAATGATTTAAAAAATCTAGAGGATGCTTGTGATGAATTAGCACTTATGGATGATGATGCCAAAATACCATACAGAATTGGAGATCTGTTTGTTAATCAGGATCTCGAAAAGACACAGGTACAATTTTACTATTTAATTCAGAGATATTCATCGAAAATGTCTTATTTTGCCGTTAAAAAACTAAACTCTTCTTAATTCTATCGCAGAAATGCTTGGAGGAGGCTAAAGAGAAGAAGCTCGCTGAAATATCTGAATTGGAGACCAAGTGCTCCAACCTCAAGGCTATAATGACCGACCTGAAAGCTCAACTCTACGCTAAATTTGGAAGTCATATTAATCTAGAGACTGATGAGGATTAAAAGAATTTTATGAGAAAAAAAGAAAAAAATCCAAAACGCTTAATTTCATTTACAATAAACAACTTTGCAATCATATTCTTCATATTAATGTCAGACTAGGACATCATGCACGCTATCGCGTGTGCGACGACCTTGTAGTCAAGAGGGAATGTCAAAATTTTGAACCTTTCCAAAAAATCAATTTTTTTTCATTTTCTCGGAAACCAAAGGAGATAGCGACTTCTAGTCTTTCGCAATCAATTGCTGAGATGATTCGATCTCTAGGGGATTATGATAGTGCGAATATCGCGGAAAATGTTGAAAAAAAAAAATTTTGAAGAAAAAGACCTTACGAAACACTTTAGGCAATGACTCTAAATACGTTTGAGGGGATTGTCAATCATTTGAAAAATGCCTAGTACCTTCGACTCTCTACCAACCATTTGCGCGGATAATTTTAGTCGGCACCTCAGTGAGTTCAAGTGTTTCGTATGAGGGAATAGGTACTCGGGCTGCAGATATTACCGGGTGTGCCGCAAAGCCGGCTCGAATACTCTCGTTATTATTAGTCAACGATTTGCTCTTCAGTTTCTGCTCATCATTACAGAATTTATTGGTAACAATAAGTAGTCTTATTTCATGTAACACTAGAATTTTGTCTTTTTCTCGCTCATATACGTACAATTATTCTTGCGACCACAGACTATTTATATCATAATCTGTTGATTTAATTTGAATCATTAGAGAAGTGGAAACTCCTTTCGCAACGAAATTTTATCACGAAAATTCAGGGGAACACGATTTAATTATTTTCTTTAAGCAGTGATTTTCGATATCATCGAGTGATTCCATTAATGAATTGAAAGATTTAAAAAAAAAAAAAAAATGGATGTAGCTAGAGATTTGATATTAATGATGAAATCGAAATGCAAATCTCACGTGGGATATGGTCTTCAAGATGAATGTGAGAGTCTAGTGGGTCACATTTTGGAGAATATGGCAAAGTCGCAGATGCCAGTCCTCAAGATAGATAAGAAAAACGACGATACTTGTATAAAATATCGAGAAGAAGGTAACGCAGTTTTTAGGATCAATCAATTTCTTAATAAATAGCATTCTGTAATTCCTATTAATCGATCATACAGGAAATGAATATTTCGTTGCTGGAGATGATTTAAAAGCTATTGAAACATATACAAAGAGTCTGGCATATGCTAAAACAAATCAACAAATGGCCTATGCCCATGCAAATCGTTCAGCTGCACTTTATCGAAAGAAAATGTACCAAGAGTGTATTATGGATGTGAAAGAGGCCTTGGAACTCGATTATCCAGAGGAGAAACGTAAAAGATTGGAGGAGAGAGGATTGAAAGCTATAGCAGAACTAGCGAAACAATTAAATATTAAATCTACTGATGAAGTTGATACAAATGTGGAAAATTCATTACTTACCCAAGTCGAGTCCTCTCAGGAGAAAAAGTTTCCTCTCATTTCTGCAGGAGAATCCGATGAATCTTCCAGAAAGTGTGAAGAGTCTCGAGTGCTTCAGGAGATACCAGTGCCTGAGACCAATCTTTTAGGGACTTTTGTGAAGCCCAGATACCTTCAGCATCCTGATTACATTTCATTTCCTCATGGATCAAGTACAGAAGCTCCTGCTAATAGTGATGGGATTCAAATATCTTTCTCAAAGGAGTACGGGAGACATTTGATTGCTACTAAGGAGTTTAAGCCTGGGGATATTCTTACGATGGAAAAACCTTTTTCTTGGGTAATCTACAGGGACAAGTAAGTGATATAAATCATTAGTAAATTTGATACATAGATATATTTAATTCATCTCGAAAATATCTAGAAAAATATATGAGTTCAGTATTCAAACTACTACTTTCTTTACATTTTGCAATATTAAAAATACTTAAGATAAACACCTCTTAAGATTCTATACACACTGCCACCACTGTCTGGAGCGTTGTTACGCTCTGTTACCCTGTCCAGAGTGTCCAATATCCCAATATTGTTCGGAAAAATGTAGAAAATTGGATTGGGAGTGGGCACATAGAATTGAATGTCCAGTTTTATCTGGTCTCGTAAATCTTTTGAATGTTGACGAGGATAAAGTCCGTATGGTGATGAAAATTATAAGAATGCTGATGCCTGCAACATTGAATGGAAAAAAGATTGAAGAGTTGAGACGGGACATGAAAAACGCTGAGATGAATCCGGGTAATTCACTTCCATTTGTAATAAGATCATAAATATATATATATATATATATTTTCATCACGCTGTGCCAAAAAGTGACTTTTCAGGCACGCTTCGCATGCCTCAAAAGTCCCTTTTTAACACATTGTGATGAAAAATGTTGTTCGATACTCGTGGGGAAAGTGTTTTTTGACTTGTAGGATTATATCACTCGCCTTCGGCTCGTGCTATAAACCTCCTACAAGTCAAAAAGCACTTTTCCGCACTTGTATCGAAATATACTAATAAATATGAATGTGAATGTGATATTGAATAATGCTTTATGCAGATGATAGAACAGCTGGTTTCACTGACACGGGAATTCTGGATAGCAAGAGTCCAAGATCGGCTTTGAGTTTGGCAACTAATATGATTACAAGGCCTATTATTGGAATAAGTGCATTTGCCTGTGTTTCTGCACTTGCTGCTATGCTTTTAGCAACTCAAACACAATTTTTTGGAAGGAAATACAAGTGGAATGAGCTCAGAGACATGAATAAATATATGGATATTAAATTTTGTGGAAGTTTAATGCTCAGGGCCTGTGTCATTACTTCCTCCAACTGTTTTTCAGTAAAGTTACTTGTAATAATTACTAAAAACTACCTCATCTACATATTAAATGATATTTTTTTCAATACTTTAGATTCAACCTGAACCCGGCGTGAAATCAGGATCAGGATTGTATGTAACGCATAGTCTGTACAATCACTCTTGCGCTCCAAATACATTCAGACACTTTGAGGGACTTACCATGATAACTCGTGCTATGGAGCCCATTCATCCGGGTGATCAAATATTTACAGGCTATGGGGCTGACTACTCGTACATGGCACTAGCCCAGAGAAAGGAGAAACTTATGGAGGAGTATTTTTTCGATTGTCAATGTCCAGCTTGTAAAAATGATTGGCCAACGTATGATGAAATACTTAAAAATCACATTGGTTCCATCACCAAGAATAAAAAACTCGTCCAACGTCTGAAACCATACAAACAGAGATTACTTGCTAACAAGTATGACATTGAAGCTGTTAGGGAAGTACTTTGTATACTTCATGGTGAAGTTGAAATGCCGTGTGAAGAGATTTTACATGGTGTTCAGTATCTGAGAAGTTTTTACTTGGGTAAATTGAATAAAAGTCGTTGATTATTGCTTATTCGCTACTCTTGCTTTTCTCAGTTATTTCTCGCTTCAATGGCTGCAGCAGCTTCATTTATTGAGCCAATGGATATTTCAATGTTTTATTGTGTGATTTTTAGATCCCTAGAAACTCCGATGGGAATTCATCATTTATATGGGAGAGATGATGGATTTCAAGTTTTTTTTCTTTTCTTTATTTAGTTATTCAAATATTACATACATCGTGACTGGATTGAATACATTGTACACATAAAAGGTAGATGGAAAATAATATCTAAACACTGATTTTATTCTAAGAATAATTAAATCAAGTGTAAGGATAATTCAGCAGTGATGCAATGAAACGTTATAGGACAGAATAAAATATAATATTGAATTCTTCACATGTTGTTAAAATCTATTCCTCTTAGATTTCTAAATGTTTCCCAAAAACCAATTCACTACTGATTTCAATTATAATATTCTATAATTTCATCACTTATCCTCTGAATGATGCTGTAAAAAGTTATAATTTATAAAGTAACATGAAATAATAAGTGATGGAATTATTATTCCCTTCCAGTGAACTACTAAAGTTAATGTAATTAATCAATTGCTTTTGTTCATTTTCAATCTGGATTCTACACATAGAAAAAATGAAATAAACACTGTGTACTTGTAATTAATGATGAATCGACAAATGAGCTGTGAAAACAAAGAGCTTAAAATTAGGGGATAATAATTTAGAGACGATTTATATTGGGAAATGCAGCAAAAAGTGGCTGAGAGGATGAACCTGTTGTTGATTGAGGATCTCCAATGCTTTTCAGTAGGTTTCCTTGTAGTAGACTGTCAAGTGCTTTCTGCACCGTAGGATCATTCAGAAGTGGAGATGGAGTCACCCCAGTTGCAGCTGTTGAAGTTGTTGATGTGTCTGCCAGTAATAGGATAAAATACTTGCATCAAAACTTCTCTAATTTTTACAATTTATTAATATTATTCTCAAGAATGGTTTTAAAATTGAGATCTGTATTTTGTACCTTTTTGTCACCACTTTTTTTTTTTGTTTAAATTTTTTTTTCTCAAGTAAATCAAATATCACCCGCGACTTATTTCCGAACCGTGAATGATGCAAATGAGTGTAAAGTCACGATTTTGAAAAATCAAATGCAGCCGAATGAGACTAAAGCCCAGGTAATCACCGTATTATTTTTCCTCGTGATTCTTCAAAAATGTGCAAAAATAATGCAACAAAAATCACGGTTACTAGGTAGATTTGCGAGAAGAAAAAACAAGAAAATAAAACGAATTCTGAAAATTTGCAATTGCATAATTAAAGAACGGGCGCAAGGCGCACCATAAATTTTTCTCGTTACAATTTCATCATTTCTATTTAAACTTTTATTGTTACCGCTTAAAATTTGAAATTTGACTGTCAATCAACAGCCAAGGAGTGTGCAAAGTGTTGAAAAATATGACCAACTTGCTATTGCAATCAATAACTCGGAAATCTTGAATCTTTTGGATTAATCGCAATGTAAAATTTTGTGTAATTTTTTGAAATAATCCTAAACGTCAAAATTCATTTAATCAAACTGATTGCCAAGTTATGTTTACCTGCTGCCCATGTTGCTGGTGGTACTGGAGCTGGTGCTGGTACTGGACTGGGTATAGGTGCATTAGCATTGGCTCTGTTGCTATTGAGAATATTTAATATTCTTGATTGTAACTCCGCCTGTTTGGGATCACTCATGCCCAGAGTTGTTGCTGGAAGATCTTTGGCATCTCCAAGCTCAATTTGTACCTGCTCTTCACGTTTTATCTCCAGATACTTTATCACTCGATCATGTTGAAGCACTGTCAATTGATGATTATCAGCCAACATATTGAGGAGCACCTGAATGGCATCTGGATGACGATCACTGGTGAATGGAGTGTTCAAGGGCACTCCACGACCACCTGACTTGAAGTTACTGAAGTCACGACTTATGAGATTCAGGGCATCTTCAACTGGCATATTTCGGTGCTCTAGACATAATTAACAAAATATATTATTGATAATTATTGAGATTTTATTGACATTATTTCTTCATTCTCGAGATACTTATATAAATAAATATCATATTGAATTCTTACCCTGTGGTAATCCATGCAGAATATTCAAGGTCAGTGAATGATGCTCGAGATTAATTGGCATTACAACAACAGCATATAGACACCCTCTGTTAGCAATGTTTCCAAGGACTCGACTGAGTGAAACTTCCTCATTAGGAAATAATAGATCAACAGTAAGTCCTATTTTCTTGAGTCTCGCTTCAATTGCCTCAGCATACTCAGTCAAGTTCTTATGAACAACAATGATTTCACAATCATTTTTATCAACAACTGGTGGATAATCAGGTGGTCCCATTGGTCTGAAATTAGGTCCAGGCATCATATCCTTGAAACGATCATCAAATCGTCCAAGAGGCTCATTGTAATTGTCCCTGGGTCCAAATGCATTGCCCCCTCTCATCTTATTCATCTCCCACTCTCTTGCCATATCATCATTACCCCCTCTGTTTCCTCGATTCAATGGACTTCTATCTCTGAAGTTATTTCCCCCCAAATTATCACGATTTTTATTTCTGTTTTTACCTCCACGACTTCCTCTGGTTCTCGTCTGATTGTTTCCCTGATTATTCTGATTTTTATTATTTTGATTATTCTGATTGTTACCAGGACGATTCTGATTCTGATTATTATTATTATTATTATTTCCCTTTCCCTGATTATTAGATCCACTATTAGGATTTGAACCATTAGAATTACCTCCAGATGTACTACCCCCACCTGCTGTATCCTCAAATCTGTTCTCATTCTGTTGATTGAATGACTCCTCTTCTTCTTTCTCTTGATTACTGTTGAAGGAATTATTGTTCTGGGTATTTTCAGTGAATTTCTGATCACCCTCGGCATCCTCCTCATCATTGTCTTCAGTAAAGTCACACTGAGATTGAGGATTCTCAGCTGACTTTGGGGGTTCCTCGAAGGAGGAATTCGGAGCAGTTGATGAGGTGTTGAAGGATTGATTTGTACTGTTGAAGTTTTGATTCTTGTTGCCTCCAAACATCTGACTTCCAGAAGAGCTAGAGTAGTTGTTATGCTGTTGGGGGTTTCTATTGGAGAATTGATTGTTCCCAAGTGTGTTGCCGTCTTTCTTTGCTGGTTTTACGTCTGAAATCAGGACAATCGTGGAAGCTTTAATTTCCATTTTTGGAATTTATTTCAGTAATGCAATGGTAAAATCAAATAGAATAGTCAAATTTTTTTTTTTTTTTTTTTTTAAACAAGTTCATATATATTCTCTCCAATAGATTAAAAATAATATCATACCAATTCGTCTCCCCTTGTACATCTGACCATCCTCATTTCGAATGGCAGCATGGGCAGATTCTTCATTCTCAAACTGCACAAAACCAAATCCACGATTCATCAATGCTCCAATAACAGGTCCATACTTGGAGAAATGCTCCTCAAGATCCATTTTTGTCATTTCATCAGTCTGTAGATGTCCTACGAATATACGACAACTCGCTGTATTGGGATCTTTCAGTAATCGTGCACTCATCTTGACTGATTTGTATATATGTACCCTATTTGCTCCTGAGACAAAAACATTGAGAATCAGTCTATTGTAATTGAAAATTCGGAGGTTAAACAGGGGAGAGATTGTTGGAGAATTGATGAGATTACATGAGATAACTGGAGGATAGTGTTTTTTACATGAACCTTTACCTGTTATATTAGTCCACAATCACTCAATCACACTGTATGATAGTAGGATTAAGGAATGATTTCAGATAGAACGTAGATGTAGAACATTTGCCTGCAATCTGTCCGGGCGTTAAATCTCTTGAGCTTGTGAGTTCTTCGACCAACCGCTTGGGACCAATGGCGCCAACTGCGGTTGAAAAAAATATACAATAATGGGAAGAATTGAGAGTTTGTTGAAGAATTTGCAAAATAATTACGTTAATGAGTTGATGTATTGCAATATTGTTTTGAAGTACCAAATATTCTTATCGAGGACAGGTCTCTCAGAAGAAAAAACCTAAAGAAAAAAAAAATAAAGGTCCCACCGAGATTTGAACTCGGATCGCTGGATTCAGAGTCCAGAGTGCTAACCATTACACCATGGAACCTCATGGATGATGATTATTGGTTAGCGGAGTGGGCTTAAAATTGTCTGTTACCGTTAACAAACCAACAATTAAATTCTGGTTCCAGGGTAAAGGGTGCAGTACTCAATAAATGATTAACCACGAAGAAGAGCATGTGCACACTTTTGTGACTCAGAAGCGAAGGAAATATCAATATCAATTAAAACAGAGGCAGCGACGTTGAGGTTAGAATGCCACGTTGAAAGCCAGAGGAAATAGCGATCGTTGAAGATTTCCTTAGGGAAAAAGGGCCTGCGTCAGTATTACAGGATGAAATTGAAGAGCTGGCTGCATTACTACCGAATAGATCAGCACCTGGGGTAAAAAAAGATCTTGGAGATAAGAACACAGCAGAGAGCAGAGCGAAGACGGGCTCAGCCGAGGCCGAGGAATGTAGCAACTGCCAGATGGACAGAGGATGAGCAGAGGTTAGTAGAGGCGTTTAATAACCAACAAGGGGCATCCGTGAACGCAAGGCTTGAAGCAATTCGTCACGAGTTTGAGGGCTGGTCAGTGGCCACCCTCAAGAATAGGTTGAGAGCAAAATACCCAAATGTCCTCTACAGAAGGCAAGTGAATATAGGAGCCCTTGGCGTTGAAGACGCTAAGGAGGTAGTACATGCTGAAGTGGACCCTAATGTATTGGAGAGAGAAGAACAGGAGGAGACTGAAAGACTGGAGGAGCAGCCAGTTGTGAACGACCCTGAAGAAATTGACTTGAATAACAACAGTCCGACCCAGAGACATAGACGAGGGGTTCGCAGAGGGTGACGACGCAGCTGAGGTCCCTGATAACATGGTGGCGATGTTTAGGAGTACACTGAGAGCTCTAAAAAAGGACAGTAAGAGTCCTCGGTTCAGGTCAATGGCAATTGAGAATAGAGTACATAAAGTAAATCAGGTATACCTTGATTCCTTTCTAAGACATGAAATCAAAGTTATCAGGGAAGAGTCAACCCGTGACGAGAGAGAGAAAAGAGATCAAGATAGCGATCCGCGCAGCTGTGGTCGTGTTGAAGGATCTGACTGACCCGACAGTATGATGATAAAGAGGCCTCTCCGACACATGTCATCCATAGCGGTGACAGTCTTCCTCTTGGTGTGCTCGGTGTAGGTGACAGCATCACGGATGACATTTTCAAGGAAGACCTTGAGTACACCACGAGTTTCTTCACCACTTCGACGAGCGAGACGGCGGATAGCTGGTTTGGTGATTCCCTGGATGTTGTCACGAAGAACTTTACGATGGCGTTTGGCTCCTCTTTTTCCCAATCCTTTTCCTCCTTTACTGCGTCCAGTCATTTTGGCTCTGGATTGAAGAAGACGTCAATACGACACGAGGTAGTGTGATCGAATGATATCGAAAATTAAAAAATGGTCCCTTTATATAGGTTTCCAATACCACAACTCCCACTCCTTGGAAATCAACCAATTAGAGTTGAACGTATGTATATTTCTCCCTCTACTGTTCTTTAATCCAATGGGAATGAGTTATGGTATTATATATAAAGGGTAATTGCATCAAAATTTATAATTCCTGAACGAGTTGAAGATGGCACGGGAACTCAATACAACCGATCGATGCTAGCGATTAATGAAATTGGGGAATAGTTGTCCGCATAAATTCCTGCAATAAGAAGATGAATATTTGACGAGCATGGCTTATGTGACTGACACTGCAACAGTTGAAGAAGTCAACAGAGTAGAAGAAGTCTACATACAATGAAATTACGATAAAGTTATAAAGGAGACTGGTATGAGCCCCAAGAGAATATAATTAATATTATTTAATTTTTAATAGCTTCGGCTGATATGGGGAATCCAAATCACGTTTGATTTTCTTAATTAAATATCTCTACGCTACATATGCGCGCAATGCACTACTTTGCTGCGCCGCGCATGCGAAGAATATTTTTCGATTATTAATTCTATGTGTTTATCATTCAATCTTATCATCTATCTCAAAGACAAATTTATTATATATTTTCAGAAATTCCTACACTTTTCAGAACTTTTTTCCGAAGTTCCGACATTTTTTTTGCATACATATCTCAATCTCAACACAAAGAGTGTTGTTTTTTTTTTTCTTTCGAGTGAATTGAGATACTGTAGATGGAGTGTCGATCGTCCCTAACCAAACTACTGGCACATATAATAATACATACATACAATAGCGTCGATGCCAAATAAAGACACTTCCAGAAAAAGTTTAATATCTGCTCTATGGACTGTGAGTGCGTGTCTAAAGACTGTTTGTGTTTTTCACTCCAAAAAACAATAAGTAAACCCTCAGATAACATCCAGTCCTTGATACACTGGTGTTTGAATGTTCATCTCCCTTGCCAATGATGTACTACATGAACGATGGACCAAACGAGGATATCTAAGAATAATAAATATTAGTAGGTACACTAAACGAATCATAACGTGAACGTAATTGAGGGGAAATTCCGTTAAAATATAGTTGTTATAATGCTACGAGTATTTTTGTTTGATCGAGTGTGTTTTTTGTGTCTGTGTCTCAGCAAGAAAAATTGCCAACATACGTCGTTTAACTCGAGACTCCGAAGATTATCAACACTCGCTAATGAGAATAAAAGTCAATTTTTCATTGAATAAATTGTAATTAAGACAAAATTCAGAATTTCACAAATGTTGATTAAGGTATATTATAATGCAAATCAATTTTCATTTTAATCCTTCATAATAATTTACTTCATGTTCTCAATATTGATGATGAAATGTTGTCCTCAATTGGATTGGATTTCACAGAAATAGCAATGGTTGGAACAGACAGAGAGTATGCAGTTGTACAGTGGTCTGGTCATGCAGCAAGTATCACAGAGAGATTCAGTGGCCTCTTGGCACGTCAGGCACTCGTTGATGTTACGTTATTATGCCAAAATCAGGAACTACGTGTTCATAAACTTGTACTTGCATCCAGCAGTCTCTATTTTGAGGTAATAATAATAATCAATTAATTAATTAATTAAAAACTCAGTATTTAAACTTTTCAATTTTTGATGTTAATTTTATTTTATTTGGGACTTTTAGGAGATACTTGAGGAGGATTTAGGCCAGGAACCAACCATCATACTGAACAATCTTCATTTTAATATTCTCAAGGCAATGATTGAATTTATGTATTGTGGAGAAACAAAAATAGCCTACTGTCAGTTACAATCACTTCTCAATGCTGCACGAGTATTCAAAGTGAGTACAAACACATTTATCGGATCGTTCTCATTCAGCACTTTTTTTAAGTAGCTCGTGGGATTGAATGATTTTTCTTCTAATGGTCACTAATAATAATTCATATATATATATAGGTATACTATCAAACAAAACCTAATTGTATTTTTTCAATACTCAGGTTAAACATCTTGAGTCACTAGTCAACTCGATACTAGACACAAAAATTAAATCAGACTGTGACTCTCCACACTTTCACGAGTCTACCAACGAGGAAGAAAACTCATTATTTTCATCACTCAATAACTGCACCCACTTCCAATCTCCCGACAATGATCTAGAGTATTTATCACAATCCACCGATATATTTGAAGATTCAAAAATCAGCAGCGATTCCGCAACTCCAGAAATTGCAGTGAATATAGAAGAACAACTCGAGCCTCGTAATTGTAGCCTCTCACAAGTACAACTATCTCCAAAAGCAGAAAAGCCCCACGATGATCAATCAGATTCACCAGGTGGAATTGGACAATGCTCACGTGTCTATACTCACAAAAAACGTAAATTGCTAAACAAAAAGAAATCATCACAATTCACACCTCTGAAGTTGCATCAACTTTGTGACTCGTTAACAACAGATTACATCGATCTATCTTATGATAAAAACTGTGATAACTCCTCCTCCTCCTCCTCCTCCTCCTCCACAATTAATCTCGAGACCGAGTACATCTTTAGCCTTCATTCGGAGAATATACAATCCACATGTCACCTAAATTCCCCAAATTACTCAATAACCGACAAACACAAAAGTATTTACGACGATTTAAATATTCACGAATTGACTGTTTCGAGCTACAAAAATATTCGATCAGAAATCAAGAAATTATACTCTGATACAAATCAATGCAACAGCAGTAGCAGCACACCTGTATTGAGACGAAGTGTCAGGCTCAATCAATTGGAAAACGATGACACTGTTATCGGCAACAATAACCAAAGTATCAACTATCGAAAGACTAGAGACTACAAGAAACTACAGAAACAGCAGTTGAAGAAATTAAAAAAATTTAGCAGAATAAAATCAATGAGATTGAATAATGGAAAAAATAAAAATTCAGAGTCAAGAGTATCAGACGAGAATAGAAAACATCATGCAAACAATTCAAGATCTCTGAAAGGTTGTGGCAAAAAAATAATAAAGACTCCCGGTAAATGTTCACTGTCCAATGAAGAGCACAAGAGTAGTAATAAAAATAATCCTAGAGATGAAGATGAAAGAATTGATACGATAGAGTCTCTAAATAATTATCATAATAATAATAATAATAATAATAATAGTGATTATATTCCAGTGAAACTAAACACAATAGCATCTGTGGATCGTTCACTCTGGGGTGACATGTCGGATTTACTTGATAATTGTCATAATAATACAGTAGAGCTATCCAATAACTCACAGAGCAAGGAAATACCTTTTGCTGTTGGTCTACTGCCTCTTAGAGCTGCTTTGGAAAGAATGCAAGCTATACCCGATTATCAACCGAGAAAAACGAGGTCCTCCTCTGTTGCACCGTACAAATTTGATTCTTGTGGAGTCAAGAGAAAGGCAAATTGTAGTGACCACTTTGAGTCCATTGTGATTGGTAAGAAAAAGTATATTCCTGATGATAGAGCGATCGATGAGTCTGACACTGTCTGCCATATTCACATACACACGTCTTCCCAGTCATCGGAAAATAAAATTATCCAAGCCAAACCATTTATGCAGATTGAATCAACATCGGATACACCATGACACAGGAGGTGTCGATCAAATTATTTATCATTTTTAAGAAATTTTCGATAATTCAACAAGCAGCCGCATGTGATAATTTTGACTATTATTACTTGATCCCCATATAAAATTGATAGCTATATTTCTTTCATTTTTAATGAATTAGATTAATTTAAGAGGTTTATTAACGTTAAATAAGTAGTAAAGAGCCAAACAGAATAATCCATTGGGAATGTTTTTTCATCATTTTGTTGTAAGAGGAAAGGCTATTTTTGGTACTATTTTTTTTTTGTGGTTGCTATCGGAAATAATCGCTCAAATGAAATGCAGGAATGCCAGTGTATCTGTGATGGATTGAGGGAGTAGGAGGCAAAATTAATTGCCGAATTCAAATACTTCAAGAAACTCTTCTGTAACAGAGATTCAATTCATTATCGATATAAATAAAAATATTTATATGAATAATTTTCATTTATGGTTGCTACATTGTAATTATTGGTTAACATTCGTCATATTGGTATTCATCCCATGAAATTATATGTGTATAGAGATATATTATGTATGATCATTTTGTGTAATAATGACGTTTATTTTTGATCATTTAGAAAAAAATAATCCGACAAAAAATAACGTAGGATATACTTTGTTAATGAAATTTGCGAGGTGATGAACATATTTTTTCAAATAATAAAATTTCTAATATACATCACACTCTCTACTTTACTTCTCTCTCTCTCTCTCTCTCTCACTCTCTCGTCGTAAATCGTCGAAAAATCCCTCAACCAAATAACAAAGAATATAATTGTTCAGTAATCAATTTGGATTTCCTCAGTGCGGTTGCTACTGTAAACAAATGTAGGGAAAAAAAAATCCATAATCCCTTCTATGGCATCAACAATGCAGCTAAATTACTGCAAGTAGAATCAGATATGTAACGTGTGTGCGCCGAATCGGCAGGTGCTTTACTACACTGTAGAAAGGACGAAAAGGAAAATAATGAAAGGAAGATGCTGTTGGATGTCTCTCTGTGTAAACCCCTCCATCACTTCATGTATCATAAATCAAATCAAATTTTTCGTTTATGATCGAAAAATGGACAGTTTCAGATTTCATTTAAATTGTATTACTATCTACTAAGAGTGACTGATGGGACAACGCAGTGTATAGTGGCCACATTGCAATCAATGAACGTTTATTGATCTCATTCCTATATACATACGCTTGATTCTATTCAACACATTCAGGGACGGATCACTGATATATTTTTCAACTATTCCCCCTTCCAGCGTGATAAATTATAATACAGAGAGTTTTTTCCATTTTTTTTTTCAATCACGAGAGATGTATAATTCAATAGCAGACTGATTGACAGAAATGAGTAGAATTCGAATTTTCATCAAATATTAACAAACAATTGTTTTTTTTTTTTTTATAAATCTGCTGTCTTATTATCGAGAAAAAATCTGCATTTCCAAGATGAAAACACACAATCCATCTCATTTTCATGACTTTTGTATTTTGATAACTTTACCGCCACAAAACACACACACACACGACACAACACTCCTCCTATCCGTAAGATGTCCTTCCTGTGTACCTCTAAAGATGACTTGCAATTGGTCACATCGAAAGTAGTACCAGACATGTGTTTAGTTTCCCGCTTCAACCGGATTGTTATTGTGTGATGCGATGGGTAATGGAAAAAAAAAAAAAAAAGTTATATGTGTGAAAAATAAAAATGTCGAGAGGGGAAAAAAGAGAGCAGTAATGGGTCCCTATTTTTTTTTAAAAAAGATGGTGTACCGTGGAGGCCAAGGCGTGCAGTAGTAGAGGGAAAAGGAGGGAAAAAAAAAAAAAAAAAAAAAAAAGCGAAACGGGCAGTACATACTACAAAGCAATGCCGTGGTATGCCACCAACACTAGCGGACTAAAAGGTGAGCCGTGAGCGTAGGGCCTAGGCAAGCAAATCGAATCGACGTTGGGTTTGGTTGGCTCTCTGGCACGGTGGTGGCTCTGTTCTGTTCTGTTCTTGATAGTGTGACCAAGAACACACAAACCGTGGTGTATCCCCCTGTCCGTCATATTCCCGGTTTGAAAGCAAGGTTGCGACTAGTTGTTGCGACGCAGGAAGGTGCAGTGAATAGTCTGGTGGTTCATTGAGACAAGATAAATAATAGCAACAATTATTTAGTTGGAGTTTAAACAGTTGATTATTCAAGTGGTAACGAGATATTTTGTGCATCCACCGGCCATGGAGAAGCGGATAGAACTTGAGAAGAGAGGACGGAATCCCGCCGAAGTAAGATTTTTAAAGTTTCAACATATTTTTTACAATTTTTTTTTTCTTTTAATTTCTTTCCAATTCTTGATTCACCAATCAAACCCATTGTGAATTGACTCGCCTCGACTGTACTGGGTTCACGTGAATATTTGGGAAAGCATTTTTCATTGGGGAGATTTTGTCCTGTTTTCAGGGTATTTTTTCACAATCAAGGGGTTTTCTTTTCCCATCTTTTTCAATATTCGGGACGAAGATAGTGATTTTCGGGCTTTATTTTTGGGCGAACGGAACAGAGGGATGGCAAATAACGACAACACGCGATAATCATAAAGCATTTGTGCAAGTTTTGTGGGGCCTCTTTCTGTTAATGTCCACATTTAATGTTTGATTGAAATAAATGATCCATTGAATTTTTATCGATGAGAAAAGTCGCGTGCCTTCATCAAATAGCCCGTGGACAGTGCTTCACGATGCCGACACGAGAGAAGAAGCTACGACAACAGCAGGCATGGCGCGGTCACACGCTCTGAAGGGGGGGAAAAAAAAAGAGGGATTTCCTTAATTTATCAAATTTTTTTCCTTCTCTTCACTCATTAGATTCCAATCTAGAATTGAATACTTGTCTATCAAATTTATTATAAATCATTTTTTGGACACTAGTATTAGGACGTTAGGATATTGTTCAAGTGTTTTGTTATTTCACAGAATTTATTCTCTTGTCGACGGGTATTATTAAAAGTTGGAAGAAATTTTGGGGGTTACGATATTGCAAATGTCCCCAAAATCCTGAAGCAATGGGCCAGCGGTGTTGCAACAACAGCAGGTACCCTCCAGACGTGTACACCGATGGGGCCATTTAAAATCCTAATGCGTAGCATCGTTGTCCATTTTTCTGTATAAATATCGGTTTCATACGAAATGGCAAATAAAATTACTCAAAATTGTTTGCAAAAAAATTGGGATTATAACAAATTATAACACTTATAACAAACTCAATAGAAGTATCAAGCCTTTCTAGAATTGGTCCCTCATTTTTTTTTCACTGTTACTGCAATGTATTTCTAAAAATTAATATGATAGGATATTAATGTGGATGTTAAATGGGGTTTTTTCTCTCCCCAGAGTCCCTTACTTGGCCTTCTTCACTTATCAATTACAGGCTCTAATTTAATTCTACTCATGCATCCCAATGAATTCAATCAACCTCAGTGGAAAAAAAAAATTTCACTCTTTGTTTTACTTTTTTTCGATGAATAACAAATTTTAGATAATCAACCGTGTAAACTTGAATAAATTCTCATAAATGTAGAACTGGAGTGCATTTACGAATTCATGGGTTCACAACGTGCGGCTAATTGCTCTTGGGTATTAATGACACGTAGGCCAAAATGTCACATCGGATCAATAAAAAATTTATAGAATATATCAGCCAATTAATCAATGCTTTTGCTGCTTCGCGATCCCAAAGAATGCATTGGGAAAAGAGAAACGCAGATAGCTCAAAATTAATTGATAAACAAATTTTCTTCTCACCTTGACTTGATTCAAGGTTTTCTTTCAAATTCCAAATTTTGTTTAAAATTAAATTGTATGCCTTCATATGGTAAAATAACCCTTTCTCAACACTTTTCAAATGAAAACATTCTTTCCATTTGTAATTTTTCCTTCAATTTGGAGAAAAAAAAAAAAAAAAAATGGAAAAATTGTCCTTAGACAATAATGGAGAAAAAATTAGGCATCATTAGAGTGATTGAAATGAAATAATGATGTAGTTTTTATTGTTTCAGGCCCACTAATTGAAAAAAATATGTTGTTATGTAAATGAATAATTCGATGCCGGGTTTTTGTGAGTCGGTGCAGAGTTAATATACGTATTATACCATGAGGCGGCCACAGCGCCGTCGATTTGCGCGTGTGAATAATCGTCGGCCATTGTTGTCTGGTGTACGCGACTGTACAGACATGTTTTTTCTGGGTAAAACATGAAATAATTTACCCAATATATTGTTTTAAAAATAATTGTTAAACATTCAACAACGTCATTCAACTGATTTTGAGTCTTGAAACTTTATATTTCACTCGTATCACGTGAATTTTTTCACTCCAAAATAGTGCAAAGTGTCATGTCTACTGCATTTTGTGACCGCCATATTGGACGAGTCCACTTTGTTGCCAAGTGGTCAAAATTACTGGGATAATGATTATCAAAATATTTCTCATTCATTTACTGCACCTGATTTTTTTCTATATCAAAACAAACGAAAAAATCAACCGAAAATCACTTGGCATATAGCTCTTTTCAAGAGTTTTGTTTTCTTTTCTTTCCGAAAGTCTGATGAAAAAATTCAATATTACGTGGGCGTCAGTGGTACATGAATTTTTGTGTATTATGTTCTGTATAGTTGGGTGCAGCAGGAGCGTAACAAGTGTTGTATGGGACCCACGATGGAAAATTTATAAAAACTTGGACTACCTACAATATTCTAGAATTGAATTTCTCATATTCCAAATAAAAAATTGAATGAAAATATTTGAAAGTGTAGTTTATTTGAAAAAATTCAAATTATACTTCATCCAATGTATATCAAGATCAGATTGATATGTGTCCTTGGACTATTTTTTTCTCCATTATGAATTGATCTTGTTGGCTGTTAATTTCATCCATTTACATGAATTTCTATTTCTTGCAGATTACAGAATTTGTACTGGACAATTGTCGGAGTACCAATATCGTAGGCCTCACAGATGAATTCGTGGCACTCGAATCACTCAGTTTAATTAATGTTGGTCTCACCAGTCTCAAGGGCTTTCCTGTTTTACCAAATCTTAAAAAGGTATTTTGAGCTTACTTATTAATCTATTACAATTAATCACATTGTTATGAAAATTAATTAATTAATTTTTGCATTATATTTCATTAATAGTTAGAGTTGAGCGACAATCGAATCTCTGGGGGTTTGAATCTCCTTCTCACGAGCCCAAAATTAACTCATCTCAATTTAAGTGGAAATAAAATCAAAGACCTCGACACACTACAGCCATTGGTAACATTATTTATTATTATTATTATTTCAAATTATTAATCATCAATGAAGAATTTAATAAAAATTTTCTCAATTGATAACAGAAGGACTTCAAAAACCTTAAGAGTCTGGATCTTTTTAACAATGAGGCTACAGACATGGACAATTACAGGGAGAAAGTTTTCAGTCTAATCCCTAGCTTAAGATATCTAGACGGGTAATTATTTTACTCCCATGAATTATAGCCCAATTCATTGTGAATAAGCATAATCATAATAATAACTATTGAAAAAAAATTTTTTTGTTTGGCTAGATTTGATATGGATGACTGTGAAGTTGATGATAGTGAGGGAGAGGATGATGAGGTCAATGGAAATGACGATGGAGATGGTGATGCTAACGAGGAAGACAGCGAAGAAGGTAATAAATATCATCATTGAGAAATATTATCCCAAACTTGGAATTACTAATGGGAAATATATATTTTTTTTTTTCCAGCTTCGGAGGAAGACGATGAGGACTTGGATGATGATGAGGTCTGCTTAGGGACTGTATACAAAGACGACTTGGAGGTAAATGTCACAAATAATATTTGTAGAGTCAATATACCTTATTGAGTTATTCCTTTATTATCCAACAGAATGACAGTGACGAGGAAGATTATATGGGCGAGGAGGAGGAAGAAGAAGATGTAGATGAGGGGGATAGTGATGAGCCAGATGATGAGGACGGTGAAGTTGTTGAGGGTAAGAAAACACTTAAATATTTATCTCAATTCTCTGTAGGAGCCAAAAAATTTAAATATTATCAATTAACTCAATCCATTGAATACTCGTCATTTCAGAATCGTCTCCAGCCCGAGGCAAGAAAAGAAAACATGAAGACGGTGGTGAGCCGGGTAACTAGAGCATCTCCAATGTTTTTCGTTTTTTTTTTTTTTTAATTTTCCTTTTTTTTCGATACTGTTGAATGAGTGTGAAATTATTATGATTATTATATTATATAAAAAAGATAACAATAATGCGCCGACTAGTAAGAACAGCTGGGAATCAAAAAATTGAAGAAAAACGACTAAATAAATAGGGAAAAAAAACAAAAGTGAATAAAAATAATAATGACCGACCAATGACAAACACTTGTGTTAGCATAACTTTTATCAATTTAAACAGATCCCTAAGCAGAGGAAGAACACAAATTGAAACACAAAATGAGGAGCAAATAAATATAAACAATCAGACTGATATAATTGTCTGTGGAGAATTAAGTGGATTAATTATTAACAATATAATGAAGAAAAAACAAAAAAACAATGAAATATGAAGAAAAGGGCATGAGTGAGTGAAAATGGCAAAGGATAATGGATAAAGGAGTGAATAGGGTTGCATTCCAGCTCGACCCAACACGTTTTAGTTATACTAACGATATTTTATATAGAGTATATAGTTAGAGAATTAGAAGTGTTGCACAGGGATGAGATAATTGTCATTGAGTGAAATGGGAGGAGAGAAATTAATTTTCAATATAATAGCAAAGTCATAAAACAAGATTAATCAATGAGTTTCTTCTGGATATCTGAGGGAGCTGAGAAAATTTTGTGAGACAATTTTTAATATTGTTTCATTACTCAACTATTTACTCTAAATTTTCGAGAAAATTTCAAATTGATGAATGTTTTTAAGAGAAAATTTCAAGACATTTCTTCTGTATATAGAGGCAATTTATCTATAAGCGCCATCTATTCGTTGAAATAATTTCACATTTGAACAAAGTATTATGTTTAATTATTTTATTTCACTTCAAAATAAAAAGGAAAATATCAAAGACTCGGATACAAGAAGCCGTACAAGACACTATTGACTTTTGTCTATACAACTTTTCGCTTCCCAACCCATTGATATACCTATACATATATTTGACAAAGACTCAGGAAGAGAAGATGAGACAATGATTCAAGTAGACACACTTTAAATCTCAAGCAAAAAGAAAAATAAAAAAGAAGACGAAAATAATAATAATAATAATGGAGCGCTATTTGTCTGTTAGCTCCAGTTGGCCAAAGGCTGGTCATGCTGGAATGCAATCGTCGTTAATCAGTACTAAGATTACATAAGTTACATTTTAAATACATTATTGTACCATTAATTCTTAAATGAAGATGGAAATTAACGAAGAAATGATGATAATATTGAGCAACAATTTTTTGTACAGGTTTACAAATAAACCGATAAACGGAGAAACACTTGTTGTTTTTATTAGTGATGATGAAGAGAAAACAGATGATTGAGGATTTTGGGACAGAAAATGAATTGCCGTGAATCAGCCACTCTCACTCACCCGGCGTTTTTCGCCAATTGAACGCCAATTCCTTATTTTTATGATAAAGAAAATAAAAGGCTCAATCATTCGATAGTTTCGATTCATTTTTCTTCTTCTCTCCATTATAATTCATTTTAAATTATTGTTTTTTTTTTTTTCTCAATTATATAATTGTATTATGAATATAAAGTCCATTGAGAATTTCATTGATCAAAAGAAACATGAGAAAAAAAATTGTAATAATTTGATTTGTTTCGTTCAATTTCTGTCCCAAACAATTTCATTGCGCGGATCTCTGTAGAAATGAAGGAGACAAAGATGAATGTACTTTAGACTCGATGAGTCGAAATATATCTCAACAACAAGTGTTTTCATTCGAAATTTTCTCTCAAAATCAATCATCATCGAAATAATTTGATATTGAGTAAGAGATGTGAAAAATATTCTTACGCTCCAGGTCCTTTGAATAATAATAATTAATTCCCATCATTATCATTTGAATTGCAAATATCAATCGATTGTTGAGGAAAAATTGACTCAAAAATTGACAATTGAAAAAAAAAATTGTGAATACAAAATTTAATGACTTACACAGTGGTAAAGACTGGTGAAAAATGCAGACGCCGATGAAAAATAATTGACATTGAACATTGTCAAGTGGATGATTGAAGTGCGAAAGAGTGAGAATGTAAGGGAAAATTGGTTTTATAAATAAATAAAGATGAAACGAGAGAAAAAAAAAAGAAAAGACAAAAATATAGATGTATAAAGTAAAATAAACAATTCAGTAGCAATGTGGTATAACGAGATGAGTCAACGCAACTCGATGACAATCTTGTTTCATCCCTTGAGTTTTGAAATTAATTTATCTCGTTTAACCACTTTACTATTGAATTATGGTAGAGCCAAGGACCTGGCGACATGGCCTTATCCAATTTTTCCAAGACTTTGAGAAAAAAAGCAAATTTATATTAGGTAACATTTGAAGTTTGATGAAAAAAATCGTGTACAGGTCCAAAAAAAAGTAAAACATAATTAAAGAAATTAGATAAAAAAAAAAAAAAAAAAAAATTCCAATCAGCAGCAAATTTGTCATTGCAGCTCGTGCAGAAGCAAAACAAACCAAAAGATAAACAAAAAGTTTTCAACTTTCTGCGCGTACTGCACGACAGTAACTGCAATTTTGTCAATTGTAATATGTTTTTGAAGAAAAGGAGAAACGATGAAATTAATGAAAAGAAAAGGTATAATTAATTGCAACAATTTTGTCCGTCTCTCTTTACATTTTAATCAAAGTACATTCGTACAGTCTGTTTTATTTGTTGGAGAGTGAATTTCTACCACAGAGTTTGTTCATTTTGAACAATTCTCATCACATGAATATGAGAAAGAATAATTTATTAATAAAACCATTTATAAATCTACATTAATGTTTTCAATTTGATTGTCCGGTGAATACAATTTTGAAATTGTCGCTTCTCTTTTTCAGCAGCCCCCCCGTCTCATCATCGTAGCAAGTACTGCGCCATGCGGCCAATATCAGAAGCTCAGTATCAAGATGGCCGCTATTAGTTCTAATGTGGTGTTTCAGTGTTCTCTGCACCTTTTGTCAGTGCACTCAGTACGTGATTGGTAATTGGTGTTAGTAGTGCTAACAGGAGGAGAATCCAGTCAATTTGGAGTAACAGGCGTTTTATATAAAGAACAAATAAAATTTAAAAAATAAGACAGTGGTGATCAAGGAATTTTCATCGGTATAGTAACTGAGGCCCCCTCCCCTCAATTTTCCTGTTTACGTGAAAGAGTATAATTTAATTAGTTGTTGATTCAATTCAATCAGAGATTTATATATATATATTTGACAAAAATGGCTGAGAGTAAGAGTGCGTTAATCGCAAAATCAGTGCAAAAACACGCCGGCAGGGCCAAAGAGAAGGTGAGCGAATAATAAACACGAGTGACTTGCTTCATTTTTTCCTCTTTTACTGCACTATTAACTCTCTACATAATTAATCAAAAGGGTTTGAGAAATCCGAGGGATTCCATTGCAATCTCTCCTGCCCAATAGTCATTTCACTCCTCAAAGAGTTGTTCAATGCACCAGTGAAAATCGCATATTGGTTTGAGTTGTTGGAATGTGCCTAGAACTGCTAAATATTCCACGGTGCATTTAGGAGCGAAGAATTTTCTTTGTAATAAAGTGCTGGTTCAACTCATCCTCCAACACTCATCCTAATCTGTTATTCACTGCAACGCGGATAAATTCTCTATTACATAATCATCAAGCCTCTAGTGCACACCTATTATGAGCCCAGAGTTTCATTTTAAATGACAATTACTTATGCAATACAGAACAATTTTACCGTGTCTGTCGTCTTGATGCCGAGGACAAACGGGAACAAATAAGAGCAGTAGCACGTGTATTTTTTTTTTTCTTTATTGCCATTATTATTTTTATATTCCTCCCCTTTCCCTCTCTCGCAGTCTCTCTCATTTTGCATAGTGATATGTAGTGAAGAAATTAGGGGGTGGACGATGCATTGTCCAAAATAACGCCCACCCCCACCTATACCTTATCGACTGACAAACTCTCGACTATAGTCATCCCATTACCAGTTTATAAATTGCTTAATTAACTAATGAATATTTTCATCACTAATTAAACGTAGTCTATCTTGCGATAAAGAAAAGAAATGAAAAAAAAAAAATATAATAATATATCAACTGATTGATTATTGTATTACCACAATATATTGAAAAAAAAAAACATCCATTCCATCGATAGACAATTTGTCAGAGTACATGATAGACCCTCCTGGGAGAATCTGGCCTACAAGACCCAGTATGCACGTACTTGTCGTTAACCCTATGTTTTCTGGTACGAGCTAGAATCCTAATACGGTCAAGTTTCTTATTAGTACCATTGCGTGTGCTGTATATATAGTGCATCAATGTCAAACACACACTCGATTGATGATGGTTGCTGATGATCAAGGGGAAATATAGAAAACAGTCGAGACAAAGTTTTCTGGCAAGGGATTAATGCCAACATAAATATGTATATACATATATTGAATTATCAATATTATTAACAAATATCAGTGCGAGTCAATTCAACTCAGCTCAAATGCAATGAAAAATTGATGGGTCTGATTCTAATTATTTTTGATGCCCCCCCCCCCCCCCCACCGCCCGAGGTATGTACTACAGAGTACCCATCTGGTCGAACCGGTCCCCCTTACTCCCAACATTACATCGATGGTATCATCCTCTTGAAAGAATGAGCCACTCTGTACCTACGGTTTTTCAGTGTCATGATGGTTATTAGAATTCCACCTGCATCATCAGCCACAGAGTCACAAAAATTTTACATAAATTAATATTAGAAATACCTTAAATATTTCCCTCCCCTCTCGAATTCCTTTATTATTAATTTCGATATTTTTTCTTTCACTCTCTCTCTCTCTCTCCTTTTGAAAAAAATGTGGGATTGGATTAAAATGATTTGTCCGTTAGTGAGGTGGGTAATCGGGTCGACTGTGTGCCACTGTCGTCGTCTTACTGACAACCGGTTTGTACAGTTTTTTGCTTGAAAATACGTGTAGCATGGGGAACAAGGCGTGTTTATTTCCCCCATGAATTTTATCATTTCTATTTATCGAAGAGATAAATTGGGATATTTGAGGGATGGAAGGGGGGGGGGGGGTTGAAAGTTTCTTTTATTGATGTTGTTTGTTGATCAGATATTGAGGAGGATGAAGATATTTTTTTTTTTGTTTTTTTAAATCACTTATTCATATAGAGATTGACATATTGCTTTGTAGCCACAGCACGCGCTTGAGAGAGAATTCTGCAGCAGGGCCAGTCCCTCTCCAGTCAATTATCCACTTGTCTATATACTTTGGCATGCGTAGTGTAAGAAGAGGGAGAATGGAAAATAGTAATATACAACAGTATAGAGATACCGTTGTGTGCGCATAAAGCACAAGCTCACGGTATTATCCATGCATGCGATATTATACGACTAATGAGCGTGAAAAGTTTACAACAATTATTATATGGTGAATATTGGCTCTTGATATTGATCCTTGTCGCGACGCACAAGTTATTAACTCATCAGAAAATTCTATGAAATATTCAAATTTGTGTGCGCATTGCAAATGTCCACCATTTCTGATATTCGTTTGCCCCGGCATCCCGTTACATACTATTCTCGGCTAGTCCCGGGGAACTTTGGTGTTTTCCTTTTTCCTCTTTAGCCCTGGCTGTACATGGAGTAGGCAAGTATATCTATCTACGAGGCGTCAATCGCCGGCTCCCAATGTCCCTGGCCATTTTCTCATGATACTCTTTATAATATTTGAGTGATCCATTGAAGTGACACTTAATACTGCGGTTATTCCAGCCACGAGAAAGGTCATATGAATTGAAACGTTGGAAAATGAGGGAAACTAATTTTTCTAAAATTTTCTCTGAAATATTTGTCCATCTCTGAACGATAGAATGGACACTCTCTCTTTGGTTGCTGGCCAGCTTCCAGCAGTGGCTCGTCGTATAAATATACAGAGGAAGAGGCACGACAGAAACTCAGGTTATGCTTCTCATCCACTTGTTCCTCTGCTATTTCTATTTAATTTAAATATTTCTATCCCTTTCTTCTTTATTGTAACAAGTATATATAATAAAGTCGATGACCTATCTTCGATGTTGAATTATTTCTTCATTTCTCTAAAAACAATGAGTCATTTCAACTACTCAATGGAGTTTTTTTTTTTCCTTCCTTTCCGTTTATTTTGTGTGTGATGGGTCTTACACTTGATGACGTGTGTGTAACGGTATAGAATACAGCTATATATAACGAGATTGCCAGTGGCTCTTTGACCAATGATAATTTGAGCAAGTTGTCGTACGGATGCGTTGAAAAAAAGTATTTAAAAAAATTGAATTAAACTGGAAAATTAATGGTGAAGGTCGTATTACAATGATGCCTTCGTAACTAATTATGGTCCAATTTTACATTTTTTTTTTCCTTTCACATTGGTAGCAATTTGCGCAAGGTAATTGAATTAATCTCTCCTCTGCCCGCCCCAGTGAATCCGCGTCCACTGACGCGTGCGATTTTCACTTGTTCCATTTGTTTTCCCTACTTTAATTAATCCCTCAATTAATATTAATTTCTTGATTAGCCCTAGTTGATTTTTTTTTTTACATCGAATCAAGTGTTGATTGAATTTAATTTTTTTTTTTCAAGGCTTGCTTGTCATTTAAAAGCCGTCGCAATTTTTCCAAGTGAAATACACACGTTCTGTTACCATCTATGGATTTTTAATGAGATTCTAGTTAGTTTTATATGGCGATTGGTGGGCGAGAGGAGACGTGTGAGACATTCATAATGAATACCTAATTCAATTTAAATAAAAAAAATGTATCATAAATGTTTTTTCATATTTAAGACTTCATTGATATGTTGGAATGAATGAAACACATTGTCTTTGAGGTCATTGGAATGAATCAAGGCCACACTTGGGCATTGGATATATCGACGTTAATTATATCTGTTGAAAAATGTACACGATGAGTAAATCACCGTGACAACACCCCCCACATGTTCCAGTGATAATGAGACTAAACAACGAATTGTCATTAAATAGCTCTCTCTTTCTTATCTCGCTCATTATATCGATTTCTATAAAACTGAATAAAATTTGAGATATTGGGAAAGTTTCTATTCTACTAGAAATGATCAATTATCCACAATTTAATTGAGGAATATTGGACAAAATCAGCCATTGTATAGTATTTCGGGAGTTCTTTTAGGCCTCAATTTAATGAAAATGGGACATTCCGTGTGGCCAGCCAGCCAGCGTCGTATAAACATGCAGTGAGTTCCGTTATCTTGAACCCACGAAAGATATATTCCCAGATATGTCCGTATGACCACTTTGGTGAAAAATATATATATATATATATATTTATATTTAATGTGCTGCATAAGTTTCTTTTTTTTTTTTTTTTTTAATCTTGTCCAGGGTGTCTTGAGCTAGCGAGTGTGTAGACTTCACCTGTGTGCCTCTCTTTTTTATCGAGATCATCTATTCGATCCAGCGCATGCTTACTACCTGTTACGGTTTGAAGCGTTTTAGGGCATCAGAGAAGAGAATTTTCATTGAAATCCTGTTATCCGTGTTTCATTCGTTTCGCTCCATCGTTTTCGTGAACCGGTAAGATAACGGCGGTTTTCATATTGATAATTAACTCATTCGTTTATATGAATAAACAGCTTGAAATTGTTCTTCTTCATCGGTGTGAATGAATGAAAAAAAAAATGATATAAAGTAGAAATACTCATACAGCAGTATATATTGGTGGATTGTGCATTGAGATTGGCCGCCACACTTGAGGTTGATGCCCGAACTCCAAGCCAACATTCCAATTCCTTCTTCCTCGTGGTCCCTTTATGATCCTTACTGCTTACATATTATACGATCAATTGATTCACTCCCTCCCTCTTATCAATTATTATATACTCATTCCTTCTCATTAGTCATGATAAATAAAATGCTTCAGTGATGAGATTATTTTGTGATGTGAAAGACCTCGTTGTTCATGTCGTGATAAAAAAAAAAAAAAACAAAATATATCTTCCATATTTCTGCAAAGTTGATATTAGAGGAACAAAGTATTGGAATTGTGAAAAAATGTAGTAAGTGTCTGGAACGAGGCAGAACCGGGTCGTAGGGGTTGCACAATAATAGACATAACTGCCGACTGTATAGGACGTCATCTGCCTCAGAGGCTGTTAATAGAACCGGGGGCTAGTACCCGCTCTATTTTGGAGCCGAGACGACGCGATTGTGGACAGATCATCCCGAGTGCAGAGGTCATTTTTGTGACTCATCTGTGACAAATAGATAAATCATTTGACAAAAATTGAAATTTGTATCAAAATTTTGATTAATGATATCTAGTATTAATAAAAAATATTAATTACAAAAAGTAGAGAATCTCATCAATTTCAAGAGTTGAATCGAGAATCTATTTTAATTCACTGAAATGTTCAAGTTTGTATACAGAAAGAGAGAGAGAGAGATTAAATGCTGACCGGATCTGCGTCAAGAGAAATACAAGACGTTGATTTAACATCAATCTCATTTGAATGAAACGTATGAAATTACAATGGAGAAAGAAAAAAAGAGCAATACAAGTTGAGATTAATAACTAGAGAAATTATTATCTCTTTTTTTTAGTTGTACGTAATTTATAGTTGATCTTGTGAGAGTCAATGTGGTTTTGTTCGCTCAACACGTTCATCGAGCTTATCCCGTTAAGCATTTAACATAACTTACACCTGTAAACAACCCAGAGAGATTTTCCCCCTCTCTCTCTGTCAAATGGCTCTGAGCATAAAACTGCAGCTACACTCTAAAACAAATTTCATATATATTGGTGTTATGTTTGTGTAGGAGAACATGATAACGTAATAATGCTGGTGTGTCTGCCCCAAGTCCCCTTATCACTAGATTTCATTTTTTTTTTTTAATGGAGTGTAAGAGACTCCTTTATCAACGGTTTACGGTTATGTGCACTCATCCGTAACGATAAATCATGTGGGTCTCTGATGAGGGTTGTTTAGAGTACCTCCTATGTTCACTCAAAATTCCTTAATAACAACGTGTATTAGGATATTACACACTCTTACGACTCTTTTTCAATTTTTTCCACCTGTTCTGAGATGGGGGAGGGCTATTATGAAGATATCAAACGAAAAAGAATCGAAAAGACAAAATTTTGCCGGGCAGCAAGTACAAAAATATAACGAGCTTTCCTATCCGAAGAGTTGAGAAATGATAGAAATTGTATGATTATGCAGAAAATGTAAAATCGTTGTGCGCTACAGTGCTCACTGGGAGGTCGTCGCATAATGTCCTAGTTAGAAATACTTTTCATACACTTGTCGAATAATTTATAAATGTTTGGACATAATCCAGAGACGTCTGGAAACCAGAATTCTGCCTTAAAATTTTGAATTTCCATGTCGCAATACTCATTCGTAGTCTGCGTCTGAAATGCCTCGGATATCAACATATATGGATTTTTTCGGCGTTAAATCACACCCACCCAAAAACTCCAGTGACTGTGGAAAGAAAAAACGCCCATAAATTCATATCTGTTATTCTCAATGTCAAACTCTTCCTTGTGATGCGTAAATTATTATTTTCTATGATGAGAGGAGTAAACTTTTACCTTCCAGTAATAATAGTATAGCCAGGGGGGGGGGGGAGGGGGGGAACAATGTGAATGAAAAATAAAATTGTTGAATTATTTTACAGTCAATTAGATACTACTGAGATTATATGCAAACAGGAAGTGGTTAAATGGAGGAAGAAAGTTGATTGGCCATTTTCAGGAGAATAAATAGTGTCGAATGATAAATAATACTCTTGGATACTCTTTTCCCATGTTTTTTTTTTCTGCCTCTTTTTTCTTTCGATATAAAATGAGAGGCTTACTGAGAGTATAAATTTAAATTTTACTCACAATTTTGTTGTAAAAAGGGCTGTATATTTCACATCCGTGTGGTACTTCAACACCTTTTCTTTTCTTCTTGAAATTACAGTTTCTTCAAAATTTGGGAAAAGTCGACAGAACTGCCGATGACATTTTTGACGAACACCTGCAGAATTTTACAAGACAACAGAATGCAGCAAATAAGCTCCAAAAAGAATTCAATAACTACATCAGATGTGTTCGAGGTGAGTTATTTTCCCAATTGAATAAATCTCTTCTAGTACATGTGGGTTTTATGTATCTCGCAAGCAATTATTGAAATAAAGCAAGAAAAAGTATTAAAAGTCTCGTTATTAGTGAAGTAAATAATGCACTTTCTTTTCTGACAATTCATTTTTTTATTTTCCACACAAACATCACGATTCAGTAAAGAGGAAGAAGAGAGGAGAAATAATGATGGTGGTTGTTGTTGTTGTTGTTGTTGTTGTTGTTGTTCACTTTCCCCTTCGATACTTGCAATACCATCATAATTCATGAGTCTAGTTACTGATGAGGAATACATATTCATAATTACAAGATTTTTCAAGTGATAATTACTCATCAGTGAAAGTGCTGATCCATTTTATTTATTTAAAGACAAATGGATTAATTCTTCTCATCAGTTGAGGAAGATTATAGAGGAGGGGGGGGGGGGGGGGGGGGAATGATAGTTTTTCCAATATCTTATCGTGACAGGTGAACGTACTCTCGACCCTCCTTCAAGTAGGTCAAGAAAGTCGAGTTAAACCACTACAACAACTCCGATGGTTCATTATTACATAGAGAGTATCGTTTCTTTTAATGCCAGTGAAGAATACAACAAGTTGATAGAGATGAAGACATTTCCTACCTTTCCAAAAAGTCTCCATTTTGCACACACCCACACACACACACACACACACACACACATACACTGATAGTTTTCAATCGTCTATTAGTAAATTTGATTGTGAGGAGAGACGTTACGATTTAGCTTCGAGCTATTCACGTGGCAATTGCTGACATTTTAGTAGCGGTGAAAAGGCCAAGCTATTAGGCAATTATTGTAGATACTTGTTGTATTAAAATTGTTTCAATATTCTTTATTCTTTTTTCATGATCTTAGCTGTACAAACAGCATCAAAGACACTTATGGATACACTCAATGAAGTTTATGAGAGCCAGTGGACTGGCCACGATCTTTTATATGTTCAGGCACAGAATTTGGATATGCTCTGGCAAGACTTTACTCATAAATTGGCGGATCAAGTACTTGTACCACTCAACACATATCAGAGCCAATTTCCAGAGATGAGGGTCAGTTTTCTCTTTTTATCCATCATCATCTTCGAGTAAAATTCACTTATTCTAATTGATTTTTTATTATTATTTACAGAAAAAAATAGACAAACGCGGACGTAAGCTGGTTGATTATGACAGTCAAAGACATAGTTTTCAGTCGTTACAGTGCAATCCAAAGAAAAGAGATGAATTGAAAGTAACCAAGGGGAAGGAATTATTGGAAGAAGCTAAACGAACTTATGAGCAATTGAATTCAGAATTACATGACGAATTGCCAGCGCTCCATGATTCTCGTGTTTTATTTCTCGTTACTAATCTCCAGACATTGTTCGCTGCTGAACAAGTATTTCATGTTGAAAGTGCCAAGGTAAATCATCAATTTAATCATTTATTATTATTTTTCATTAATACTTTATTGAATTTGGTACAATTAGGTTTTTTCGGAATTGGAAGCAATTGTTGACAAATTGGCTAATGACAGTCAAAGAGGTTCCTACACATTGAAGAAGATTTCTGATATACCCTCACCAAAATCACCCAACGCAAATTCATCGTCGTAAGTTTTAACTTTTCTTTCACATATTTATTTATATGAATTGCTGAATTATATTAATTATAATATTTTCATCAATTATTACAGATTGATAATCAACACGCAACCACCGCCTCAGAACAATATTTCAGCCGGTAAATTACTTTTCACATTCTTTTCCTTTCACCTATGTTAATTACAAATGCAATATTCCAATTAATACCTTTTTCTTTTTTTTTTGCTCTAATCGTTCAATCATCACTAATAAATTATAATAAATTGTTCATGGCTGTGGTGGTTTTGGAGTTTTTCTTTTTGTTTTCATTTTTTTTTTCTGTTTTTTTGAGTGCAGTTTGTTTGTCGCGTGTTACAGCGGATGAAGAATCGACAGTTGAGAGTGGAGAAGCATCACCAACTACTCACTTGAATGGCAATGCAAATAGTAACTCTAACAGCAATGATAACTCAATAAATAATCAAACATCACCACAGTCTGTACAGTTGGCGGCTAAGCGAGTCGAGGAATTGTATGATATACCCACAGGTAAGTAGTTTTTCCAATTACTCATTATTAATAATTGTAATTAACAATTCAACAATCACTATCACTATACCATATTCTCTCAACGAATTAGTGGTGGACTTTTAATTATTCATTTGTTTTTTTTTTTTTTAATTTAAATTAATGCCATTAATTGTTTGGCAAAGCTCATAACATTAATGATTGTTATGGCTCTAACCTGAAATTAATACTATTATTATAGAATGAAATATGATGTTCATTTAGGTGTAGGAAAAAATTTTAAATCCACAAGAGTCCATCGCTAATGTAAATAATCAACATAATTGAATCATTCTAGACGTGGAATATGAAAATGGTACCAATTTTTCCCTAGGAGCTACTACGGAAAATTTGCCACCAGGTGTTTTATACAGGGTAAAGGCCACATACAAGTACACTCGGGAGGATGCTGACGAACTATCCTTCGACGTTGGTGAAATAATACGAGTGGTGGAATACGACGATCCTGAAGAGCAGGTTTGTACTAATTTCTAAGCAAAAATTTCTTTTACTCACGCGTTGAAATTTTTAATTTAAGAAAAAAATTCTTTAAATTTTTTTAAACTGTGGCAGGAGGAGGGCTGGCTTATGGGACTCAAAGAAGGCACTAATGAAAAAGGAATGTTTCCAGCAAATTTTACAAAACCCTTGTGAGCAGAACAGATAACAATTACGATGAGAGAGGTTTTAGGTGAAAAAATGATGAGAGAAAAATGAAAATTGAAATACTTCAACTACGTAATGTTTATCCTACAACAAGGGAAAAAAAATAAAAGTTGACGAATAATGTATAATCATCTTATGATTAATCAAACAATATTCTTGTAACGAGATGACATATTTTTACCTAACAGATGGAGAAAGAAAAAAAGGGGGGGGGAGAGAAATTTAATTAATTGATTTTCATGAAGAAAAATCAAATATATGTAATGATATTTTATGAAGGCTAATGCTGGAAGGTACTGCGGATAAATGAATCAGCCCACTGTGCCTTAACCCAGCTACACTGTTTGTGCCAATTGACGACCCTCACTGCTTGTATAATGTGAAATTTTTTTCTTTTTTTTCTCATATCAAAAGAAAATAAATCAATTATCGTATACACAAAACACTAATAATCAAATGAATTGATTACCACTATATTTGAGGGAGAAATAAAATTACAAATTTGGCAATGGAGCTAAACAATTATGTTTTCCATGAGAAAAAGAAAAAATTAATAACCAAGGTAATAATTGTCTTCCACAACTAATTACGATTCTTCAAGACTTTTGATGATGATGATGATGATAATAATCGAAATGTCTTTCGATTTGCTATTATTTGTCATTAGTTATGGAAGCACAATACGCCAGTCAAACCTTTACAATACATATGCATATTGAATTACTAATAATTTTATGAGAAATTGTACATAGATTTATAAAGTCTTAGGTTATTTTATGAAATACCTTTGTAACTGTAGAAAGAGTTTCAGAATTTGATGAATTGAATGAATCGAAAGAAAAAAAAAAATGAATAAAATACAACAAAGTAACCAACTACGAGAGAATAAAATAAAAGAGATGAATTTGAATTATTAAATGACGACTCAAAAGCCAAATCTCCAAGGTCCAATGACGTAAATTTTAATAAGAAAAAACTTTTTCTATTCACAATGGAATACAATAAATTATGCACGATAATATAATTTTAGATAGTGGTCCAAGAAAAATGATGATGAGAGAATGAAATTGATTAAAATATTAAGTATTCATTTTGATAGTTTCAGCACATGAAAGTGTGATTATGTGTCGATCTGTGATTACGTGAAATAAAACTCGAATCATTTATCCACGGGCGTGGGAGAACAGAGGGGAGGGGAGGAGAACATAATTAACTAATTATCATTGCCAATCACCCTTCATCTGCTGAATAGAATTGAAAAAACCATTAATATTTTGCCTTCAAGTCTCTTTGTCTTGCTACTAAATGAGATGAGACGTATTATTAATTGAGAGATGGATCGTTTCTCTCCTTATTATTGATTATTATTGAAAAGATTATTTATATTTAATAAGATTGGTCCATTGATGCACTACTTCTGTATTTTGCAAAAAATTCTATCAAATTGAAGGAAGAAAAAAATAAATAAAATGTAGGGTAAATTATTCAAGTCTAGATCAAAGCCAGAAGCCAGAAGCAAAGGAAATTCAATGAAATATTTCACACAATCAATAACTTTATTTTAAACAACAACAACAATTGTAAAGAGTTAATCTTCCGGAGTTGATAGACGTAGTGTCTCGATGGAGATAATCTAATTGTTGTTTAATTTTACTTGGAGCCATAAGTCATATTATCCATAATTCTATACGTACAGATGAAAGTAATATTATATCATCATCATCATCATCATGTGTCCGTCATTATGATTTTTTTTTTTTTGATTGCCTCAATGAAATTTATATTTAAAAAGATAATAAAATAGATAGCAGTTTGTATACAACAACATTATTGACATTGTATATTTATAAAAAAAGACTTGTTCCCTTCTTTTTATATCCCACAGTGATAAATGAGAATCATCAAGATATCCAGATGTCAATCCAAAATCAAATCTCTAATCATTGAAATATTATGACAATAAAAATATATAAAATACTTGTCTAATATTCTTATCAGTGTATAAGGGTCAGTAGATTCCATAGACTTGGGAAAAAAAAAACTAATGCCCTAGAATGGGATGATAATCCACTTAGAAAAGAACTAAGCCAAGGGCTCGTTAGTTGAATCGTAGGGCCAGCAATTTTTTTACCATTCAAAAACATCTACCTCTATAGATGCCACCTTCTCAAAGGGCCGAGGGGGAGGCGTATAAAATGCTTTTTTAAACAACCAGTGATAGTTGTGGAGCTTTGCCGGGTGTGAGGGAGGAAAGGAGGGAGAGAGAAGAACTAAGTGTGTGTGTGCGCCACCGACGTTTGCGGCGATACGACGAGACTATATGCCGATTTAGAGGTTTTGCCGGCAGGGCCTGTCGTGTTGTGTGTGTGTGTGTGTGTGTTATACACGTCGGACGCCATCTTGCAAATAGGCGGTTACCGTGGGGCAAGATGGAAATATAACCGTAGGCACCGTGAAACAGCCGTGTATCTATACGGTTGAGAATAAAAAGAGAGAGAAAAAAATTACAATTGGCTTAAAGATAGTCATAATCAGATAAAAGAATGAATTGTTAATAATTGATATAATACAATTTCTTTCAACAAACCTGTGTGGTGTCTACAGTTGAATTCTACAATTACTCTCCAAATGTACAAACAGAGTAAGGACAAATTAAACAATAAACAAAGTTTAAAAGAAAAAGAGGAAGAGGAAGGAGAGGAAGAGGAAGAAGAAGATAGAGTGTACAGTGAAACATAATAATATAAAAAATAAAAAACGAGTTAAATAATTGTGGGACCATTTTCATATAAAAAAAATCAGTGAATTTGTTTGTCCCTCTCCTCGTAGTCTCTAAAAATCAATGAGAATCGTGAGGCAAATTCTTGGGAGACTGTGTTCTAAAATCTGAAACATTGAGATAAATAAAAATACAATTATTCGAATGGATGGAACAAGGCAGTACCGGGCTGATGTAGGCTCGAGCGATTACGCGTCGTGAAAAATAAACTATCACTATTTTTTAAAGACCCATCACAGCCCTTCCAATTGCATCAAGTTCCGTTAAAACTAAACAAAAAAAAAAGGAAATTCCCCCTCGCCTCCTTCCTTCCCTAACCCATCAGTCAATGTCAAATGAAATTCACCAAAAGCCCATTATAATAAAAAATAATAATAGGAAGAAGAAAAAAAAAACACCGATTTAATATCTCATGTTGTAAAAGTGGTGACACACACTTGAAATATATCCAAGTGTGAATAGTGCAAATAACCAAGTGGATGGATAATTAAATAATTTTCAATAATTGATTAAATAACGTTAATCATTGGCTTGCAGCGATTAGTACAGATTAGTATCAGTAGCTCGTTGTTCCAGTGTTACAGAGTGAAAAGTAAAGTAATTTTTCTTTCTTTTTTTTTCCCCAACAAAAAAAAATATTGAAATACTGGTGGCGGTAGTACGTCTACGTCTGCCGTTACGTTCTCCGTACCTCCTCCCCCATTCACTTGGGGCGGGTGGAAAATATTACCACACGCACATACACACATACAAAAGGTGCACACAAACACAATGTTCATAAAAAAAAAAAGCTCGTGATTTGCCCATGATGAATAAAAATTGCAATAATTTAATTTTCTTCTCATCCATTATCATAGCAGTGATTTGATCAACAAATTTGTTTTATTCTCTCCCTAATGGATTAACATCGTAAATTAAAAAATATATATACTATATAATATGTGTATGTATGTATATTTTGCCAGTGGGGAGGGAGAAGGGACACGTGCGCGGTAGGCGCGCGATATAAACTTACGAAAGACGGGATAAAGACAGTAGCGTTGACGAAAGTACATATACCTACCCCCCCAATCGTTGGCGAATTAATATCAGGCTTCTGGCAATCTGGTTTGTCTAACTGGATTCCAACGGAGGGGTGGAGTGGGGGTCGCGGGTTATACGGGTACGGGGGTGGTAGTGTTGGGGGAGTGAAACGAAAGGGAAAAATCAGGGGTTGATAAAAAGCCGGCGCGCCAAGACACCGGTACTTGATTAGAGGTGAGAACATGAACCAAGAAGGAACAGTCAAATAACAATAACTATTATAACACAAAGTACATTTTTTTCATAATTTCAATAAGTGAAAACCATCAATGATAACTGAACGTCAGGGACTTTGAGCACTATCATTATATATATATATATATATATTCAAATGTGGGTGAATATTTGTGAGGTCAATGATTGGTAGTTATTATTTTTCAAACAAATTTTTTTTTTTTTTTTTTTTGTAAAAATTTTTTCAACATTTTTCCATGACAACTGCTGGTTCATGTGCTCGTTGTCTTATATATATAATCACACACACACAAACATACACAACACTCGCTTACACACCGTAGGCAAATGTATGATTGTGAATCGGGCGTGAGGAAGAGAGGCGCGCGACGGTGGGTTACCACACCCAACCGCGCCGGGGGCCAAAGAGGTTGGGATAGAGAAGTGGAGGATGAAACGAGAGAGGAAAAGAGTTTGAGCGCGCCGCAATGGTCAAATCAACGAAAAGTAGTAATTTCCTCAATTATCACTGTGTTTTTTTCATTCAATGGATAAAATAAATAGTTTGTTGTGAGCATTGGCAATAGCCTGAAATAAGTGAATTCGTGAAAGGAATGATAGTGATCATATCAGGGTGTTGTTGCATGAAAATTCAATTTGTCAAGTTATTTTTCATTCTCTTTGATTTTAATTCAAAATAGGTATTGTAGTTTTAATCCTTTGGGGGAATATGAAAAATGTGGATTTAAAGTATTGGATACAATTGGACAATGTCGTTTTTGGAGTAGGAGTTAATTTTTATTTGGGGCTCTTGTGACAGCGTGTACCCGACAACGTGGAGGATACGTGTAGTATAAGACGATGATATTTCAAGTTGGTGAGAGAAGAGGAGTGTTTGATTATATTTATGATGTTTTTCCGAATGTTGGGGTTATGTTTTGACCAGCCATGATTCTGTTATGATTGTATATTTTGAGGTCAGATATATAAGATGGGGAGTAGTGAGTTAGGGAGGCTTGTCACACACACACACACACACACACCCTAGAATTATACAATATTCATTGATGAATAATTTACAATTTCTCAGTTATAAATATTGTGATTCTCATTAATGTTTATTTTCCAGTGATTATATATGGACATTCTGAATGTCCCGCTGGCATTGTCATCAAGGTGGTGGTTGCAGATCACTCAGGATTACAGTCTTGTGTCAATCAGTGAAATAAATACCAGAATCAAAACAGAAATAATCAAGGATTGATTAATTAATCAGAAGGGAATTAATTGCAAAGAAAAAAAAATCAAAACAAAAATTTGTTTATCCACGTGTTGAGTGAAAAGTGAATTTTATCAGTGTTTACTTTCGTTTCCCCCCCCCCCCCCTCACCTGTCCAGAGGAGGATAAATATTTGTGACGTGATTGAGAGAAAAAATTTTCAGTTAAATTGAGGTGATAGTTAAACTGGCTGTAAAAAGGTGTGAGACGTTAGGAGCGTCAATTCGAATTAAAAAAATCACCGTGGCATCGAGATAATATCGGTTGTTAGGAGGCAGCCAAGAGCAGGCAGTTGTCGCCTCCTATTCTGGATATTAAAGAGCCTCGGCATTTAAAATAAATAATTAATACACAATTTGTTGCTTAAAGTGCTCCCCAATTTCTCCCTCCTCCCTCCGAGGATTCTGCTTAAATTAAATCATGGCTTGCTGCTTATCAGAAGAGGCCAAGGAACAGAAGCGTATTAATCAGGAGATAGAGCGGCAACTTCGGAGGGACAAGCGGGATGCCAGACGGGAGCTCAAACTACTCCTTTTGGGTGAGTTTAATTTATTTCATTTATTCTTTTATTCCCTTTCCAACAAATTTGCGACTTTGAGTTGAATATATTTGACTTGTATCCGTTTGTCGAGCATTAAATTACACATTCATTCATTCTCATGTTTCACTTGATATAATAGGTATATAAAAAACATTCAAATCAATGAAACGACTGTTACAATAATTATTTTCAAACAAACTTTTTCATAATGGCCAGGTCGTAGGTCACATAATAGTAAAAAAAATTTCTATCGGGAATCATTAAAAATAAATCACAATCATCAAGAGAATTTAAATGTCTCACGTCTGATACAAGAAAATTGGCACAAAAAAATGAAAAAAAAAATATATATATATATATATAGCGGAACTAGTTGCTCGCCCTTGAGATTATGATTCACGCGGGTGCGGTATAGTATACATATATCAAAATTCTACGAAATGGATATTCTCAGTTAACCTAACCTGCTCTGTCAATTCTCAGTCACACGCTCCTTTTCTCCCTCCCTCTCTCTCTTCTCGGAAAATGCTGTTTTCATCAATTATGTACTGAAAAAGTTGAGAGCCCAAGCCAAGAAAATTATGCCGAGTTCAAGTGTAAAATACTTTTGTATTATTGTCATATACATGTGTGGAGGAATGAAAGAGAGATGAGAGGAGATGTGGAACAAAATTGAATGAATGGTATTCTTTATCTATATCTTTGGCTTTTTCGCCACCTTCCCCTTCCATAACTCGTTCCTCTCGTTTCACTTCCGGCTTATTCAATTTTGCCACGGCCACGTGATACGCGTGTGCCATCTCTCGACCTATTGTAGTTGAAAAGAAGGGTGGCGGGGGAAGAAAGAACGTGCTATTGCACGTGCAAAATTAAATTCATCTGCAATAGAAAATTCACTCACTGAAATTATTCATGTAGCCCCTTTTTTAATTGTAGAAAGTGATAGTGTTTTATGATTTCACCATTATTGAAATTAAACAACCCAGAATTGTCAGTAATTTCTTTCCTCGATTCTCATTTACATACATAACTTGCAAAATACAAGTATCATAAAGCCTCTTAAGGTTCATTAAACACTAAGTATTGTCATAACTACAGCAAAGTATTTAATGCTTCAAATAATCATTTTTGGAATTTTTCTAGAGCTCATTAGCAAAGCAAAAAAAAAAAATTTATCTTTTCTGTTCCAAAGTTGGAATGATGCACGAGTTGTTGTGAAGGGAAATTGAGAAAGAAAGATAGCCCCCAAGTGGATGGGGAGAATATCCTCGCACAACACGCCTCTCCTCCTCTATCATCGATCCGCGCGCGCGAAACCTCAGTCCGAAACCCACCGACAATTATTGGACGTTTGAAAAAAAAAAAAAAAATGTGAGAGAGACAGGGGGAAATCGCGTGACTTTCGACAGACAGTTTATTCCCATGAAACGTTTTGTAAGCAGGCAATTGCAGTACAACAACAGGGTCGATAAACTCTTGCCCCTGGGGTGTACACACTTTACTTGGTTATCTCTAAATTATTTTTTGTAACCCCCTCAGATTGACTTTTTAGTCAAAAATATATTCTCATGTCTATTATACACGTGTTAGCTGAGAGATTGGAATTACCTATATTTTCAGCAAATTTATTGGGGCCCAATGTATCTATATCAATGTGTGATTCACCACCAAATTAATACATTTGTCACTTTGAATTATATAAACTTTTTGACAGTGTGTTTGAAATATTGAAAATAACTGATGAGATAAGATATCCACGTATCGGAAAATGAATATAGGATAGAGATGAAAAACAGTGATAAATTGTTGTTGATTAAATTATTTAGGGAAATTTATCATTCTGCAAAATAATGATTGTCGCAATACTACGAATATCGGGATACATACAATGAACAAGTAGACAGAGTGGTTGTGGTGGCAGACACGTGCGACAACGAGCGACTGACCGCACGTGGGTCAATTACTCACAAGACGCACAAGTTTATTCACCAAGGCCAATTATTTGATTATCAAAAGTTGATTAAAAATTGATGCAATGTATATATATATATTGCATCCGTTTCTGCCTTCAGTTGTCACTGTCATATCCAGAGCCCTCCCTCTTCCTCCTCAATTCTTTTTGTCCTTGCAGTTGCCATTTGTCGAGCACTTTGGAGCCACCAACGAGCGATGCTGCGGTGCGGCCGGTTCATTTCATGTCCACGCCATTTCCGGACTTTAATTTCTCTCTCATCTCTGTCTCTGTGATAGATATAACGAGAAGATAATGAGGATATGTAAAATAATTCACTTATTAGTTCAACTATTGATGATTCATGTGTTTAGAAACAATGAATAGTTTTCTGGGGACATTTCCGGTGATTTCTTTTTTTTTTTTTTTTTTTTTTTTTTTTTAAATTCAGCAAGAGGAGCACATGAGATGAAATCTCAAAGTTATTTCTGCAACTGGGCCATTTTTTTTTCTTCGCGGTCATTTATCCCCGGCTATTCGTTTCTCTCTATTTTTTTCCCCGTTCAAAAGAGCATTGGTAATTTTAAATGTGAATAGCGACGTCGATTCAAACGAGACATTATAACTGAGAGAATTAAATTTAGGTACTTGGGTATTTAGAGAAATTTAAAAAATAATAAGTAGTGTTTGGGGCATAGAACCCCCCCAAGCAATCATCACCTTGATTTACACGCTTCATTCTCATAGTCATTTCAATAATGAAGAAAAAGACGGAATAATTTCTATGGGTCCGTTGATATTTCAATTTGTTTCCTTTTTGATCTTATTATTTTTTTATTTCTACAATTACTGATAAAGTCAACTTTATCCACTCATCCTGTTTCTATTTTTTTATCTGTATCTCATTTAGTAGCCAATCATTTAGTAAGGGGGGGGGGGGGGTTAAAAACGTAATAGAAATGTCAATTTTCTGTGTAGTGTGTAAATGAAAATAATTCGTTCCGTTAACGTTCTGTAAAAAAACTTGAAATACATATAACACTGGGTGTCGCAGTGCGTGAACATTGCCAGTTTTCGAAATCAGATGAGTGAGAGAGTATGTATGAGTGTGAGGGTTTGCTTGTTCCACGTTGAAACGAGCAAGTTGGATGATAGCATTGGGGCGGTGGTACATAGTGTGTGGCTGGGGAAGCATCAAGCAAGGCGTTCGTCGGCATTTATCGACCCACCACTCTGCCACCACCGTCGCTGGTGCCGTATATGGAGAGAGTCCATCCACACTATACTGCCCCTGGAATTACACTCTCCAATAGAATTGCGTATTTTTACTATTTATTTATGATATAAACGCATCTTTACCTCACTCGTCTCCCTCACTCTTCTTGTATTCTTTCCTTATTATTAATTGGAATAAATGACGCTAGAGTATTATACAACTAATTCATGATAAATTAATAACTAGAATTGATCTGGAAGTAAAGTTGTTCAGTGCTAATTGACGATATATATCTGTCACCACCTATTGTGTGACCTCGTTCACAGGATTTAGTGAGGTGAATATAATCGGGTAAACTTTTTTTTTTTTTCTTTTCTTCAAGCGACAAATTTATTTGCTGTGCATATGAAATAAATGAGAGCTATTTCATCCCTTCAGTTTAGTTGAAACTCAATGATGAAATGAAACATGATGGTATTGAGTGTGATCCCTTTAGTCATGGCATCAGCCACACATTCTTCTCTTCCACTATATATTATAGACTTGTTTATTTTTAACTATCATATATATATAATAATAATAATACCAATAATTATAATGTTGTACGTGTTCTTGGGGGCCCCAAAGGCTTTTTTATCGCTCTTGCACATACATGACCTCGTTATAATTTTTCACCTTGTTTGTTCTTAATGGGAATTATGCAAATCAGTGGACAATTATTATTCTTCATAAAATCAACCATCTCGTGTATAGACAGCATTATGTTTTTTCAATTGTTTACTGACAAAGGAATTAATCAATAAATGTATCCACTGATTTTCTATTCATTTCTTCTTTCTTGAAAATATTACAAATAAAATTATGAAATTAGGGTCATCGGAAAGCCAGAAAAGTTTATGATGGCAATGATTGTTTTATCTGAGTGATAATGTTTTTGAAACTTTTGGAAATTGAAAAGTAGAATGTGCTTGTTTTCTTGGGTTTTTTTTTTTGATGTGTTGTAGTATAGGTACAACTGTATTAGGTATTGACGTGGACACGTCTTACTTCCCGTTTGGCGAATAAAACGACACCGATACGGAGACATCGTGACACCGACACCGACACCGACACCGTGACACCGACACCGACATCGCGACACCGACACCGACACCGTGACATTTCTAGAAATTTCTAGAAACTTCTCGAAAATTCGAGATCCGTTTAGGAGATTCATTTCAATTCTCCAAAAAACAAATATCGTTTAATGTTTCCAGAATGTTCCAGGACATTATGGAACTTTCTAGAAATTTCTAGAATCTTCTCGAAAATTCGAGAATCATTTGGGAAACTCATGTCGATTCGATTCTCCAAATATCGTTTAATGTTTCCAGAATGTTTTAGAACATTATGGAACTTTCTAGAAAATTCTAGAATCTTCTCGAAAATTCGAGAATCGTTTGGGAAACTCTTGTCGATTCTCCAAATATCGTTTAATGTTTTCAGAATGTTCTTGAACATTATGGAACTTTCTAGAAATTTCTAGAATCTTCTCGAAAATTCGAGAATCGTTTGGGAAACTCATGTCGCTTCTCCAAATATCGTTTAATGTTTTCAGAATGTTCTAGAACATTATGGAACTTTCTAGAAATTTCTAGAATCTTCTCGAAAATTCGAGAAGTGAGATATTTATTTTTCATTCCCCTTTTTCCTCTCTACTTGACATTTCCCATTTCATTCAGATTCTAACACCATTACCTAGGCTACGTAGACGTGTCCACGACAAAATTCATCGGGTGTATCAGCGGCACTAGCTAGTGCCGCGATAGATACAGCCACCCCAGCTTTTTAGTTTTTTTTTACACACAGTAAACTGAGCTGGTATCGGTGGACGTCAACTTTTCATTCATGTTTTCGCCAATGTGCGACTACACCAACAATACCCTAGCCAATCGTTGAGGGATGAAATTTTTTTAAAATTGAATTGTTCCGTGTAAGAATATTAAAATTCATTTGATTAACGTTTGTGATGAGACAAGTATAAATAAATGGAGGGAGGGGGGGGGGCACGCAACTGTACATGTAGAGATGTTCAACATTTAATGCAACGAGTGACTAAAGTATCCGGAGATATTGATTTCCGCTTCGTGACTTGTGTACACACCGCACTATAATTTCTTACACGATCAAACTCACAATGGTACATATATCCCTCCATTCGCCTCATGCTCTCACATCCTCCTGTTTTCCATGGGTTATAGGATTGAATATAGGGGTTGAGATAAGGAGAGAGATGGTAAAGTCCAGTTAGATCCTTTTATCATCCCTCACACGTATAGATGGATTGAGAGAGTGAGAGAGATCTTTCAAGTGATACGCATCTGAATTTTCTCTCATATTATAATTATTTTTAGAATCATCAATTCTCCTCTATATCGCCATTAAGCATCTATTTCACAATATGAACAATCATCGCGAACCAATTGTTTTTGATTTTAAGGTACTGGTGAATCAGGAAAATCTACATTCATCAAACAGATGAGAATTATCCACGGCTCTGGATATTCGGATGAGGACAAGAGGGGATTTATTAAGCTCGTGTACCAAAATATATTCATGGCGATGCAGTCCATGATACGAGCGATGGATCTTTTAAAAATTCAATATGGAGATTCATCGAATATGGTGAATAAAATATGAAAATCATATATTCTTTTCATAATATGACATGGAAATTTAAAATTTCAAGAATTTCAATGAATGAATATTGTGGGGGGGGGGGGGGAGGGACAAAAACAACAAGAAAATTTCATATAATATTGTCATTTAATTGAATAGGAAAAAGCAGAATTGGTGAGGAGTATAGACTTTGAAACTGTAACATCGTTCGAGAGTCCATACGTAGAAGCCATTAAGGATTTGTGGGCAGATGCTGGTATTCAAGAGTGTTATGATCGTCGACGAGAATATCAACTGACAGATTCAGCCAAATAGTGAGTATTATTGAATCCAAAAAAACTCTGGTTTAAAAAATTTTTGTATTCTTGTGAAAAAGTCAAATAAAACGTCTTTTTGTACATTGTACATTTATTGAGAATATGGAGGGGAATTTAGGAGAGAATATTATATATGCACAGGAGGGTTGGGTCATCAGGCGATTGAGGCAGTTTCCTACGTGATCAATGCATTACACAGTGATGTGGCCAAGATATGGGAAAATAATTACTTTGGAGTATTAGACACGACATTTATACGTTTTCATACAGGAAAATAATTTCAGAGCACAAAATGACCATCAATGTTTTTTATTTTTTTATTTATTATGCAAATGAGAAAATTGCATATTGAGTAAATAATGTTGCAGCTACCTTATGGAGATTGATCGAGTAGCAGCACCAAACTACCTCCCCACAGAACAGGACATTCTTCGTGTGAGAGTCCCCACAACTGGTATAATTGAATATCCATTTGACTTGGAAGAAATACGGTTTAGGTATGTCAAATGGAATGGACTACAAAAACAAAAATTTAAAACAGAGAGAGAATGAGCACATGTAGCAGGAGATTGCCTGTGCCTGATATCAATTTGCATCTTGGAATTTCTCCTCATTCTAATTGCCGCCCTCTGTCTTTGCATTGCTGTTACTAATAATTCAGTTTTCTCTTTGGATTACTTTCATTAATTGTTTATTTTTATTTTAAAACAAAAAACTTGCTCTGCCAGATGTAATTGGATCTATTGAGTTTTTAGAAAAAAAAAAAAAATTATACTTTGATTTTTAATGAAAATTTGGTAGATTCTCTGGTAGATCCAATTACATAATTTTTCATTATATATTACAGGCAATTCATGGAATTTTGGATACTGCAATATATTTTCACCTGAAATAACTATTTAATCAATGTCTTTAGATTTATTTAATGTTTTCAATACAATCTCATATCATTTGAGAATGTCTGATCTAATAATTTCTAACATGATAAAAGCTCAGTGTGTTGCATGGCATGTCATTGTTACGATGGCTTTTGCTTTGTTTTACAGTTATCTTAGTGACCTAGACAATATCCGTAAACCAGATTATCTTCCATCTGAGCAAGATATTCTTCGGGCTCGAGCTCCCACAACTGGAATTATTGAATATCCCTTCGATCTGGACTCCATCATATTTAGGTATTAATACAATGATGATGAAGAAGAGAAAAGATACAATCCCAATAAATCGATTAAACTTTGCCATCAAGATTGTATCAAAATGAGGGAGGGCAAGGGGGGGGGCAACAATCGGTTTAATTCATTCGAGAAAAGTAAAAACTTTGAATACAAAAAAAGTTATAAAGCTGGGTCACAAATTGAAAAATCTTTTCCAAAAATATCATCACTATAATTGAAAGAATTTTGGAATAAAGGACAAGATTTACATTGGCATGTTATAAAAAAATTAACCAATTCCTCCCTCATCTTTCTCTGTGCTTGTATTCGCTTTAATTCACCCTATAATTTGAAAAAAACTCATTTGTGGGGATATTCTACTGTAACACACACACACACACACACACACACACACACACACACACACACACACACACACACACACACACACACATTCGCATGATAAATCAACAATTGAAGCTTTCAATGTTCATGAATATCTACTAACAATGAAATGAATAATTGTTTATTTTCTTTTTTTCTTCTCACATTTGCATGTCCAATAATAGTTGTAGTAAATTAAGAAGAATAAATACACTGAGTATAAACTCAATTATTTTTACAGGATGGTAGACGTCGGTGGACAGAGATCTGAGAGAAGAAAATGGATTCATTGTTTTGAAAATGTCACTTCCATCATATTTTTAGTAGCTTTGAGTGAATATGATCAAATTTTGTTTGAATCAGAGAATGAAGTGAGTTAAAAATACGTATGGCATATGTATATATCAATCAGTCCAATGTATTTTGTTTTATCCAATCGATAATTATTTGATTTTCAGAACCGAATGGAAGAAAGTAAGGCGCTATTCAAAACGATCATAACATATCCCTGGTTTCAGCACTCCTCCGTTATTCTCTTTTTAAATAAAAAGGATTTGCTTGAGGAGAAGATCATGTACTCTCATCTTGTCGATTACTTTCCAGAATATGACGGTAAATTGAATTTCCTCTTTCCTCATATTTATCAATAATTTTCCATAAATTATACCGAGTCAATGAAGAATTGAGACGAGAGATAAAGATACATAAAAAAGCATAATCATTAATCGCTTGAAATCTAGAGATGATGAGTGATTTTTCAAATTTCAAGATATTCAATGATAAATTATTAGTTTCAAATGAGAATGGCAGAAAACCTTTTCCCTAGAGACACTCTAAAATTCAATCAAATGATCTAGGCCCAAAACAAGAGGCTCCACCCGCACTAGACTACATCTTGAAGGTTTATTTATCCTCAAATCCTGATCCAGACCGACAATGTTACTCTCATTTCACTACAGCAACAGGTCTGATGACAAAAAAAAAGAACAAAATTTGAATAATTCTTGTGTAATGCTAAATTTCACCTATCATTGGCTATTATTATTGTACCCAATACTAGAATATTCCTCTCCCATTTGTAGACAAGAAAAAAAAAAAAAAAAAACAAGTCAAATGCTGGAATTAAACGAAATGAGACAAGGCTGATAAATTAAATTATTGCTCAGTATTTATTACATAAGCTGAGTAGCTTGTTAACAACACAAAAAAGGCTTCCTAGATATGTATTGACGCTAATACAATAAACTGTCCTTCGATACAGTTTATCTTGAATTAGAAGTAATCCTCAAGCCCACAGAAAAATATTTTCCATGTAGTAATGTTAAATTTTCTTGCTAATAGAGTATAACAACATTGGAAAATATTATTTTGTCTAGGTATGAGGAGAGAGAAAGGTTGTTGAACCAAATGTATCCCAACAATGCTACCATAATTTTGTCCAGTATTTAAAAGCTAGAATTAATTTCCCATTGTGTCCATTGCCCACGTATTTTACAGGCCCACAGAGAGAGGCCACAGCTGCTAGAGAATTCATATTAAGGATGTTTGTCGACTTGAATCCCGATAGCGAGAAAATTATTTATTCTCATTTCACGTGCGCCACAGGTATAAAATAATTGCTGCTATTTTTCAACTCCTAACACACCCACACACCCAATTGCACCATTAAAACTGCTTTTCTCGCTCATCTTCTAACCATTCTGTGTTTAGTATATAGGGTGAGTTTGGATATTTAATTAATTTTCATTTATCCATTCTAATTTCTTCATCTTATTAATTATTATCATTTTTTTCCATTTTATTCAATTGCATGCTGCATGGGCGGAAAAATAATCAACAGATACTGAGAATATTAAGCTCGTATTTTGTGCTGTCAAAGATACAATAATGCAGAATGCTCTCAAGGAGTTTAATCTTGCTTGAATGAATTGTTATGAAAACAAAAACAAACATATAATGCATCAATTTCATTGGTGTTAATGGCTTCCGAATCAAAAATTTAAAATGATTTGAATAATTTTATTTGTGGATTTATTAACACGTACATATGGAAATTTTCCAAATACAACATCTCTTCATATTCCATCACATTTGATTATTAATTTTTTCCATTTATGCCTCGTTCTTTCATTATTTTACATGAAATGTTACGTTAAAGTGTTACGGGGTATATAATGTTTTCTTTGGAGCAAAATTGTTGTCCTCCCCATTTTCTCTGCTACAATATTCCAACACTTTTCCGCTCAGTTTGCCAATTGATTCGCAATGTTTCATATAAATTTTGAATTTCCAATCCAAGTGATTCTCTCTTTTTTTTTTTTTTTCTATCAATTTGCGAACAATATGTAGAAAGAGAGAGAGAGAGAAAAAAAAACAATACAGACAAACAGATAGGAATAGCCGTAAAATCATGGATAAATTACCGTTAATTTTGATGACAATTGATTGATGAATTTACATAAATTCATCAACCACCACAACTTGATTATGCATTTAAATTAATTCATAAATAAGAAAAGATTAACTACTCATTGAATATGTTATTTCAATTGAAATACTAACAAAATCATTTTTGTATGCATAAAATAAATTCACATGCATCAATCTATCTAATTCTATATGTATTTCAAAACAACAACATATAAAAACTTTTATTGGAGGGATAAAGTGTAATTATCCCAAAAACTAGTGAATAAGGAAGAATCCTTCCTATACAAAGTGTCTCTCAAAATTTTCCTTCAAAATCACATACATGGAAATGAGAGAAAAAAAACAGCATGACTTTCTGTTGCTTTCGATAAATGCATGAAAAACAAAAATATGAATCTTTCTTTACAAATGTTGGGTTTTGGGTGAGTAAAAACTACATAATTCGTAATATCCCATGATATTGTTTAAAAAAACAGTGAAAAAATAAGCTACATATTAATCGAACCAAATTTATTTTCAGATACGGAGAACATAAGATTTGTGTTTGCAGCAGTTAAAGACACAATTCTCCAGTCAAATTTGAAGGAATACAATTTGGTGTAGATTTGGACATTGTGATATCCCCCAGTGGATTCATTTGTATTTAATCAAAGCTCCAGACGCCAAGAAATCTGCAAGCTTTAATCACAAAATCATAATAAAAAAAAAATGATATGAAGAGTAACAGAAAAACAAAAAAACAAAAAAAAAACAAAAAACGGACTTTGTTGAGCAAACTCGTTTAATAGTAAGGTATATATATTGAAAGGAGAAAAAATTCGTAATTGAGGAAACAAAGTTACGACTATTGAAGACGATAAACGCCATAAGAAAGGGAAAGGACATGAAGATCAAATGGGTGAGAATAATTATGAAATGAGCCAATTATACGAGAATAAAAATTCAATGAAAACAAAGTATATGGAATTAGGCTGGAAAATGATCAAATGGCTCGTGATGCTGTGCAAATTGCCAGCGAGTGTACCAACATTTTAGTTAACTAAAAAAGTTGATCAACATTTCCAGCATATAAAGATTTTTTAAATGGAAAATAATAAGGACCTAAATCTGAGCGTTATACGTTCTTTCCTAAGAGAGAAGAAGGAAAAAAAAATAAGAATAATAACTTTTCACTGTCGATACCAACAAACTGATTTAGTTTCGTACTCAATTTGTTGAATTTGTTACCTTTTTATAGCTTAGCTTAGTCGATCGAGCCTGGCTGACTGTGACATCGCCTGATTTTTATATAAACGATAAAAGAAAAATTGAATGAATATTAATTAATGGATGAAAAAGAGAAGGAAAAAGAAAATTATAATTGATTCAGAGTAATTGATTAGATAGATGGATGCATACTGGGCGTGAATCGTCTAACGGCATTTCAGTGAAGAGAGGATTAATATATGGTAAATGGAGAGAGAGAGAGAGAGAGAGTAGGGAAAAATAATGAAATTAATATTATCGACTTGAAAGAAAATTAAAGTGAGACAAAATGGGGGAAAAATTTAGAAATGAGAGGACAGCAGAAAAAAATGCTTTTTATAAATCGCAATTAAGTCGGTCTTTTAAAACACAAGTAAGAGCGATTCTCGTGCCATTTACTAGTGTGGTGTTTCTATTGCAGTCCTTTGTTCAGTTGTAAAACAAAAGCCAAAGTGTTTTTTTTTTCTTTTATCTTTCCGTCTTTCCCTTAATCTTTATCACTTTCTTTCTTTTTCAAATTGTCTTTCTTCCATTTATCTCAAGGGAAAAAATAAACGAGGAAAAATGATTTTTTTTTTTTTAATGACAAAGAAAATTTGTTCAGTGCACAAAACGACAGGAATTTTCTTCTGTATGCATGTGACTCAAATCCAAGAAATTCATCGTATAAATATTGTTATATATAATATATAAAAGAGAAATGAAACATAGGAATAGGTGTTCGAGGATTAAGAGCAACATCAACATTGCATCAATGAAGGAAAAAAATGAGAAAATGAAAATATCAATTGAATACCATTGAGCGACACAATGAGATGAAGGAAAAAGTGAAAAAAAAAGAATCGAAAAAATTAATAATACGATAAAGAATGATGTTGAATCTTCGGAAGCGGCATCTGTTTGACAGACTGTTTCTGTTATTTTTCACCTTCGTTGAATGCGACTATTTGTGAATATCAAGTTACGTCGGGATATTTTTAATTTCAATATCGTTGAAATTCCAAGATATTCCATAAATTTCTCCATCAACTGACACTTGAATCATTTCGACCGCTGATAGAATCCATTTCGAGTGAGAAAGAAAATGAGAAATATCCCAGCGTAACTCAAAAAATGCCCACAAGTCGCCTGTATAGCGAGGAACATGAGCCCCCTAGCCCCGAAGCAGTTTTATTCAATCAAGGTCTTATAAAGGAAAAAGCCGAAAACATAATTTTGAACGGAAATAAATACTATAGGCTGGCTCATGTCTCTAGCTCCGTTTTGTATTGACATTGACAGTGTACGTATGTATGAACTGCTCACTGCCTGCGCTCGCTCATGCTAGCCAGCGCGCTGCCCACTGCTGGTATTCTCTATTGTTCCATTTACCCGAAAAAAAAAAAAAAAAAAAATTACAAAAACAATTTTTTTCCAATTTTCTAAATCCACGCGTTACACCTAGTAGTGGATTTTTCAAAATATAAAATGAAAAGAGGAGAAAAATTAATTCAACAAAAATAAAACAATGCGTACGTAGAGAATACTCGCACGTTTAAACTAAAAATAATTCATAATACATAATTACAAATATACAATTCATAATTCTTTTAATATATTTTTGTTCATCAATTAACAATTTGACATCTGATGGTGAGGGGGGAAGGTGTATCACACAATGGTAATCGCTCCCCACCTTACTAACACCGATTTACGCACACAGGGCAGCATAATACATCATACCTACTTCAGTTTAAAACACTGTGAGTTTATATAATAAACAACAAACGAGAAAAAATTGAAGAAAAAGCGGAAAAAACAAACAAACAAATAAATATATATATAAATACATTGGATGAAGTATAATATTAAGAGATAACAACAAAATACTATTGAATAATAATAATAATACTGCTTGGTTTTCAGTGAGAGTGCGATGAATGAGAACACATTGTAGGAACACGAGCATAATACATTCATTCTTTATTTTTTCTTTGTTGTTTTTATTTTTATTTTTTGTTTTTTGTTTTTTTGGACGAGAGAAAAGTATTGTGCATTTTTTTAACCGCTGACGTATGTGGAAAAATTAATTATAGGGTTTTTTCTTTTTTTTTTTGCGCCAACAGTGAGAATTTTTTGCATACCGAGTGAATGGGAAATTGAAATTAAAAATACTTTTAACAATTTAGACGATTGTGTGGAGGCGTGAGAAGAGTAAAATATAAGACAATTGTGTTATAATATCTTGGACACGAATGAACGAATAATTTTCATCATGATTAAGAGGAATCACTGGAATAAAATGCAACATTGAAAAAAAATGGATGGGTTGAAAGAGAAAATAATACAAATTTGTGGCATTTGTGCTGTATAATTTATTTGTGTTTATAATAGTAAATACAAGTGCTGTATATTTATGTTCTACTTTTCCTTCCTTGGTTTTGGGGGTGGTGGCAGAGTATCGGCACAATTGTTTAGCGCAAGCGCTACGCACCCATCGCATAGGTTTTGTCCACCCTTTTATAGGTGGTTCTCGTCTCTTTAGCTGTCGCTGGCTGACTCCTTCGTTTTGTCGACTTTTTTTTTCCTATATCTGACAGATACAACTAAATTAAAATACACTCAGGTGAGCAATCGCTCAATTCGCTCCTGCACAAGGATTATTAATTTTCTAATTTATCGTGGTTGAAAGTATACCTAATTGTTGAAAATTCAGGTATTTAGGGGGTGCAGGTGGCCTTGACAGCCAATTCCACAGGACTCGGCTGTTTGATTTTGTAGAGAAAAAAAATAATATGAGTCTACTACTTGAGGAGGATGAAAATGACGAGTAAGTAGATTTTTACATTATTTTCATCAAAGCATTTTTTCATTCTAATCATATACAAGGGAAATCAATACACTAGTGAAATATAAACTGTAATTTTGCATCTATCTTGAAAAATTATTTTTCATTCAATCCTCCTTCTAAAATATTCCGTATAAATTCAGATTATCCTCCCCTAGGTTGTTTTTCTGTTTTGTGAATTCATATCTATAACTATTATATACTTGAAAGTTTGAATAAAATTTATAGGCCATGGACAAGTTGGCATTGGAATGAATTCGATATTTAATTTAATTTTCTTGTATTTGAATCAACAAGTAAATACGGAGTAATTTAAAAATGATAGAATGGAAGGAAAATGTATGGCAAGTTTCAATTTGAAGAAAGAAAATGAGAATTTTATTCCCTGTTAGTAACCAAGAGAGTCCGATCGATGGGAACTATTAATATGGCCCTATATATTTGCCATACGCCAATAACTTATCTCGTACTTTTGTCTTTTTCTCTCACTCTCTGTCTCTCATTTCATTATACAAACTAACTGACACCTTTGAAAAAAGAGAAATATAAATGTCGAGGTTGTTTTATTAATCCACTGAATCAAAGTATCGTGACAATTTTTTTGTCTCAAAACAACCCAACATAATCGAGATAATTGAACATTAAATGTGAGATGTGAGAAATTTACTCGACGACACATATACTGAATATTTGTGAGAAAATGTCTGAAAAAGAGTGGGGTGTGTGCTGTTGGATATAAAAGACTGAAGTTGCATAGCACATCGGTTTATTCACAGTTAAGTCATACCAAGTTGTACACCAGTTCGTGAGAGCCAAGGCCATGAATTTATGACCACACAAACGTCACTCTAGTGAATAATGAGTGATATACGTTCGAAAGTCAAAGATTATATTTAAATCATGATTATAATTGATTTGTGATCAAAGTTTAAATAATTTACTACAAGTATAAGTAATAAATATAAATTACAATGTCAACGTGTGCTGGCCAGCTAAATGAATCTATGAACAACGAAAATGATACTAGGTATAAACAAGAATCGCAAAATTTACTGTAGGAGAGTGGATATATTATGTATCTCAAAATTTTTCATAAAAAATCATAGTTAAAAAATGAAATTTTCATTGTTTGTTCTATATAAAATAGTCATGAATTTTCTCGCTCCAGGTATAGCGATGGTTCAGTAAGATTGAGAAATCCCAATATCGAACTCATGGATCAGGACATTCTGTACCATTTGGCTCTGGGCAGCGGTTCTCACGATCTGGTTGAGATGTTCGGTGATGTAAAGGTAAACAAAATGTATTCATCTACAGGTCATTACGATCCTCAATGCATTTTTCTACTCATTTGCTTTCAGTTTGTGTGTATGGGAGGTACTCCAAAGCGTATGGAAAACTTTGCCTGGTACATAATGAAAGAAATAGGTCACAAACTACCAGCCGGTACAACTTTACTCGACATCAGCCAGCATTCATATCGCTACTCTATGTACAAAGTCGGGCCAGTCCTCTCTGTCAGTGTGAGTATTTAATATCCAGTGTAGGATTTAATATATTGTTTGAAAGGAAAATCAATTATTCAATACAATGTAATGAATGTACAATTAATTCCAGCATGGAATGGGAATTCCGTCGATAGGTATTTTACTCCACGAGATTATCAAACTCATGTACCACGCTAAAGTACGTGATCCTATTTTTATAAGAGTTGGTACATGTGGAGGAATTGGATTGGATCCTGGCACTGTTGTTATATCAGAGGAGGCTGTCGATGGTATGCTCAAGCCATACTTTGAGCAGGTGCGTTATCTACAACGCTATCACATTCTAATATTAATATTTTTTATCATGAATAATCAATTTTTTTTTTTAATTATTTACACTTTATTATAGCCAGTGCTTGGTAAAATCACGAGACGACCAGCAAAACTCGACAAAAAATTGGTGCTAGAATTGAAGGCACTTGCTAATAATGAAGATCCTTATGACACCGTAACTGGAAAGACAATGTGTACATCTGATTTCTACGAAGGCCAAGGTCGCCTGGATGGTGCATTTTGTGATTATACCGAGCAGGATAAAATTGACTATCTCAATAAATTGCAAAAAAATGGTGTTATTAACATTGAGATGGAATGCACTGTATTTGCTGCACTTACACATCATGCTGGCATCAGGGCTGGCATCGTTTGTGTTACTTTTTTGGATCGATTGAAGGGTGATCAGGTAATAACAACAATAATAATAATAATTAATTGTCATTAATTTGCCTTATCTGTAAAAAAAAAAAAAAAGGTCAATTCACCAAAAGAAGTGCTCGAAGAATGGCAAAAACGTCCCCAGCAATTGGTGGCACGCTACATAAAGAAATATCTACAGCACAAAGGCCGCTTGTCCTTAGAGGGCCATGGTTCAATGTGCGTCAAGAGTCCACGTCGATTTAAGCTCGTTCAGCAGGAGTCTGAAAATTATGACTAAACTACCTCCCCTTTGGCACTAGAGTCATCTTTGAAAATTCACTTATTTCGGAAATTAAAAATATCAATAGATCAATTATTTCATTTAATTTTTATTATTCAATGGCACAAATCTTAACAATGATTATATTTATGGTTCTAAACATTCATTTTCATCTGAAAAACTAAATGCATAGAGGAAATATATTGAGGAACAGAAGAAATCACGGTGCAATCAAGTACAAAGAAACTCAACAAAAGAGAGAAACAAATTTTTTTTTAATAAATCATGTTATTGACTAATCTCTCGGCCACATATCCAATATTTTTTATTCCAAAGTCTGTTGTAAATGAATTACAAAGATATGTAAAGAAACTAGATGTGGATATATTGTTCTTCAAAACGGTAATAATTTTTCTTACTTTCTACTAATTATATTGGCAGATTCTTTATGGATCGCTTGAAATGTTGAAAGATTAATTATATAATTAAATATACACAATAGTGGGTGATTAGACCGATATTTGTTATGGGGAGATGTTCAACACCAGTGGCCTACGCAATTGTCCCCCTATTCGAATGATCAAGTTTTACCACACTGTGGAGATACATTAGTAGATGATAATATCCTTGTAATTGTGATTTTGATGAAAATGACACTTGCAGCTTCTGTGCCACAAAAAAAAAAAACAATTGAAAACATTAATTATTTAAAATGTCAGACATAACTGATTCAACATTCCAACAAGATTTCAAATAAATCCATCCAATTCAATTGAATCATTGATGATTTTAATTATGGTTATTTAATTTTTTTGAAAATGTACTCAGAAGAGGGGGAAAAAGAAAACATATCCAAGACACAGTTTGTAAATTGCTGAGTCAAAGTTATGAATTTTTCCCTCCCTCCAGTGCATTTTAAACAAATTGGATCTACAAGATTGAATAATTTGCAGTTTCCAAGTAAAGAGAGTAAATTGCACTAACAAAGAAACTAACAATATTTATTCAAGTAGATTCCAATACACTGATAATAATAATAATAATTATAATTTAAAGTTATCACTCTTGACCAAAACACAATTTTACCCTGGCAAACCCGTGGAAAATAACTATGTTTCCATGATTGAAAAAAAAATAATTGTACGTTACGGAGCTGGATCCGTTCGTAGGACCCCAAATGGTCGTGTCATTCTCCCCCTGTCTAGAGTTACGGAGCTTTTGATACCGAGCAACGGATATGGTTTGGGAGGATGACATTGGTAAGTATCCTGCAATAATTTAAGCAAAGCAGTAAGTTCAAAGATAAGTAAAATAAGTACTCAGGTAAAGTACAGAAATAATTTGAGGCAGGTAAGACTTATTGCATTTTCAGACAATTATTAGAGCATTTTATTCGTCACGACGCAATACAAAGAAATATTACAATTCGTTATGTATCATTAATCATTCGTATTTATACTCAATTTTATCATGTTACTCTATTTGACTATCGAATTCAATATGCAATCTGGTGCTTATAATTTTTCAAATTTTTCATTCTTCAGTTTTCTTCCGCTCTGGACGAATGATGGAGACAATGGGATTGCAAAAGGGTGAAACTCTTGATTCATTCATGCAATAATTACTCAATAACATTAATCAATTAATTATTCCTAAGCATTTCCTGTTTAGGGAAAGTTAGGGAAATGCTTGATATATAAACACACGTCCACAATTGTACAATTGGACTGTGTCAGGCCTTTTATTCATTCTTCCCGTTCAACAAAATCGTTGTTTTCTCAAGACTTGAATTTTCAAACTTTTTCTGGTTCCTCTTCTGCCTTTATTATTCACCATAATTTCCCATAATTGTGATGTGATTAGGTGATATTATTTTGAAATATAACTTAACACTTATCAATATCTCAAAATTTTCTAAACTTACTATCACAAAATAAATTAATTAAAAATCAGAAAATTCAATAGTTTCTCATTCATAATAATGAAGAAAAAGAGAAAAAAAGCGTCAAATTTTCCATTCGTTTCATTTGCTATTAGAATTTCTGTAGTATAGATTTTTTTTCCTAGTGGCTTCGACATAATTACAATCACAACTTTATAATTCTCAAATATTTCCTTATAATTAACCCCATATCTTCAAATTTTGGCACACAATTTGCAGCATTCAATTACTTTGTAATGAAATTGAAATGAAAACTAGGAAAATTTATTCGCTTGAAATTTTTTATCTCTGTTTTTTTCCCCCCATTCGATTGATCACGTTAATTAGTTTCCAATATTATCGAAGCCGTTATTAATATCGATTAATTATCAAATATATTGAGCTACAAAATTCAGGTATATTGTCCCATTAAATTCTGCATTTTTTACTGGTCATCTTTCATTATTCTTTCACTTTGCTATTGTAAACATCGAAGAGAAATTTCGAGAATTTTGTATTTCGAGAGTGCAGAAGAATTTTTTAACATGATTTAAATACGACAATACGAACCATGAAAGAAACTTTTATACCTCATTTTGCACTCACATTGTCCCTTAGTTTACCTAGATTACTTATGTACAGGACTAGATACTTGATCAATTATTTCATCTGCCCCAATGATTAATCAATAGTAAATCAAGGATATAATGATAATTTCATGAAATTATTTCTATAAAAAATGATGAAATGCATTCAAAAGAAATATATTTTTTAAAAAAAGAAAAAAAATACATTAATCATTCATGGAGCAGAGAGAATGAGCACAATACAGAATGTGGAGTATTTTCATTAAAATTAAAAAATAAATCGTACATATCAATCAATAAAACAGTGAATATCGAGTGGATTTCAATTAAGTAGCAAAGTGTATTGCAACTATCTTTTGAAAAATTATATGTATAAAATTTTGAAAATAAAAATTTTTCCTCTGTCTCTCTTCCTAACTACCTATCAGTCCATTATCAGTACTCTGACTTTGATAAATAAATTACCTCAACTCGTCTCCCATTTTTCGTTTCAATTCCATCTCTGTTGATGATGGAATATAAATGATACATTGAAAATATTAAGGAAGCGCTGTTCACTTCTCATCGATTCTTACTATACACTTTCTCCGAATGCCTCTGATTGTCACGTGATAATGTTCCTCTTCTTTCTCGCCTTCCCCTTGTTTTACATACGAACAAGACGAAAACAGAATAATATTGCCACGAATCATTCATGATTCATTGATCGCAAGAAATAAAACAGGAGGGAGATAAATAAATGTGTCATTCGATCCAATATTGGATTTACAGCAATATTCAATTATTGTCAATCTATACGGGTACACTACATATCGGTTCCTTAATTCTTGGCAATTCTAAACCAAGTGGAATAATTTTCTTCTCTCAAAATCATAAAGGAAGACAAGGAGAAATGGCGGGAGTTGGTCAGACACGTTTTTTCTTTTTTTTGTTTTTGTTTTTTTTTTCTCCATTTTTGGTGTAGCGTATTATGTTGTTTATATTGACAGAGGCGCATCTTGACAACGGTGGATGAAGCTATGCTGGCGTCATCCTGCCGTTGATTCTTCTGGTAAGAGAATACTGACGGATTTGCGAGATGATTGACTTCCGCCGGATGCACTAGTTGTTAAGGTCGAGGATGGACGATGAGAGGGAGCTATAACGCGAATCTCTGGACGCGGTGATGACTCGTCATGTGGAGGGGAAGAATTCTTCAACAAGTCTTGGCAGGTGTTTATCAGAGTTACCGAAGGCCTGTGAACGTTTGTTCAATTATTCGTGGAAAATTTCATTTTCTTTCATCAATTGATTTTGCAGAAAATGACGATACTTTTTCAATTTGTTTCCTCATACCATTAGAAATAAACTGATTCGATGAATTTAATGATGTACACGTGACAATTACGTAAAATAGACTTTTGAAAATGTTGCCAATATCTGTTTAATTGGCACGATAAACCCGCACTGACAATACAGCAGCAAAGTTATGAACCATAATGATTTAATATCAACAATGTCTAAGTAGAATATTCTTTACAAATACCTGTGTTGAGGCGGTGGCGTAGGCGTTCTTGAAAGGGGGAAGCTGGCAACCTCCCGGGTCACTGAAAGTGATCGGATCGATCCAAATGTCTGATCCGGTGACATATTCGCACCCACACTCTGTACCATTCCACTACTAAAACACAATTGAAAATATAGATCATCTAATTATCTCATTTGTTTGTTCGTGTAATTAAAAATCTTTATAAATCATGGCTTGAATCATTGCTATTTTTCTAAATGTCCAGGTAAATGGCACGATTATAAGGTCTATAGAAGAAAAAAAAAAAGAGAGAAAAAAAAGTAGTAAAGTCACAGTGTCAAATAATAAAACACAGTGGACAAATTTAGGTATATAACCAATGTCTTTGATGGATATAGCTCCAGATAAATAATATATTATTTTTGTAGTTGGTATTTTTAGATATACCCAGTTACAACGACACTAAATTCACAGACATATTACCTGACAGAGTTGGAAGTAACGAGAAATGGCATTGGTGTTGGACACGGACTGAGTGGTGAACTGCTGAGGGAACTCCTCGTGCTGCTCAAAATTGAGTGAGGACACTGTGGTGGACCAACATGAGAACCCATTAATCCATTACAACCAGATCTTCCACTCGAACGGCAAATTTTAAAGCAGGAAATTCTTGGCCACCGATCCATCTCTTTTTTTGAAACACCTGCAATTGAGTTGTTATGTAAGATACATGGTTGCCTCTCTCCTAAAACTTTCTGCAAAAATTGTAAAAAATAATTTTACCAAATTTGCTGATTCCCTGGATCGGTCTCAATGGATAAAAATCCCCATGCAAAGGACAATGGAAGCCCACTCTTCGTTCTTTCTTTCTCGCACGTCTCGTTAGCATACAGAGTAGGACACCAAGGCCGAGCATCAATAGCCCAATGGCGATGCAGATGGGACCCAAAATTCTCGAGTTACCAGTGAAGGCAATTCTCGCAGCGTAAGAGTCTTTGTCCTCATCTTCCCCAGGCCCTCGATAGGAGGCAGCTACGAAGACAAAAGGAAAAATTATTAAACTATACCTTTTTACTCTCACAATCATTGAATAAATAAAAATGAAAACTATGTTGCCAGGTATAAATTTGATTCCCAGGGAGAAAGGGAAGAAGACAAGAAGAAGAAGAAGAAGAAGAAGAAAGAAAAATGAAAGATGAAATTCCAAGTGACTGCTCCAGCAACAATAGTTTTATAAGCTCTTGTGTGTAGCACACTATTCCACACATCGTCTGAGATATAAGGTTGACTGAGCAACGACGACTATAGCTGTTAGTGATGTATGTAGTGTCTGCTCCTTCTCATTCTCTTCGTGTTCCCCTTTTTCAATGCTGATGAGATTGTTGCCAGAGGTCAGTGGCCTCCAAAGCCATCATAGCGGTTCTCAAATTCGTGAGACAATGGATCCAGTATTGTCATTGGTAAAAAAATGTTGTTCCTCTTGCTATTTATACACGAGATAGCCAATCATTTTCGAGTATATTCTCTTCATATATGTTCAATATTTTATTTTTTGTTAATACTTGAATAAATTTTCACCTTGACACTATACAGCCCAGGGGTGACAGAGATTGTACAGTATTTTAAACCTCGATTTTAACTATGGCTTCATATCATATGAGCAATGTGTATAATCAAGTTGTGAGGATATTTGTTTCATTATTATGGCTGTGATACCACTGGGGCTTCCTTCGATCAAAGGGTGGGGGGGGGGGGGGAAAGGCACTGGTGCGATGGCTTTTTATTGACTCCACCTTACCTCCTCGCCTTTACATTACACACGAATAACCGAATAAATTGAAAAAAATTGATAATAATAGACATGTAGATGGCGGCGGTTAATTTATTAAGTAAGACTGAGTGAGATATTAGAGGAAGCTATTAGTACGCTCAACGTTTTCTAAATGACAAAGACAATAAATTTCTCTCTCTCTCTCTCTCTCTCTCTCTCTCTCTCTTTTAGAAGAATGGTATGAATAATTTGATATTGATGGGGTCACTCACCAGTGAGAACTGCTCCAGCAAACATGAAGAGAAAACCAAATGCTGGAAGGGCTATTTGACAATTGGCTGCTATTACGACTCCAGCGACCATCAGCCCACCCTCTATTTTTTCTACCCTCAGACGCGATATAGGAGTGGGGCATTTTAATTTTGATGCCAAACCCCCACTCAACATTTCTTCCTCAACCGATACTGTACTTGGCCTGCAACAAAGTACATAGGTTTTTTTTTTTTTTCACGATATACATAAATACATTTGTCGTCTCATTCAAAATTCATTTACACAGTCCACCGTAAAGAAATTTACAATAGCACAGGGGATTTCATTCGAAAATGATTATCGACATGTATATCTTTACGTTTTTACATTTTAATTATTCCTTCTAATGAATAAAAGAAAAAATGTACAAAAATGGGCTCAGCCGGGATTTGAACCCGGGACCTCTCGCACCCAAAGCGAGAATCATACCCCTAGACCACTGAGCCTCTCTATTAAATTTTTAAAAACTAAATCATTCACACTGTCATATTCAAGACACTGATTCATTGGCCAATATTCCTTAAAATTATCAATAACGATGAATATTGTACCATTTCATAACAACATTATGAACAAGCTGAGTGATTAGATGAAATGGATGAAGAATTGAATTTCTTATTCAATGTATACGTAAGAATGAATGATAGAAATGATTAGAAATATGAAAGATATACGCGTATAATATCAACATTGGTGTAACACATGCGTCGGCGAATATACGGTGTGTCGTAAATTTTCTAGAGGGTCGATAACCGAGTCGTATCGTCAGATGCGCGCAAGCCGTGTGTACCTTTCTACACACAGCCTTGACTGTAACCTCGGTATATGTATTGCCACCTCTCGTTCTTTATCCTACCGATCCTACGCATATATGTAGTAACAAACAATGTCAACGGTCTCATAATTAATCTTATATTATAAGTCACGCACTACCCGAGCACATAATAAGAAATAGATTCCAACCCTTGTTGTTTTTGTTATCTTTGAATTTCCTTTCATGCTCAAATGAATATAAAAATAAGAAACAATCAATTTGTTTAAATGAGAATAATTCACGTAATCAACTCGCTTAAATGTGTTCCCCTTCTCTCACACCGCTCGCGAATATTCATCATCATCAATTACTTCAACTCATATTGGAGCACTTCCTGTTGAATACAATGCCTGCCATTGTTTCAATCTAAAGATAAAATAAACCTACCGGTGCATATTCTGATTAGGGAATCCAGTTTTATCACTGTGAAAGGATGTGCTGAATGTCATGACAGAGGGCCGTTGATACTTATTCCCGATTGAGGAATTATTTTCTCTGCGATTAGTGTCATAAGCTCCCTCACATCGCCATACCATCAATTCTCTCAGTCAGCTGATGGCTCGGCTTTTCACAGCCTCAGTTATCTTTCGCATAATTTTCTTTTGTATGGGTCCAGTTCGATGCACTTAACTAGGCCAGCAGCGAGTTTGTAATGCTGTCGAGTAAGTGGTCTCTTCGTGTGACACGCTTGGCAAATGAATGCTCTCACTGCCTTTTTTTTTTTTTTTTTGTTTTAATTATGAACACGCTTCCGATGCTACAACTGTCGAGTGTGTCGATAGTTGGAGGAAAAAAAAGAAAAAAAAAACCACCGATGATACAGTGCACTGACCTCGTTGAACAATCACTCTTATTTTATTAGTTTATTTTTGCATAGTCTGTGAAAAGAATTATTATTATTATTTGTGATACTTGTCAAATTTATTCACTGTAACTTGTAAATTATCCGATAATCAGAAATTGTTATTGAATTTATTTGTTAATAATCCATGTGAAGTGAATGACGAGCGATGTTGTTAACCGTGCAGCGTTCACCAGCCGACTGCTCGCTGCAATCGTTTCAAGAAAAAAGGACCAGCAGCCGATGGATGTCAGTCGCTCTGACGCCATTCCCCTTTCCCCTCTACAACCGTGATTCATACCACACACAACAACACTACCCCCCACTATGCTCGCACTATATTGTGTACAATGGATTTTCATCCCCCTACTCAGTATGAACGTACATTTATGTAATGAAAATTCAATTTTTTTTTATCTCCCTGGGTGGATACCCGAGTCAGAAAAGAGGAAAAGTTTTGGAAATTGCTATTTTTGAAGTACCTGGAGAGAGAAATCATTGAATGAAGGATATTCATCACTCGTTGTAACGGGATAATTGAAAAATAGGAGCATTACATGATTGATATTTCACCACTACTGAGATAGAACTGTATTAAAAATAGAATAACAGTCAGTTTGTAGGTAATCAGAGCACACTAGATGGTTTAAATATATTCTTATACGTAGTGACGACAATGACCGGTTAGTGCATTCTACCAAGAGTTTTTAGACACTTATTCAAGTGAATCATGATTTTCTAATTATCACCCTAAAAAATGATTGTTGAGCAATTAAAGAAAATGAACGCGTCATGAAGAATAACACTTACTTGTACATCCGCAGCGGCGGCCTTGAACCATTGATTTGAGATGGTGGGGGAGGGAAATTTAGTGCAGAAAATTATATGTATTCAAAACTCAAAATAATCATGGTCACGCAAGGTACCACCACGGTAATATCACCGAATTGTTCTCTAAATATGTCAATTTCAATTGTCTATTTTTGAAAGTTCAATTCATTTGGATAAATTTTTAGAGTCTAATTTTTTCATAATGTGTTCTTGAGTATGAGAAATGCCATCTTGGGATATATTGAAAGAAATTTTCTCTATTTTTCAGGAGCAGCTTAATATAGAGTATAGAGGCAGAGTCACTTTGGTATTGGGGTCTGTTTTCAAGTTTTCTGGTTTTAATTTCTTTGAATTTCTTTCATATTCATGTCAACTCGATGTCTCAATTTCGAGGAAATTCAAGTGAGAGATGGAATATTTATAGATAAAGGTAATTTGATTATTCACATTTTATCATTATTTTCGATTGCGGGAATGACTTTAGGGGTAAATGTCCAAGATTTTTTTTTTTAGATTCACTCACAAAATTAAAAAATTTGACAGATTAATGTGTCAAGTATTTATTTTTCAAATATTCTGTTCCATTTTATCCCCTTTCAAATTGAAATAAACACTGTCACAATATGTATCTATAGAACAGAAGTTCCAATGACGATTGAACCATGCACAATGAATTTAATCCATTATATCGATGGACATGGGATAATTCATGATGTACCCTTCACCACCATACTTCAAAATTGATCCACTTTGTCATAACAAAAAAAAGAATCAATCGATTCATGGTATTTACAATTTCAAATACATTATCTTCATCGTCGATTCCATGGAGCGAATTACGGAGTTTTGGTTCATTAATTAAAAAGCTCACATTATTATTCATATCATTGAACACTGTATACTTTGTTGAATCGATATTTCCATGATCCGCTGAATTACTCATAATTTTTTAGCTCTTCTAGTGAGGAGGTAAAATTCCCCGATTAAGAGCTTGATATATCGATGGATGCAGATGAATAACGAGACTGATGCTGGCACAAAATGAATAGTGAAGATTAGGCGCTAGTGGTCTAGATAGCAGTTACCTAACTAAAACATCTTCGCCCATTAATTACGCAATGATAGCTCATCAGATAGTTCGGTATGTATTTGCATTAATTTTCTCCTTAATCATAAAGTTGATTGACAATGAATTATTTTATTGATGGTCAACTTTTTATTCGCCATCCGATTGTGCGCGCATGATGCTCTAGTATATTATTATAAAATACATGAAAGGATATTCCATATAGATGCGATACTCATATACGTTGGTGAATTAGTCGTGGAATAGAGAATTGCTGAGTAGGTACATTGACTCCCAGACAGGGTGCTATAAATAATGAGACATCGGACATGCAGGCGGCCGGAGAGACTTTTCAAATACCGAGAATAGATAAATCTGCTAACCATATTTTCTCCCATTTTTATTTTTATTTTTTTCATTCTCTCATTTTCATGGGATTTTAATTAATCTTCAGCGAAAGAGCAGGGAATATTTTAATAAAACACGGCAATATTTCTTATTTGATTGAGAAAATGAAGAGATTTAGAGAAAAATTGTATTGTGAATTTTTTTTTTCCATCACCATCTCTTTGACCAAGTGAAAGTGTCCAATAATCAATGAATATTGTATATCTCGTTCCCCCTCATCATCAATAAAATTGGGATTGCGTAGACAGAGAGAGAGAGAGAGAGAGAGAGAGCGGAGTAGGAGAAGTACCTTTTGTACATGCCGATGGTGGTGGATATTGATTTTGAGTAAAATGCCGAGAACATAATATCTACAGCAGCTCTGGTTGTCTAGGAGCGAATCTGCAAAATTCTTTTTGTTGACGCGAAACAGAGGAAGAAAACAATATTTTCAATTGAAAAACAACCAACATTTTTAGTTTTGCCACAGTCCTCTATTCAATAATCAAAATAAAAGGCTTGTTTGACCTTGTGTGTATAGCTCCAAGGTTCTAAAGTATAAAACATTTCTGTATAGCCTCGAGATGATGGAAGGAGGGTCGTGTTTATTGCGCGGGACTGTTGCAAGGAGACCCTATTCATTTTTTATTATAAAAGAAATCACAAAGTGGCGTTTCTCCTTAGGGAATATTCCAGTTATGTATTTTCTTCTTTTTTTTTCCTCTCCTCTTTTAAAATGGACAGACTCACATCCATATCTAATGACCTTAACTCATGATTCCCTATAGCATTCTATTCCCATTCATGTATATACAATGATGTGGTACTTGGTCGGATGGTAGACGAATGGTTTGACTCTTCTGCCCTCCCGATTTCCTTAATCGAATCGTATCGGGTAGTAATTCAAAGTGCTCTCTCGTGTTTAATATATTATTACGTAATAATCTCAATATTCTATTTCTCTTGAATTGGAAATATTCACTGGATGTGGGGAAAAAAGAAAAATTATTATTGAGTAAAATTCAATATGCATTTTTGCTTTTCATTGCAATATATGTGCCACACATTTTGCCGATATGTTCATATATCTAATCAGCAAAATGTAGGAAAATTATTGTAGTACGTGTCTAGGATAATTACGTAAAAATACGTTTTTAAGAAAGTAAGTGCCATTTGAAGCTCACACATCACACCAAGTTATTGAGTAGAAATATGCAATTCTACGCAATTGTCAGCATATTCCTGTTGCTCATCTGCACATTATTGAAGGTAATTTGATAATTGCACTGGTGCCAGATGATTTTGTTAAATTATTCATATTTTAGGCGGATGGTATCACTGAGAGTGCCGAAAATGTCGGAAATATTCTGAATGTAAGTAGAACAACATTTTCTCTACTTCAATTTCAAACCATTTTACTGAAAATTTTGCTGATTTTAGGAAATTAAAGAGGAAGTGGGAGCTAGTGTGAATAATGATACAGATAGTGAAGATGTATGTACTTAATTTAGTTGAAAAATTATTATAAAGGGGCTTTAATATTTTTCAATTTTAATTAGGATAATGGGGGCATGTTTTCAAACATAGTGGACTCCATTCTCGGCGACGGGGGGTAAGATATATTTTATGATTACATATCAGTCTGCAGTGTCATGTGATATATCATATTATAACCATATGACCATCATTCTGACGCAAAAAAAACTGACAATAAGTAACACTTTTCTGTTTAGTAATGATAATGGAGATGACGATAAAAATATAGGAGAAGAGGGAGATGGACAAAAAAATGATAGTGGTGGCATCAATCCGATATCAGGACTCTGGAATATTATATCCGGTAACGGGTACGTCATAATTATGTATTTGCATAAATTCATATATAATGAAATTATAAAATGCATCTAGTGAGCAAGAGCAGAATGAGGAAGAAGATGAGGATCAAGGCGCCAATGATAATGATGAAGCAAGTAATGCTAATGATAGCAATGGAGGGGGATTACTCTCATCCCTACTCATGGGTGACAGAGGTAATGATGAGTGAGTATACATTAAACTTTAAATGAAATTAATTAAATTGATATAAAAATGGATTCTCCGTATATTGTATAATAATATTTAAGAGGGAATGCATCATCACAAGACGCAGATAATCAAACCGATGTGCAAGATAATGAAAGCCTAGGAATGAAAGTATTGGCGAGCGTCGCCAGCACTCTATTGGAAAATGGGTGAGGAAAAACTGTTCAATAATAATTAACATTAATCAGTAGTGGAAGGCAACGAATTTGCTTACTCATTTCTAAAGTCAATATAACACATATTTAGGACCGGAGGGGATTGTGAGACAGATGATGGCGATGATGAAAATGTACGTTATATATAATCTCTCTCTCTCTCTCTCAATTCATTAAAATGACAAATTTTAAATTTATAAAATTGTTTGTGCCTTTTTCATACGATTAAGGGCGAAAACGAAGAGAAAAGTGGCTTGATGAAGGCAGCCGAAGTGATGAATACACTTCTAGTGGATGTGAGTCTCATGATAAACTATACCTATATTATGTGTAATTTAATCAAACAATTGTCATCAATAATATGATATATTTGTTGAAAAAAAGGATGATAAGGATGACTGCATCCTTGATAGTACAATTGGAAAGATGGTTATGGATAAGATGGGCGGCAGTGCCATGATACCAAAGTTTATTATATGTAAAAAGTAAGCATTTACGACTAAAAATTTTTCAACTCTCAACAATTTTCAACTTATAATTATTGATTATTTCTGACAGATTGTTTTGAAATTGAGGATGGGATCTACTTAATGAGGAAATAAATATTGTTTATAATCAAATAGCCAAATTTTTTGAATTACACCCGTTGAATGGAAAAGTTCAATTAAATTCATTCGATCGATGTATCCACATGGAATGAATAAATCACCTTTTAATCAATGTGAAAACTATACAAAATATTATTACGTATAGTGAATATGCCGTCTGTTGTTGAGGAATTTTTCAATGTACATATGGTATTTCACACACTCTTCCCTCACGCTGAGTTTATTTATAGACAATTTTCAGACGACATCAGCCCTCTTCATAAATTGTGAATAATTATTTTATGAGAACATTCTACAGAGGGTAAGCCAAATGAAATGGAGAAGAAATTTTTGAAATTCAAAACATACTACGAATCCTTATCCATGCAAATCAACATCTGTGACGCAAATCATGTTGTATACTCATTACGTTGAATAAAGTATAAAGGTCAGCATAGGTCAGTGATGGGTTTGCACAAACCCCTATTGTATAGCACAAATAGTACATATAGAAATAGATAATGACGTCATAGATGACCGTGAGGTCGGCGGCCGGAATCCCCCCCCCTTCTCTCACTCTCTCTCGGTCTTTCTCTCTAAAGAATGACTATAGGGAACAACATACCTAGACCTAGCCCTCCCGAGAGACAAATAAAAATTAGAGACTCGCACTCATTCCGCATTAAAAAAAATGATAACTCATGATATTTTCATGACATGTTAAATCAATCAACACACGTGGAATATACGTAGGGGGATGATTATTGACAAGTTCATGATTAGAGTTTGCGCACTCTGTCCCGCCAAAATTAATAATCTGATAAGAGAATAATATTATGATTATTTGTATTCTGAGCTCGATAATAATGGCTAGGATTTTCTCATAATAAAAAATCATAATTTACTTACATTTTTAGGAAATTTCGGGTAATTTATCGTCATTAATTCCTCTCAGAGAGGAGGCCGCGACATTGATGCGCACCATGATGACGGCTGCAACACACTAGATACCCGGTCACGAGAAAAAAAAAAAAAGAAGAGATATAATGTATCTCAACTCACCCCCAAGCCGTAGAGTACAACGAAATGATTTTTACACGAAGGAATAAATAAGGAAAATGTTTGTTATCAAGTCCTTGAGGTAGAGAGGAAAATACGGGGTCAAGGGAGTACGGAGGAGGCCGCGGATGCAGGCCTTGTGCCGGCATAAAACGGGGTTGTCGCCTTAGAGGAGTACAAAAAGCGCCCTCGTATTGTGTTTTTTTTTTTTTTTACAGAGAACAAGTTGTATGTGCGCGGATGAGGGAGCGCCACTTGCTGAATGGAGAAAAAAAGTCAAATGATATTATTGCAGTGGCGATGGGGTAGTTTTTATAATGATGAGGGTGAGTTTGTTTCCACTACTTTATCGACATTGTCATTTATCATATCAAAGCACCATTTTGCCTTTTAAATATATATGGGTCATTTCACATAATTCAATCACACTTTATTACAGTATTAATGAATACACATTAAAAAAATACATATATTTAAAATAATGAATTCTACACACAAAATATTTCATAAAATATATATGAATTATTGGATAATATTGGTAAATAATGTAATAATTTACTCACATATGTTTTTTTGTTGCATTAATGGGATAACATGGAAATTCAAATGGTTCAACCACTTTTCTACAAACTTTTAATCAAATATATATACACACAAAATCACACGAAAAAAGGAAAAAAAATTATTTATTTATTGACAAACGGTGCAATTTAAAGTTTAAAAACTGGGCAAATTATAGTCTATTTTTTCTTCTTCTCATCCGCTGTAACAACTATTTGTTCTGTCGCCGTCTCCTTTCCCTCGCTCTCATCTTTTTTTGAGTTTAGTCGTGTTTTGGAATTGCACGTTTCCTCATTTTTCATCTCGCTTTTTTCGTTGTTTTCCTTCTCCTCTTCCTCATCACCCTCGAGAAGATAATCCCAATCATATTGGTCATCACCACCATCTCTGACTCTTCGGAGTTCCTTCTTCAACATTTCTAAACACTCTCTACGCTCTTTCCACTTGGCCTCGTCAATCACCGGCACTTGGCTCTGCTCTTTGCCATCCCCATCAACTGATACAACACTCTCACCGTATTCTGCAGCTGCTCTCTCTTTCGCTTCACACTGTTCAATGTATTTCTCGTAACTCTCCACCTTTTGAATTATCCGAATATACATATGAGATAATAAAATATGACAAACTCTTGGTTTTTTTCTTCTTTTTCAATCAACATTCAAAGAATAGCTGAATATAATCGATAAACAACATGGTGTTCATATAGTCCGTGACACTTTTTACTGTCATTTTTTTTTTCCAATGTACATTTTTATCTATTATCTATTCATGTTATGGAATTTTTACAATCGATACAAAATACAATATGAAAAAATTTTTATAATTTTAATTATAGGACTATAATTTCAATTTGTCAATGACATACCCTAGTAACTCTAAAGTACACGTCATAATTGGTTTTTCTATGCTATAAAATACATTGAGAATTTGATTTCACTCAATAGAATGGACTTTCAATGATAAACAAAATGAAAGGATAATCAAATGAAAAAATGAAATTTACCTTTTCGTGGAGCATTTGTTGTATATCATTTTGTTTTTTCATATGTTTGGGTAGTGAAAAGCAGGCTTGTAGTAATCTTAGAAATATCCAAAGAGCTCCAGCCAGAGCCACATAGGTAAAGGCTGTGAATACCATATTTACAAAATCGACAGAAACCTGCTGATGCTTCATCGTTTAAAATTTTTATGTACCTACGAAATAGAGAGGTCGTATTCCATTGATTGTTTTACTATAATTCATATAATATAATATAAACGTTGGCTTTATTAATTCCCAATTTTTCCATTCTACTCATCAAATTTCTCACCCACTTTATTTTGATTAGCGCATAAAACCATTAAAGTGCAGACAAGTTAAAAAAAATTCAATGGAGAATCTAATAGTGTTTTTTTTATTTATTTTAAACATAATGTTTACTTACCAAAAAAAATATGAAATCATTAAAAAAATCCATCATCCAATTATTAAGACAATAATGTAAAAAAAATAATAATATTATTCAAGAAATATCGAATAATTTAAAATGAAGGAAAAATAATCATTTTATTTCTAAAGATCAATAGTTTCAGTGTTGCTCATAAATTCAATTTTTCAGTTGTCATGTATTCATGGTGATAATAGTTTTATTATTTATACAACTTACCTCAGTTTACAATGTATCACACTCTGGCCATTTTTCAATGTATTTAATAATTTGGAAAATGAATGGATAGTGTAGAAAACCGAATTGAAATTCGGGCAACGAGGAGTTGTACTAGTAAGGCAAAAGTATCAACGTAAAGTGGAGGAAGAACCACGACATCAGGTCTAACACACGACCATACCACTGACCCCCATCCACCAGAATCGATATATGGATATTACAGTGTCCACGTATGATTGACTAACAACCACTAGTAAGTCGTATTCTATTTCATTTCACCTCTCTCATTTACAGTCGATTGACAAATATTCCTTACAATTATTCAACACACAGCTAGTGTTGATGTGAAATTTAGAAAAAAAGAGAGAAAGAAAGAAAGAAAGAAAGAAAGAAAGAAAGAAAAAAAAACAATTAAATTGGGTATTCCAAGTTTTTAATTTTAAATGAAAACATTTGATACATATAAGTTGAATCAAGGCAGACAGAGGGGGTTGGTGGGGATGATGAGGAGAAAAAAAAAAAATTATAATAGAAAGGAATGATTGAATTTTACGTTATAGATTTGACGTAAAATAATAGATAGGGAGTGGCTGAATTTCTTGGATTTGGGGCTAATTTATCCTGTAATTCGTGTTCAGGTATTGCTCTAACAGCCTCATCGTCACACTCGAGCCAAGTACCAAAGTGTTTGCCACGTCGTATACCACAACAGTCCATACTACGACATCCCATTCTCAATAGATGCTCCTTACTCTCACTGATGTTTTGTTTACTTCTGAAATATTTTAATATTCCAGTGGATGATGAATTATTTGTATTGCTCGAGCTACTGCTTTGTGATAAATTTTGTCTACGACAGTCACAATCACAGCGTGTATACTCATTGTACGTAGAGTCTTCGGGGACTTTAGTGTAGGCAATATAATGTCCAGCTGTCATTGTTGCACCCTGATGCATTATCACTGAGTAGAGTTTGTATACGTGACGTGATTCTCCTCCTTGTCTATTTGATGTTCCAACTTGATGACTATCATTGTTACATTGGTCACAGAAGCATTGAAGGGTCAGGGGAGTTGGCATGTAATTATTAATTTTTTCCATTGATCTGTAAAAAGTTTCAAATTATTATTATTATTTATTATTATGATGATTGAGGAGGGACTTTCAGTCAATAAAAATCAATTTACCCAGCAGCAGTGGAAAATCGTTTTAATTGTAAAACAAGTAGCCTCGGCAACGAAGGAAAACTAACAGCCCGTTGAGCTTCATTGTATCTCAAGCAGCTGGCGCACCAATACTTATCTCTTCCAGAGAGAAATTCACTGGTTACAACCAAATGTCTGTATACTTCTGAGCTATCTATTGATTTTCCATTCTCGTCTGCAATAAACAATGCATAATTAATTTATCAAATGAAAATAATATTTATACTATTATTATTATTATTATTGTTATCATATTGATATTATTTTTTTTTTTATAAATTACCTTTCTCATTTGATCTTCCAGTGTCAATCGGCACACAAATATCGCAAAAAGTTTCTTTACGTTCAGTGACATGCTCACACTCGAGACAAGTTGTACGTAGCAAACTAACACCCTCAAAATCCTCCGAGATGAAACATTGTTTACTCTCAGGTGGATAATAGTAGGCGGCTTCACCATTGCTAGCCATAAATTCACCATGTCCATTTTCAAAAGGTCTTGACATCATGCCATTAACATTTGGCTGGGGCAAACAACTCATACTCATACCGCGTGTTGTCTGATATTTTTTCTGTTTTTTTTTTCTTATACTGCGCTTACCAGTACCATTTGCCTCAAATTGCATATCATTTAAACGATCCATATTCAAATCACCAAATCCACCATTACTCTGACCAAATCGACTCTCTCGGTATCTAACAAGTAATTGAAATGTCTCTCTAATGTTATCGAGCAAACACACCAACAACTCGTGAGCATCCTGCTGTTGATTACCTTCGAAGATTGGATTAACGTCTCTGAGATGAAAATTTTATGTAAAATCAATGATAATAACAGCAATAATTGTAATAATAATAATTTATTAATAATAAACATACCTCAGAGCTTGTAAAAATGCATCGGGCTGATAAGGCTCGCTGTTCTCCTTAGTCTCAGACACTCTCAGTGCCATAAATAATTCATGTAATTTTTCAGTAGCAACTTGTATCCTTGGCTTATTAAGCTCACCCAATCCAGATAATGCTGATAAATCTTTGCTACTCCAACTTCGATTACTACTTGACGTTAGTGAAACACCTGTACGCCCCAGTGATGATGATTTTACCTTGAAAATTGGTAAAATAATTGAGATAAAATGAATATTCCACAAATTATAATCATTTCATCCCACAACAACAAATGATACTCACCTGTGATTGTTTCTCATTAAGATTTGATAAATCTGTTGCAAGATGATGTAAATTATGCAAAAAAGATGGTGCAAAGCGTAGTGTATATAGAACACTATTCAGAAAGCATGTATTTCCAAGATTACAAAGTGTTGCAACTCTCAAACCCTCGGAGCAACCTCCAATAATATCGTAAGATGCCTCTTGATGATTACCAACTTGACTACGATATCCATTCAACATTTTGCTTGTCTCTGAATAAATATTATTATCATTATTTATTTATTAACCAATAAATAAATGTTTCGATAAATAATTAAAAAACTCACTGTAAGGAAGATCTTGGTCTTCGTAGAAGCCCCCTCGTGTAGACGAATGAGGGGGCTGGGATATACTCTTATTGATATTATGATCCCTTCGTGATAGTGACAAGCAAAATTTTTTCCTCGGTGGAACTGATCGCTCATCCGAATCTTCTTCTGCCTCTAATACTGTCATTTTCCACTAACCTAAAATAAAAAAAAACGTAAAAATTACAATTGAACATGATAAATTTCAGTAAAAAATTATTGGTTTGAAAACCGATAATAAACAACAAGAGAATTAGAACCTCAATTATACTACTACATACGTATTATTAGGTGAAGAAGTCATGGAATAAATAACGTTCACGAGTAAGCGTCACTTGCACGAAACAAATTGCGCAACGAATTATTAAATATCACTGAATTTACCACAATTAAAATGTTCATTAAAACCACTTGAAATTGTATTCTTTCTTCTAGGTCGTTGGTGAGTTAATCCTCTCAATATTATCTATGCGTTAATATTGATAAACAAAATATGTTCTATTAACAGCTACATTTTACACACTTTATACACAACAGGCTTTCAATAATTTTAATGATGATGGCCATTGCACACAATTTTCACCCGATGGGTGGACACATTTTATTAGAATAGAAAACTTGGTGGTGGAGCATTAGGTGAGGGAGAGGGGTGTGTGTGAGTGGATATTGAAAGAGGGGGGTGGGGGGGGGGGGGGGGGGGAAGGAGAACGGCCATGAAACAACAAACTAACATGTCTGCTGATTTTCAATGAAATTGTCGCCGGTCGCTTTCCCTTCTTCTTTCTCAGTTTAATTACCTACTGAAGATAAAAAATAATTCATCATCAATCATCAATCAACTAACCAACCAACCAACAAACAATACTCTTTTTTGGGCATAATAATTGGTTTCTCTCTCACTCTCAATAATCTCAAACACTCTCAAAACGCCGGTTTGTTCACCCCACATTCCAACCTCAATTTCACGTGATAAATAAATAATCATTGATGAATAAATATATATAATCTATGAGGTGTGTGACTTTGGGTTTTTTTTTTCTTAATTAAATACTTTGTTACTCGCTACGAGAGGAAAAATGAAGTCGTTTGGTATAAAAATATCTCACAGGTAATATTATTATTATAGCATTGTTTGTTAATGTCAAGTGATATAAAATATTGATCTTTGTAGGGTATTGATACAGAGAACTTTTGTGAAACTCCAGTCGACAGCTTCGAGTGTCCCTTCAACTCCCTCAACTTATGAGATACATATACCAGTGAAAAAGGAACGAGGCCCAACTGATGTTCTTCGAGCACTTGAGAGGACAATTTCTCGGGATCCAACAGCTCCAAAATACAAATACCACGATGATCCCTATCTTATTCCCTATTCCACCATGCAAAAACGAACATTTGCCCTTGCTCAAGAGTCTGGAAAAAAGACAGCTATGTGGATTCGTCAAGAGCATGCTAATCTGTTTCAGCACAGAGTTGCTGATCCAGTCATTGAGGTAAATAATAATTAGATTTTAATATTTTTCATTTACCATCATTTCATCATGAATAAATATTATTTTAGGCATTTTTACCTAAAGCCGTGTATACAGATAAAGATTCTGTCAGTGAAGAAACATTGAAGAATGTCATCAATGATGGTCACAAAGCCGATGCTATTGTTATTTATCAATTATTGCAAGAGAATGTGTCGGATGAAACTAAACAATCACTTTTAGAATTGCTGTGTTATTACAACAATGACGAAAAATTTCCTGACGAATTGATGGAGGAAAAGTGGTTTAGAAGAGCTGACAAATCACAAACTTGGAAATATTGCCCTGTAACAGACAAAATTTTTTCCACACTCAAGGATAAAGATGAGGCTACAGCAGCAAAAGCTTACAATGCTATGATCTGTGGTTTAGCTAAATATTTCAAGGCCGAGCCAGCTTGGACTCTCTTTAAAGAAGCCGAGAATAAAGGCTATCCAATAGCCCTAGAAACTTACAATCAATTGATTGGAATTATTTCATACCTGAAAGATGGTACACGAGAACGTATTGGACTGCTTATTGATTTGTATAGAAAGATAAAGGCAGGGTGTATCAATCCAAACACCAAAACCCTGACTAATTCATTGAAATTAGCAGCAGCTATTCCAAAACATGCGTCTGCTATGGAAATATGTAGAGATATCTTCACAGAATTTAAAACTACAGGGGTAGAACCCTCATTGGCATCCTATTATTACGCTTTAATTATTTTCTACAAAAAAGCAGAGGCTAGTACTCCTCCAAGTACTCTCCTCCGAGAAATAATGGCAGATCTTGAAGGAAGAGAGCAATTAAAAATACAAGACACTCTGGACACTACATTCTTTACAACTGCAATGGAAGTAACAGCGAATAATCTAGAGGATCCAATATTCGCTGATAGAATTCATAATTTTTTACTGAGCAACAACAATTACAAATTAATAGGAGATGGATTTAAAGAGAATTTATATTATCGATACTATTTTCACATTCAAATTAAAAATAATTCCCTCGACGAATTTATGAAATCCTATTATGAACCCATTGTTCCACACGTTTACACCCCAGAGCCAAATATTATGAGTGAAATTCTTCAAGCTGTTAGTGCAAATGATCCTGAAATTGGTACTCCATTTCTTCCAAGATTGTGGTCGCATTTGGTACAATTTAATTATCTCGAGAGAAAGGATTTGGTCTCTAAGGCACTTGATTTAATGACAACTCACTGTGTACCACTGAAAGATTCACCAGTACATCAAATGTATGCTGATGCTGCTTGGACTGTGTGGAACTTTGTCATGGCACAGAGAATCAAACGAGTACAGCAAATAAGTTGGACTGGACCAATCCTTGGCAATGTAGCTATTTTATGCCTTCGTGCTGATGATTTTGATAAATGGACAAAAATTATTTTTTTCATGTACAACGAACAGAATTCAATCGTCGGTCCACCATCTGCAGTCCAAATCAATGAATTATTTGAGGCGTGCCTTCTTGGAGGACATACCCAATCTGCTCTGGATTTAATTCACTACTGTTCAGACATTGGCTTCGAGGATGTCCCTTTGATGGCCCATAAAATTCATAAAAATCTCTCTCTTTTAGACCATCAAATGAATCGATTAAAAAGCTTAGTAGATCCAGAAGTTTTTAAAGTTGGCACAGAGGACTCTCAATAGTTTAATTTATTATAATTGATAAATGATAGAGTGTGATGAAAAAAGAGCAAAAAAATTGATTTTCTAATGTATAAATAAATGACTTATCATACGAAATAGCATAAATTGATAGACATATGTATCAATGTCCTTGTCCCTTGGATTAATAGCCCCATTCAATCAAATTCATTGATAAATTAAGTTGTCACAAATGGTGGTGGGAGATTTTAAAGGGGGGAGAACTCTATTAACTAAAATACTCATTTCCTCTGATCTTCAGACTGTTTCTCTATCATCATTATAACATTGTCGACTACACAACAGTGGACAAAAAATCTCAAATCTGTTTCATCATTATCAAAAAAATTTTATTTCTCCTCTTATATTGAATAATGAATAATCAATCAGTTGAAAGAAAATTAACGAGTGAATTTGTGAATGAATTGATAAAAAAATATGAGCCAGACGTTGAGATATTACAAATGAATGAAGAGCCTGGAACAGGCCGAGGTGATAATTATACATCAATGCTGTATCGTTTACGTTTAAATGGAAGAAAACGATTCAAGTCAGGTGATTATATTCCCTGGGAGGCGGCAATTATCTATAAAGTTCTGCCAGAGTCTCAGGCGCATCGCAATTATTACAAGAGTGAGTTGTTGTTTAGAAATGAAGTTGTATTTTATAATCATGTGTGGCCAGCATTTGAGGAGTTGCAAAAAAATGGTAAAAAAGTTTTTGGTGGAGTGGCCAAAGTTTACATTGCTCAATCTGATCTTATTGTTATGGAGGATTTAAAGAGGAAGGGATATGTAATGGCTGATAGGAGGAAGGGACTGGAGATTGATAAATTGAAACTGGTGCTCGAGGCTTTAGCAGGATTTCATGCTCTGAGTTTAACTCTTCGTGATTTGAGGTAAATATATTATTATACAATTTTCAAAATAGTAGAAAAAAAAGAAAAAAAAAAAATTTAATGTATATGTTTTCAAGACCAGAAATATTTAATCGTCTCAGTGATGAATCAAATCCAGAGAGCATTCGTGAGGCATTTTTTCGAATTGAAAACGAGGAATGGTATCGTCAGTATTATCGTGTTGGATTTAAAAATGCAATTTCCATGGTTTCGGAGGCCCTACCATCTGAGGATGAAACTCAACGAGATAATATTATGGAAAAATTGAGAGCATTTCTCCATGAGGATATTTTCTTTCGTCGAATGTGCGAACTTGCGTCCACTCGTGGACCCCTCACTGTCTTATGCCACGGTGACTGTTGGACCAATAATTTTTTATTTTGTGATCAACTGGCGAATAATACTAAAGTATAGTTTTTTTCCCAAAGAAAAAAAATATGTTAAATCATTGAGAATTGAAGATTATTCAATTTTTTAAAATTTTTATTTCCTTTCAGCCAGTTTACCTCGTGGATTTTCAATTAATGCGCGTGGGATCACTCGCATTGGATCTAGTCAATTTGCTCTATCTCTGCACTTCAACTCAAGTTCGACAGAACCAGATGACTCAACTACTCCGTCATTATCACTCAAATTTAATGTCTGCACTGCATACTTTGAATCCTGTCAATGAGGAAAGAGATCCGTCAGTTATGTGGAATTTGTAAGCATTTTCGTTTTTTTTTTTTTTCAAATTTCATAGCAGGAGTTGAAATTCACTTTTTAATTTTAGATTGAATGATGAAATGGAAAGATGTGCGCGTTTTGGTTTGGGTTTGGCAGTTGATATGCTACCAATAAGTACATGCGATAGCGATGAGGCACCAGATTTATATGAGGGAGAGTGTGATGAGGATAATGAGGAGGGTCGCGTTGCACGTGCACCACCAATTGGAGGCATTCAATGTGCCAGGCTAATGACTGACCTCGTTCTCGAATTCATTCGCAAATCTGCCCTTTAAGGAGTAGGTTTTACGAGTTAATAATTGAGGCAACAAGAGATTCATTTGTTTCTTTTTAATTGCCAATGTTCAGAATATCTAGACAAAAGCTCAAAATATGTATACACAAGTCATTAATTCCATCCAAATTAACTGAAAAATTTAAGATTTATAGAGAAAGAAAAAATAATATTTTTCATTTCTTACTATATTACTATCTTTGTATTCAATACATGAAACTGGAAGAGATAAAAAAAAGAGGGGGGGAAAGAGAACATAGAAGAGAATAGAACGTAAGCATTATCCATTGAATCTTAGACTTAATGCTCTGAGTGACAGGTGAATTTAAAATTAGATATTTCCAAAAATTATCTGTCACAATCTCTGTATCAAAATACCGAAATGAAATTGTTTATTGATTTATCAAATCATGATAAATAAATCTTCCTACCAATCCCTCCTCTCCCTCTTCCATTGAAGCCCATCCAAGTTACAGTATAAAATTGTATCCAATAATGTTCAAATGGAGAAAAAAAAAAAACTATGACAAGATAATTTTTGAAAATTTGAATAATACACAAAGAAAATTGAAACTTTACCACAAATGGACCAATCATATCCAATTATTCAGAGTCAATTCTTTTTTTTTTTTTTTCGTCTTCCTAGAACCTCATAATAGTATTAAAAAAAAAAAAAAATTATAATCATGATAATAATAATAAAAGCTATCATCATAATGTTGAAGAGTCTCATGCCTGCAATATATTCATTCTCCTTTATCAATTTATGCCTGCTGAGGTGGTGTATGAGGTGGTGGTGGTGGCTGTGGCTGTTGTGACTGTGGACTTGGTGGTTGTTGCTGCGCCTGAGGTCCCTGCCATGGTGGATGCTGTGCCTGTTGCTGCTGATGTTGGGCCTCTTGTGCTAATCTTTGATGTGCCTGTTGTCTCGCCCTAAACTCAGCAGCCTTGAGTTGCTCCAGATGAAATTGTTGTCTCTCAGTGATCAATTGTTGTCTCTGATACTCCAGTCCCTCCCTCTCCCTCTCCATTGTCGTCTCCAATTCTTCAAAATGACGTAATTTAATTTCCAATTTTTTCATCTGAGTCTCTACCAATAGTGCAACCAATGATTTAATTTTTCGTTCCTCAACTGCAGCCAAATGTTTAGCCTTGACAGCTGCGGCTGCAAGTGCAGCTGCAGCAGCCGATTGCAATTGTGCATCCCTAACAACTTTATCCTTTTTCTCTTTAGCCTCAACCTCTTCAGAACTATCAATTTTAGTTTTAGTATCAGCCTCTTCCTCTTTCCCATCAACATCCATTTTTTCCAATTGTTGTACTTCAATTTCAGTGCCTTCTTCCTTTTTATTAGTAGTAACAACAACAGAAGTTGGTGATGTTTCAGCGTCTTTTGGTTTTTCAGCTTCATCTTTTTTACCTTCAGATGTTGCCACAGCTGGTGGAGAGCCTGATGCCTGAGTACCTGGTGTATTACTTTCCTCTGGTGGCTCAGGCGGTCCAGTACCAGCAATACCAGATGATGCAAGTCCAGCTGATGGATCAAATTTTCCATCATTCGCACTTGCCTGTACATTTCTCAAATGTTGATCAAGAAGAGCAGCTGGTACCTGATCCTTTATTGCTGCAAATTCTTCCATTGCTGCTTTAGCAGCACTAGCAGCCACTCTTGGATCAACTACTGAAGCTAAAAATGCAACTGTTGACATAACTGGATTGCCCGCTTTGGAAAAAGGAACTGGTTGATAAGCAAGTGGGCCTAGGCCCTCAGGTCCACCCTCTTCAAGATATGGATCCTCAATGGGAAGTCTTAGAAAATGAAGAATACATTCGTCCTGTGTTCTTGAGCCCACATGTTCACAAACTTTATTCCAATCGTCTTTATGAAGTTCAAGACCTTCAAGTAGAAGAAGAGTCTCCTGCTCAGTCCAATCTCTAGTGGCACCTGCTGCCTGTTTATTTTTTAGTACTGCCGGTTTACGAGCATACTGATCAATTTTCAAACCAAAGTTAGCCATAGCTCCAATAGCACATTTCTCCTCAGGTGTTATTATTGGTTTCTTTTCTAAATCTAAAAGAGTCTTGGCTGCTGATGGCTGAGGTGTTTTGGGTGGATTTGGATTAACCGGTGCTAAACCACTTGGTGTATCTGACAATACATGAAAATGAGATGTTGGTGGTGGTCCCATTGGTGTTGGTCGAGATTCAGCATCAACTTGATAATTTATCAATCCCCACTGCTCTAAAAATGCATGAACTCTCATTATAGCACAAACATCACCAGCTAAATTTCTTCTACAAGCTGTTGATGTTATATACTCTGTTGGATTTAATCTATAAGTATCAATCATAAAATTTCTATATGCTAAATAAATCTCTGGTGTTTTAGATTTATTTTTTCCATTAAAAAATTCAGCTAGTGCTCGTTTTTCAATTGTGTGAATGGAATTGTAATCAAACCAGGCTGAATAACTTGGAACAACAATATGGTGTGTTTGTTCAGTTACATTGTCCTCAGGTTCGTCTTTATTATCACCACTTCGTTCTTTACTGTGATCCCTCTCTTCACGATCTTGAATACTTTGTGAACCTTTGTCACAATCCAATGGTTCATCAAGATCAGCCATATTGCCTGATTTCAAGGGTTGAAGTTCAGAATCTTGTTTTTTATTTCCAGATGATATACTACCAGTTGTACCTTGTCCAGATGCTGGTAAATTGGATGGATTTGAAACAACTTCGACAATTCTTGGTTCTGCTGGAGGATCCTCCATACCCTGAGTTAAATCTTCCTCTTCTTCTCCACCACCTCTAGTTTTCTTAGGTGTTGCAACAACTGATGAACCTGCTGTTAGGCCTGGTGCACGACCACTCTTTCGTTTACCAAGTTTTGGTGGTGGACTTGGTGAACGTTTTCGTTTGGGTTTTTTGGTTGCTGATGAGGGTGGATGAGAGGGTTGAGACATGAGATCTTCAACAGTTAGTCTGTACTTGTGAATCTTTTTTTGGCCATTATCATCAACCTCATAGTCCTCCTCATTCATCCATTCATTGTATTGATCCAAATCCAATGCCCATGTGGCTGTTACTTTGTAGGTGGATTTTTGTAATGAAACACCAAAACCTCCCTCTGGAAATTCAATTGGAAGATCGAATGTCGTCCATGAGTCATAACTATCTGGAAAGTAGTACCAATGAAGTAGAATTGAACGATCACGACGCATTGTAGGACGAGCATACTCTTCATCAGTGGGATCAACTGCTGGATAAATTATGTGAGATGCTTCTGTCTCAGTTTCAGCTATTGTTCCTTGATGACGGCGCACTGTCTCTTTTACTTTTGCTGCTGTTGCTTTTTCTACTTCAGGACGTACGTAAACTGAGGGAATACTGAGACAGCGATTCTCTACAAGGGCACGCTCTGCTGCTCTCATCATTTCTACAATGCGATCTAGTCGTGAGCCTGATTTGGGCACATTGAAGTCGAATTTTCGCCATGTTTGTTCCGTCTTAAATTTGTAGGCTGTCGCCAGAATATGGCAGAGGCCACCATTTGGCTTAAAGTCTAGGAAACATTTAATCTGTGGAGGTAGATAATTGAATTTGGGTGATATATTGTTGTTGTTATTGTTGAGCTACAAAATTTTCATCTACTTTTATCAACTTACCGGAAGCCTCGTCAACGGTGGTTTTGAAACATTTTTACCAAGATAGGACTCTTGAAATTCAAGCAGTTGAATCACAAGGGCTGCTAAACTTTTGTTTGTTGGTGGATCTGTTGTTACATACTGTGGACATAATAATGCATTGATAATTTCTCTATCAGAATCAATGGTGATAATTATTGAGAATTATGAACATGTGATATGAACCCAAGCTTAAAAAAACACCAAGCTCAAAGAAGAAAAAAAAAAAAATTCTCTCATTCCCAAAGGCATTTAGATACGACTGAATAAATCCAAAAAAAAAAACACTTTATATCATTCAATGAAGATTATATAGGTGAAATTGAACATGAAACAGCATTATAAAATGGAAAAATTTGACTATGGGGGTTGGGACGCCGATGGGATTGATACTCACTTTTTTGCAGTTTTTCAATAGCCATTGTTTGACTCCATCCAATTGTGCCAATACATCTGGCGACTCGAAGAATTTTGTATTTGGTCCACCGTCTTTTTTAGGTCCGAGAGTCAGCATTATTTATGGTATTAATTGAAATACGTCGACAGATCGATTAAACAACGCCGCACACCGACCGCAAACATCACATGCAACTGAAGTTGGTCGCTGTTCAGTACAAGCCCCCCCCCCCGGCGCACCGTCATCCATCCAGGTGGAGACTCACACATATACACTTTTGAGTTATTACATTTAAAAATAAAATTGAATAATTATTCATCCACTTTGAAGATATGTTCGTTCTCAGTAGAAAAACAGTAAATTTTTTGTTCAAATAAATATGTACATTTGTGGTGTTTAATTGATTAATCTTTGATTGGTTAAATTTTTTGGTGAGTAGTGAATAGTGTGAAGTTGCCTCTCAACTCCCCCCCCCCCCCCCAATATAACTTTTGTTTTGGAGCGCATGTATATTTGATTCAAATGTTGAGAGATTTGTTCTTATGGTAATTAGTTTTTTTTCCAAAAATTTATACAGATAATTATAATATATTCCCTTCAACATGAGTTTATTCAAAAAATATCACGAAATTCAATGCCATTTGCCAAAAACATGAATGGAGTTGACGTTTTTTTTTTTTTCTTAATACTTCCAGATGATAAAATGACGACAACTATTACTCCGAAAAGCCACGACATCAACGAGATATTCAATAATCTCCTCCTTGCTGAAGAAATAGCAGAACAGTCAGGCTATGAGGAAGGCTACAACACTGGAAAGAGTCAATCATTGAAAGGCTATCACTTGGGATATCACAGGGGTTCAGAACTTGCTGCTAGACTTGGATATTACAGTGGTATCGCAGAACACTGTCTCAACATCAGTTATCCTCCTAAAATTACTGAATACGCAAGAAAATTGCTAGAAGCCATTCGAAAATTCCCAAAGATCAATGATGAGACTATTGACATAATAAAAACTTCTGAGGACATAAAGTTCAAGTTTATCAGATTATCTTCAATGGCCAAAATTGATTCTACATATTCCGAAGCTGATAAACTCGATTTTTAATTACTTGAGCAACTTGATGTCATCGCAATAATTTATTTAAAAAAATGAAAAACATTAACAATAAATTACAAATATTGTTTATGACTATCTGTTAATAGTAAAATAATAATTCTCTTTTGAAAACTAGAAATATTGAAAAATCATACTATCGGAGATATGATTTTAACTCGGAATCCTATTAGTTAAGACTTATCGATGAGATATTCTGTGTTTGACTAGTCGATTGGAAGGGATAAAAGGAGAGGCTTAAAGCTTTGAGTGAGACCCAGTTTTCACACCAGTTCTACTTTTACTTTTGCGCATATATTTATAGCTCAAGGTCAACCGTTAATGATTCCTGTCAAGTGGTATTGCTAATTCAAAGGAAAATTAATATCAGTGGAGTGGAATATTTTACGGTAGAGTTTTGTTCAATCGAATTGTGTTATCATTTAATATTATTATTATTAATATATATCGAAAATTGTTTGAGGGCTTTCAATTAAAAATAAAACAACATAAATTTGTATATTTTCAGATCAAGTCTCATTACAACAATTCAAACCTCTTCAACACAATTATGGAACCTCTTTCAAAATTATTCTTTCGCTCCTGGACACTCCAAAAAAGTCACCACCAGATTACCTTAATAAGAACTCTAACTTCTCAACAAGTCTTTGCGCGTGAAGATAGATATGGTGCACATAATTATCATCCACTTCCAGTTGCAATTAATCGTGCTGAAGGCGTTTATATGTGGGACATTGAGGGAAAACGTTATTACGATTTCTTGAGCGCATATTCAGCAGTTAATCAGGGACATTGTCATCCAAAAATCTACAAAGCCATGATTGAACAGGCAAAAATACTTACACTTACTTCCAGGGCTTTTTATTCTGATGTGCTTGGAGAGTTTGAGGAATATGTGACTAAATTATTTGGGTGAATATATCTGGACATGTTCATTAAATTGGGAAATATTCATTAAATAATAATATTTTATTATTTTTAAGGTACGAGAAATGGTTACCAATGAATACAGGTGTAGAGGGTGGTGAAACAGCTTGTAAATTGGCAAGAAAATGGGGCTACAGTGTAAAAAATATTTCTGATAATTTGGCAAAAATAATTTTTGCCGAGGGTAACTTTTGGGGAAGGACAATGAGTGCAGTTTCATCAAGTACTGATCCCTCGAGTTACGCTGGATTCGGCCCGTTCATGCCTGGTTTTGAATTAGTACCTTATGATGACTTGAAAGCACTTGAGAAAAAACTTCAAGATCCAAATGTTTGCGCTTTTATGGTTGAACCAATTCAGGGTGAAGCTGGTGTGGTCGTTCCAAAGGTAATAAAGAGATTTTTTTTCTTTTTTTTCTTTCTTTCTTTCTTTCTTTCTTTCTCACAATCTCGTATCTGAGTAATCGGTAAATTTCATTCGATAAAGTTTATCTCTATTCGCCTCTCTATACCAAATTCTCCTGATACGTTATCAAATACTTGTATGTAATTTGAAGAAATTTTTTGGGGGGAATTTTTCAAAACAATTTCATTTTGTTATTTTCATAGAATGGCTATTTGAAAGCTGTACGAGAGCTCTGTACGAAATACAATGTTCTTTGGATAGCAGACGAAGTACAAACGGGTTTGGCAAGAACGGGTAAACGTTTAGCAGTGGATCACGAGAATGTCAAGCCGGATATTTTGATTCTGGGTAAAGCCCTATCAGGGGGTTTTTATCCAGTCTCTGGTGTTCTTGCAAATGATCCAGTGATGCTCTGCATCAAACCTGGTGAGCATGGATCAACTTACGGAGGTAATCCCCTGGGCTCTCGTATAGCGTTGGAAGCTCTCAAAGTTATTGAGGAGGAAAAATTAGCTGAAAATTCTCACAAACTTGGAAATATTCTAAGGAATGAACTCAATAAACTACCAAAGGACATTGTGACTCTTGTCAGGGGGAAAGGACTTCTCAATGCAATTGTTATCAATAAAAATATTGATGCCATGGAAATTTGCCTAAAATTGAGAGATCATGGACTTGTTGCTAAACCAACACATGGTCACATTATTCGTTTGGCACCTCCATTGGTTATTACCGAGTCACAGTTACTTGAAGCCATTGAAATTATCACAAAAGTTATTCTCGCGCAATGATTCTCAAATATCTGGAAAAATAAAACTGCTCAACCACATTTATTCCAAAAAAATTTTACTATCAAAGTATTTTATAATCGATATGAATAAATCACAATTACATGAAAAAAAAAAAAAAAAAACGTATGTAATCGTATGTTTCGTATTATCCCTGAAGATTGAATAAGTAATTCACTGAAAGTTACTGATAACAAATAATAAATAAATAGAGTCAGATAACGTATCAATGCATTATTCTTGTATGAAAAAGTAAACAAATAATCAAGACAATGATAAGATCTAGCAGACGAGTTGATACAATATTAATTTAATTGTTTGCATTTGTATTGAGACAGGCGCCTTCAACAATCTTTTTTACTCGACTAAAGAGTTTGCAACAACATCTTTTGCCGATTACATTATCAACAGATAATATTTTATTTGTTAGTTAAGCAGAGATGAAGAGATATGTACCAACAAATTCCAGTTTTTTCCAAGCAAACAATTTTAATGATGATATAAATAACGTCATATCGCTTATGAGAGCTCAGACGGCTTCAGGTAGCGCGAAAAAATTATATTTGTGTTCATTATAGATTTTATAAATTTATCAATCACAATAGAATGCAGTTGATGAAACAAATAAGTACCTCTGGTACTTGTTATTCTAAATTAGTGAAGCGTTTTATCAGTACACAACAAGAGGATGTGATAAAGAGAGACAAACAGTATGGTGGACATCATTTTAAACCTCTTCCAGTGGTTATAGATAAGGGAGAAGGTATTTATCTATGGGATATTGATGGTAAGAGGTACCTCGACTTTTTGGCTGGATTTTCTACGGTTAATCAGGGCCATTGTCATCCAAGACTGGTGAAAGTCATGAAAGAACAGTGTGGAAAGCTTCATCATACGTCGAGAGCTTTTTTTACATCAATGCATGGAGAATTGGCTGAATATTTGACAAGATTATTTGGAATAGATAGATTCATTCCAATGAATACAGGTAAAATTATTCATTTAATATATTCTTATTTATAATTTCATAATGATGGAATAAATTTGATAATTTTTATTATATAGGCGTTGAGGGTGGTGATTTATCATTAAAATTAGCAAGACACTGGGGATACAAAATAAAAAAAATATCAGAGAATAAAGCGACTATACTCTTTGCTGAGAATAATTTTTGGGGAAGATCGTTGGCTGCTATTTCATCATCTACTGAACCCCTGACTTACAAAAACTTTGGACCCTTTGTTCCCAATTTCGAAAAGATTCCCTACGATAATTTGGAAATACTGGAGGAGAAATTCAAAGAGAATCCGCACATTTGCGCATACATGATGGAACCAATACAGGGTGAAGCTGGTGTGCGAATTCCTCGGGTAAATGAAAATATACATGAATAAAGTGAGCTTATATAAAACAGTTATTTCATCTTTTGTTTTCAGGATGGTTATCTCAAAGGTGTACGTCAATTGTGTACAAAGTACAATGTCCTCTGGATTGCTGACGAAGTACAAACGGGTCTTGGTAGAACTGGATATAGACTTGCTGTTGATTACGAAAATGAGAAACCAGATATTTTGGTATTGGGAAAGGCATTGTCTGGTGGAATGTATCCAATTTCCGGGGTTCTTGCCAGTCATGAGGTAAGGAAAAATCAAATTCAAGAAATTTTCATTTTTATCAATTAATGAAAATAAAATAAAAATAGATAATACTCACCCTCAAATCTGGGACTCATGGAAGTACATTTGGCGGCAGTCCCTTGGCATGTGCAGTAGCTCTAGAAGCAGTTAGAATATTGGAGGAAGAGAGGCTTGCTGATAATGCAAAGAGACTTGGAAGTATTGTCAGAGATGAACTTGTGAAAATTCCAAAAGATATAGCAACACAATTCCGTGGTCGTGGCCTTCTTTGTGGTCTAATGATTAACAAAGATTTTGCAGAGGGATGGGAGATTTGTTTGAGATTGAGAGACGCTGGACTCTTAACGAGACCAGCACATGGTCAACTTGTAAGAATATCACCACCACTTACTATCAATGAGAGTCAACTCAGAGAGGGTCTTGAAATCATTAAAAATACTCTTCTCAAGTATTAAAAAATATTGCATTGAAAAAAAAAAAAAAACACAAATTATTTATAAAAAAATCTGATAAATGTATTGCTTCCAGTTGAAAGTAAAATTAATACAATCACACAATTTCAAGACTCACTGTGTCTCTTCAGATGTCTCTTTAAACTAAATGCTTGGGAAAACATTTGATTACACTGATTACACTTGAAATTTTTAATTGAAGAATGTAAATTGGTATGTCTCTTGAGATGTGATACGAGTTTAAATCTCTTTCCACAAAAAGTGCACTGATGTGGTCTCGTAGATTCATGCGTTGTCTCATGATTTTTCAAATGACTAGACTGTGAGAAACTCTTGTCACATATTTTACAATTAAAAGGTTTAATTTTGGTATGAATTCTCAAATGCTCCGTATAATTGCCCCTCTCAGCAAACGTTTTTGTACAATACTCGCACTTGTGTGATTTCATTCCCCTATGAATACGATGCATGTGTGTTTTTAAATTGTACTTTTGACTGAATACTTTGTTACAAATTTCACAGTGAAATAGGCCCTCTCCACTGTGTAATCTCAAATGTGCCTTTAAATTTTTTTTCAATCGAAATTGTTTACAACAAACTGAACACTCAAACTCATTCAATTTCACCTTAATAATATCCTTACTTTTTTCAACATTATTATGAATTTTCTCATGTTCTTTCAAATAAGATGGATATGAAAATGTTTTATCACAAATTTTGCATTCGTGTAAATCAGTCCTCGTATGTAATCTCACATGTGCATTTAATTTACTCTTTGAAGTATATTCTTTATGGCAATCTCTACATTTAAAAGGTCTTTGTCCAGTGTGAGAGAATTCATGGGTTTTTAATTTTGATTTTTGAGAAAATGTTTTATCACAAATTGAACATTTATAATTTTTCTTGTCATTAATTTGGGTTGGAATTCTTTGGGGCTCTGGAATTGTTAAATTTTGGGGATAAGTGATGGTGTTGTTGATGATACTCTGGTGATTCTCTGAATCTCTTGGGTATTGATGAAAGCTAAGATTCTCAGCAATTTCATTTGAGTCATCTTCAATTTGGAGATTATCATTATCAGAGATATTGTTAATATTGTCATTGCAGTGAGATAAATTATGAGTTATTAATTGATTTCTATTTGGAAATGTGTGATTACATAGAGAGCAATGAAGTGCACATGCAGGTCTCTCATTCTTCGATGTCTCTATTACGGGATTATTCTCTATCACTGGATCATCAGTTATTGAAGATTCTGTAGTGAAATAATGACTGTTTGACTCGACTATGTGCATGTGTTGCATAGAGGTAGATTCTTGTATGAATGGAGTATGGAGACGATTGTGAATAGAAAGTTGTTGGTAATTCATAAAGACAGCTCCACATTCTACACATTTTAGAGTTTTTTGGGATGTCTCGAGTTGGATGAAGCCTTGATTTTGCTCGTAAAATTTACAACCTGATGATACAGTTGTATATTTTGTTGGACCAGAGACCTGCAGGAGAAATTAATTGACATTATTGTCGAGAAAGTTATAGGGGGGGGGGGGGGGGTATGTGGGTAACATATAGAACTCATGAGTCTTTATTATCGAGTAAGATTAAATTTGTACAAGAAAAATTGATTTAATACGAAAAAATTACAACTTGCCTTGGATGCTGCTTGTCGCAGAGCCCTATCAGCAGCTTTGCACTGCTCTCGAAATAATAGAGCTGATTCTGCTCGTGTAACACAACGATCGCAGAGTTTTTCTGGAAGTCCGTCTCCTTGCCAAACCTTACAGGTATATAAGATGATGAATTGTTACAATTGAGTGTTATGACAATGTTTAAATTATTTTCAAATGATTTTGGGGAGGATTGTTCACCTCTAAGCAGGATAAAGATCTCAATTTGGCTGCCAAGGATGAGCCTGCTGGACCAACAAATAAACACACCATCTTTTCACCGTCCTCTCTTAGACAGGTACGACAAAGCTTACCGATATTTTCACTGTCAATCTGCTTTGTTACTATGAACATGTTTTGATTGTTATACTTTTTTATCTTCTTTTTTCATACAAATAACAATGATTTTTCTTCGTCGTCGCGGTAGTTGACCACCGAGGCGAGAGAGAGAAAGAGAGAGAGAGATATGTGTGAGTGGTGACATCTACAGTGATTGTTTATTTTTTATTGGCCAGGAAAGAGGGCGGGGGGGCTCCACGTGCATTCATTTAGAATTCTTCTCTTCTTCCTCTTCGATTTTTATGGCACTGACTACAGTGTGCTACAGTATGTCTTGCGGCCGTTATCCCCCCCTAGGGGGACATTCATTTAGAATTGAGATGAACGAAGAGTTATATATTCACCACTTCCCCCCCGCAACCCAATCGTAAGTCCCGAGTAAACTAATATCGCACGTGCACATTTTTCAAATAATCCAAGATTATTGATTATTGACCTTTCATTTTGATGAGAATGTCTCAATACTTCCTAAACGATAAACATATAAACTGGTGTCTCATGATGTATAAATGTGTTATTCACTATAGCGTCGGAAGTTAGTTCTTGTGGTCAGTGTGTTATACCATAGGATATCGTTCACTGAATTGAATCCTCTTATAGAATCCTCTATAACAATCCTCTATAGCACCCCTCAAAAATTTTTATTATTTTTTCCAGTTGTATATATATTAGAGAGTATCAAAATGGACAGCAGTACAAAATATGATAATCCGAGTCCACGAAAAACGGCAAATCCCCTCAGCAGATTAGTTTTTTGGTAAGTTTTGACTTGAAAGATAAATTTCAGTAAAAAATACGAGTTGAATCCTCTAAAAACCATGTATACTTTAGAGGTAAACCGTTTGTACCCAATAAGATATAATTTGAAAAAGAAGAAAAAAACTTGAATGTGATCTATTTTTATTAATTAATACACTCCAATTGTTATTGGAAAAATCGAGCCAATAAGAAACAGTGTCAGCACAATTAAAAGTAGATCCAATAATTTGTCACGAGCTTGGTAATCATTTTTTATGCGTTTCGATGAAGTAGTAGTCATCATCGTGAATCGTGAGTTTACGAAATTTTTATTTTCATGGAAACATTGATATATGAATTATTTCTGTCAGGTGGCTCAAGCCTTTATTTACATACGGAAAAAGTAATGATCTGGAGGTGAAAGATTTACACAATATACTTGAGCCCGATCTCAGTGAGCCACTGGGTAATGCTCTTGAAAAAGAGTGGAAGAAAGAACTAGACCAAGCACAACACAATGAGAGAGATCCAAAATTATTTACTGCCATAAGGAAAACATTTTTGTGGTCTTACATTTACTATGGTGCCTGGATTTTTTTATGTACTACTTTGAGGGTCTTACAACCGTACACAATGGGGCTCCTTATCAGTCACTTTGCTCCCCTTTCCCCTGTAACAACAACAGAGGCATATATTTACGCATCAGGTGTCATAATAATGGCAATTTTTATTGCATTTATCGATCATCACGTAAATATGGGACAACTTGAACTGGGAATGCGATTAAGAATAGCAGCTTCATCGTTGATTTATAGAAAGATTCTCAGGCTCTCGAGATACTCAATCAATAAAACAGCTGGTGGTCAAATAATCAATCTATTATCAAATGACGTTGCCAGATTCGATCAAGTATTTATATTTCTCCATTACATCTGGATAATGCCGATTCAAGGTGCCGCAATAGCTTATTTAATTTGGCAGAATGTCCAAATAGCTTCATTAGCTGGAATGTTTCTTATAACAATTCAAACAATACCACTTCAAGGCTATTTAAGCAAATTGACCCTTAAACTACGAGGAAAAATAGCAGTACGCACTGATGAACGTGTACGATTAATGAGTGAAATAATAACTGGCGTTCAAGTAATTAAAATGTACACGTGGGAAAAACCCTTTGAAAAACTTGTATCATTTGCTAGAGAATATGAAATTGATGTTTTGACTGTGATATCTTATTTAAGAGGATTTAATCGAGCAACATTTGTATTCACCGAACGTACAACATTGTATTTCACTGTAATGGCCTATGTTCTTATTGGTGATAACGTTATATCTGCTGATATAGTATTCTCAATGGCACAGTACTTTAATCGTCTGCAATGTACAATGGCAATTTTTTATCCTCTGGCAATAACATTTGCATCAGAGGCGGCAGTAACAATTAAACGTCTTGAGAATTTTCTAATCCTAGAAGAAAATTATCCATTAGCAATTGAACAATCATCCATTGAAACAACAACAGTGTTAAAGATAAAAGATGTCACTGCTTCCTGGAATGATAATTCAATTGTGAATACCCTTCACAATATCAATATAACAATAAAATATGGAACACTGAATGCGATAGTGGGACCAGTTGGTTCCGGCAAAACATCTCTATTACAATTAATTCTTGGTGAATTAAGGGCAACTAATGGTCATGTTGCTGTGAGAGGATTGTTATCATATGCTAGTCAGGAGCCTTGGTTATTTGGCGGAAGTGTGAGAAATAATATACTCTTTGGAGAGCCCTATGATGAAATAAGATATCGTCAAGTTGTGAGGGCTTGTTCATTGGTCAAAGATTTTCTACAGCTGCCTCAGGGTGATAAATCATTGGTGGGTGAACGTGGTACATCGTTGAGTGGTGGACAACGTGCTAGAATTAATCTTGCTCGAGCTGTTTATCGTAAAGCTGATATTTATCTCTTTGATGATCCCCTGTCAGCAGTTGATACACACGTTGGTAAAAGTTTGTTTGAGGGATGTTTTAAGGAATATCTAGCCAATAAAACAATAATTTTAGTTACACATCAAGTACAATTTCTCAAGGATGTCGATGCTATTATTATGTTGAATAATGGAGTAATTGAGAAGCAAGGTAATTATCAAGATTTTCAGCAAGGTGATTTTAAATTATTGGATACTCATGGTGATCATAATGAGGAAAAGGAGGAAATATATGGAGATGGGGAGTTGAGTCCAGAGGCGTCTGAGGCATCTTATTATTCAAGAGAAAATAATGAAATGGAGAAGGAGGAAGAGGAGGAGGAGGAGGAGCCTGTAGAGAGCGAAGAGTTGATGGCTAAAGGAGATTTGTCTTCGTCATTGTTTTGGCAGTATTTTCGGGCTGGTGGCAGTTATTTAATACTCTCCATTTTCATTTTGTTCATTGTACTGGGACAATTGGGGAGTAGTGGCACTGATTACTGGGTCACTCACTGGACTAAACAGGAGGAAATGATATTGAGAAATAGAATAAAGTATACAAATGATGATAATAGTAGTCGAAGGGATGATATGACAAATTTAACATTGTCTAAATACTCTGAAGATTATTATGAGAGAGATACAGCTCTTTGGATATATGGGATTTTATTAGCAGGATGTGTGATATTTACAACAGCTAGAAACGTCATGTTTTATAAAATTTGTATGAGTGCTAGTAAAAATCTTCACAATCTCATGTTTTCATGCTTGCTTCAAGCTCCAATGAGATTTTTCGATACTAATCCCTCAGGTGAATATCTCAAATTTTCTATCATCATAGATTTTTTTGTTTTTTTTGTTTTTTTTCCGTGCTGTTGAACAATTGAAAAGGTATTGATTTAATTCTGCAGGTCGAATATTAAATAGATTCTCCAAAGACATTGGTTGTGTGGATGAACTTCTTCCAATGGCTCTAATAGACGCAATACAAATATTTGCAGTAATGATTGGTATTTTAGCTCAAGTTTTCATCGTCCATTGGTGGACAATATTTCCAATGATAGTAATGGGCTACTTTTACTGGAAAATAAGGTCGCTGTACTTGGCGACTGCACAGGATATAAAACGATTGGAAGGCATTAGTGAGAAATTATTACCACCTTTTTTAATTCATGACTACCATAAATCATATTAAAAATATATATTATGCCCGATTATTTCAGCAAAGAGTCCAGTGTATTCACACGTTAATGCATCATTGATGGGATTGGCAACAATTCGATCGTTCAATGGACAGGAAATGCTGAGAAAGGAATTTGATTGTTATCAGGACCGTCACACTGCTGCCAGCTCACTGCTGATCTCAACTAGCACAGCCTTTGGACTCTGGCTAGATGCTGTTACAGTGGTTTTTGTTGCATTCATAACATACAGTTTTATTATTCTCGAGAATGGTAATATTATTAGTATATTTTGATTTTTATGCAGGAGAATAAATTAATAATATGTTAATAATTGTGTATGTATATATTAGAATCAACATTTGCTGGAGAAGTTGGTCTTGTGATATCACAAATTTTGATTCTTTGTGGGATGCTTCAACATGGAATGCGTCAGACTGCGGAAATGGCTGCACAAATGACATCAGTAGAGCGAGTATTACAATTTACCCAGTTGGATAAAGAAGGCCCATTTGAGAGTGACATTGGGGTTAAACCACCAGCTACTTGGCCGGCCCAAGGACATGTAAAATTTGATCACGTATATTTGAAATATTCAGAGCAAGATTCTCCTGTTCTTAAGGATTTAAATATTATTATTGAGCCAGGCATGAAAGTGGGAATTGTGGGCCGTACTGGTGCTGGTAAATCCTCCCTCATCTCTGCTCTCTTTAATCTGGCAAAACTCGAAGGTACCATTTATATCGATAAAATTGATACAAAGAGTATCGGCCTACACGACTTGAGGAGTAAAATTTCTATAATACCTCAGGAACCAATGCTGTTTTCAGCAACACTACGTAATAATCTAGATCCCTTTCAACAGTTTAAGGATGAGGAAATTTGGGCTGCCCTGGAAGAGGTAGAGCTAAAGAGTATCTGTCAATCCTTAGATTACCCAGTTAGCCAAGGTGGCTTGAATTTTAGTGCTGGACAGCGCCAATTACTCTGTTTAGCTAGAGCTATTGCTAGAAATAATAAAATTCTTGTACTTGATGAAGCAACAGCCAATGTTGATCCATCAACTGATGCACTTATTCAACGAACAATCAGAAAAAAATTCAAGGAGTGTACGGTATTGACAATAGCCCATAGACTCAATACTGTTATGGACAGTGATAAAATAATTGTTATGGAACACGGACGAGCTGTGGAATACGATAGTCCTCATTTACTTTTACAAAAAAATGACGGATACTTAACAAAAATGGTTAATCAAACTGGTATCTCAATAAGTAATAATCTGAAGAGAATAGCTGAAAAAACTTACAATCAAATATCCATCCAAAGTGATAATAAATAAATGGTCCTAATAAAACTTAATTTTACATACATTTTAAGAGAAAAAAAAAAAAACGATGGAAATATTATGGTAATACTGCTCTCTTGTGAAAAAAAAAAATTTTATACACTATTTATGCAATTGCCCCAAAGAGACGTATGATATTTATATACAATTGTTGAATCTTTATTGTGTACTTAATTTTTTAAATTACTGTGGTTACTCAATGATTCATACGAAATTTGTGACAATTAATACGAGTTTATTTTTTCCATTGGTTTAGCATATGCTAATTCATTAAATAATAGACACTTGAGATGGTTAAACTCGAAAGAAACCAAAAATTTTGTGTAGAAAAATATATTTTTTATAAATGATAATTGTGTGAATTAAAATAACGAAGAATAGAAAAAAAGAAACATTTTAATAAAATTACATTGTTAAAATAATTATTTTCAAGCATTAGAAAATCAGTCATCTAGTTGTGTTAGACAAGCAACTCCCCTATTAATCCAATGAGACTCTTGTATTTTCGTCGGAAGCAATATATACATGACAAAGTTGGAAGAGTGTCCTGTGGTCGCTAGAATTCCTCGTCTGGCACTGGTTTTGTAAACTGGACAGGCATAACTCGGTGACGGTTGAAATTTAGATTTTACACCTGGTTTAAGCCACAGCACTGGCAATACATCATATATTATTTTTGGTTTAGATTCATCAAGCTCATTTATTTCCTTATTCCAACGAGCACCTTCTAAAAATAATCCCTGAGAAAACAAAATAATAATAATAATATGCATCTTTCTAACAAATGAAACTACTTTTGATGCTTCTCCATCCACTTGAAAAATTAATAAATTTACTTACATTCGTAAATACTCCAAAACTTGGTGACTCTCCAACACTTTCTGGCTCTCCCATCACATCAAACTCAAAATCCAAATGATCAATAGGTATCTTATGCATTCTGGCATAATTCTGCATTACTCCTGTCAAAAATGACTGAGTAAAAAAAAATCCAGAAAGCCAATAAATCTTGGGCGCATCCTGATCAATCCAATCTTGAAAAAATTTGATTCTCATAATCAAATCATTTATATAACTTCCCAAAGGCTTCAATGAGGGATACGACTTTTTATCCCAGGCACTTGGTATTTTTCCAATGCTCATACTCATAAAAACCTCCTCCAGCTCGGCTGACATTACCACCTGTCCCTTAATCGCCTTTTGCACATTATTCAACAAATTCTTAATAACTCCAGTCAGTCTATTAAATCTTATCAACTCCTGTCTCAAAACTGTATTCATACTGTTCATATACAATACCGGATACTTGTCACAAACAGCTGTAATATCAAATTGTTTAGGCATTTTTAAAAGAATATCATTTGCTAGCTGAGAGACAATTGTATCAGCATTTCCCTCAGTACCACCAACACTTATTTGCGTCTGAGTCAACAAAACTCCCCCCAATAATTGCATTGATTCATTATTATCCTTGGTAATATCAGCATTGTCATGAAGCCCATACACCTCTGGCCATACATTGATAGGCAGTTTTTTAATATATTCCAAATATCCATCATAATCAATTGCTCTTGGAATCCTGAATTTTCCACTTGGTGAAAAACTATAATCCTTATTTCTTATCACTTCAGGATTATAATAATTTTTCAACAGTGAATTCAGCAGTCTCCTGTCTTTGTCATCAGTAACTCGGCCTCCATAATTACACTCTCCAGTTAGATACAACAGAGCCTCAAAGGGAACTTGTTCATAATCATTTAAAAACATTTGGAGCTGAAGGACACTGATTCGAAGATCTGACTCGTTAAATTCATAAGGAATATTCCATCCCAATGGTCCAAATTGTCGTCGTTCTTGAACTACTGCATGAAAAAAACATAATGAAAATAATAAAGCCTCCCACTCAATTATTCGCTTGCAATTTCTGAAAAATTTTGGATCTGAAATTGGATCATTCAAATAACTTCTCAAGAGATTTTGCTTCAATCCCTTTGGTGGTTCATTTGTCATTTTTACACCATTCTGAAGAATTGAAACTGGAAATGCTTTTGATGGATAACTTGTTAGCCAGACTCTGAATTTGTCATTAGTATTTTCAGGGATTATAGTTTCATCACAAATTCTATCCAATTCTTTCATCCAAGACTCAGCTAAATGACAATTTTGAAGGACCACCCATTCACCACTTTGAATTCCCTTCTTAATCATGTCAGCAGCAAGGGGACCTTGACCCTGACCCAAGGATATTGTCATTAAATTTTTCTTGGGGATCCCTTTTGTCTCGGCAAATTTAATTAAACCTGCCATTGGATCTGATCCAGGGGATAGAATAAATATGAGTGGAGATGTTTTACTAGAATCATCGTAGGATGCTTGAAGGTCGAATGATGGAGGTTCAATGAATATTTGACCCATATTAAGGGATATGAAACTCTGAACTGCTGAGACTAGCTTGTCTGGCCTGATACATCGGAGAATAATGAGGCATCTTAATTCTTGGCGATTAACAGTGTCAAAGGGATAAGGAAATGATTGGTCCTGTGGATTAGATAAATCGTAATACTCCTTCCAAGATGAAAGATTCTCCACAAAAGATGTTCTGAAACTTTGTAAGCCTGTAAGAGTATCCATTCTTGTTATTTCCGACCATGATTTGTCTGATAACCATGTAGGATCGGGATTTTTATAAGGATTGTAGAGAGCCACTCCTCCCGTCAACAAAAAAGACCACAAATCTTCTTGAATTTTTCCCTCAGCTCGATGAATACCAGCTGTTAATACTAGAGAGAAAATTAACTTATCCTTTTCAAAGAGTGATCTACAAATATTACGATAAATACTTTTAGTAAAAATTGAGTTTAAACTTTCTATTCGAATGTTCAAATCTTCGGATTTTTTACTAGTAATAATCGCTGATATATAGAGGTTAATGAACCATGAAAGGGAATACTGATACATTGGATCGATATTGGCTAATTCTGAGATGCAAAAGAAGAGAACAGCTCCATGACGTGAGACTGGTTTGTAGCCATTTCGAGCATCGTCAATTTCAATAGTCGTTTTAGCAGCAACCTTCTGCTTTGCTTCAATATCTTCAGATAATAATTTTGAGGATGATAAAATTTTAATAGCAGTTTCATCCTCGAGAATATTCCCCTCAGACGATGATAAAACTTGCAAAATTTTATCCTCAATCTCTTTGAGAATTCGCTTATTATTGGCTCCTTCGACAATCAATTGATTCTTCTTTTCCTCAAGTAATGGAAGATCCTTGGCAACAACTATTCCCAAAAGTTGATCTTGTAAACCTTGAGGAGTGATCATAAAATTCAAAAGCGTCACTTTGACCGCAATTTCCGGAAGATAATGAGGATTGCGAAGTCTTGTAGTGATATAAAACCGGAAATCTTGATTATATTCTAAAACATTCTCACCAAATTTCATATACATTACTCCACGTTGTTTGTAAATATTTTTCAAGAGTACAGGCTCAAGAATTGCATCCAATTCCTCCAAAATATTCTCCAACAATACTGGAATTCCCAATTGAATAGCATTCTCCATTATTCTAACGTAATTCGGATCAGTGAGTTTGATGACATTGAGTTTATTTTGTTTCTCCATATTTTTAATCCACTTATTGGCCGGTCCTTGAGGATCAATCATCAATGGCCATCTGTCAGCATGCTTTACAATTATTCCATTCTCTACAGAAAAATTATCAGCTGGTAATCCGTGAATCATCCAAGCCCTTATCTCCACGGCTTCTCCAAGAATATTGGAGAGATTAAAGTTAATACTACAGGGAATTTTAATGTCTCTGCAGGTTTTGTGCCACATTGTAATCAATGTATTTCGATATTCCACAGTGAATGCTCCGAGATAAGCAACAATTCCAGAAGATAATAAAACATCTCCAATGACATTAGCAAGGCTAGCTCCAAGATTTGATGCTGTCTCACTCCATCTAGTTTTTTCTCCTCCCAAACCACCCAATAGTTTTTCAGCTCTATCTAATTTTTGCATACAGTGGTCAATCTGATCTTCCAATTTTTTTTTCTCTCTCATGCACTCTGCAAATTCGTCATTCAAAGTTTGCAATTTATCTGTAACTTCTTGCAAAAGATTTCGCTTTGCATTAAGTGTCTCCATCTGTGTAGCAAGTACAGCCTCAGCCTCTGCCAGCATTGCCTTCTTTGGTGCTACAACTTTTATCACTCTGTCATAAACTTCCATAGCTCTTACCCACTTACATAAACCCTCACAGGCAGTCGATACTTTCTTAATAACTTCAGGTTGAAAACTCCGGTCATTCATAAATCGCTCCCTTATTCGTTTCATATAGGCTGGAGGAATATTGTCCTTGTCAAATGTCCTTAGACTCTCTAAAAATTTCATATCTCCAAGTACCTTGATTGACGCTGGCCAGTAATCGTCTATTGTCACACCTGAAGGATCCTGAACTCGTTCTGGTTTAACTCCTTTTAATATACAAACAGCTTCCATCACCAAACGAACACCAGCCGGTGGACTCTTCATAGACTTGACAATAGTAATATCTGCTGGTTTTAGAGTATCCAAGGCCGACAGTGCAGCTTCAAGGGCTGGTGTAGCTTCTGCAAGATCACTCTCACAATCATCTTTGATGGCTTGAGCAGCAGCAGCTGCTTCATTTGCTAATGCTTCATCCGCAGCCACAACTTCCTTCTTCGCTTCAACATTTACAGTATCCTGCTCAATTCTAATCATTAATTTATCACTCAATTGTGACTGAGCAACTAATTTTGGCTGAAGAGCATGCAATTCCTCCTGCATTACACCAACTTGACCAGCGGCAAAGTCCAATTTTTCCAAGCCTACTTCATATCGATTTTGTTGAGATGTTATTTGATTGACTTTTTCACCATACAATTTGTACAATGATTTAATTAACTCCAAAAAACTTGTTGGAGTAACGTAATTTGTTCGACCTTGAGTTTTATAATAATCTTCACTCGAACGTTGAACAGTTTCGTGAAAATTTTTACAAACAATTACGCACTTTTGTTTTATCTCAGAATCAATTTCTAGATCTTTCAAGGAAATTGTTGCAACTTTTTCAAGAGCATCGGAAGGCCATGGCATATACCAGTCGATGGTGCAGCAATTTATCAGGGAGGGAAACATGCGAATACGGTTGCGAAAAGTATCACCAATCGGTGACATGGTCATTATAATATGAAGATATTTTTTTATACGTTCGATAAAGAGATTGTAGAGAGCCATTGGTGTTGTTTCAACTCGTTTAACAGAATTTTCTCTCGCCAAATTTGTCATCTTTTCCAATATCTCAGCTTTCTCCTCGGTCCCATAGAGATTTGGAACATCTCCAGTATTGAGAATCATGTTTATGTCTTCTACAAATGATTCCTCTTTTATTTGATTGTCAGCAAAAAGGAAAACTGTAGATTTTCCATCGCAACCGACTTTCAAAAGAAGATGTTTCAAGTCATCTCTCCATTCTAATGGTCCATAATTTCGAGTTATTTCAACTTGATGAAGAATATATTCACAAATTATTGTTGCTAGTTTCGAGCAGGAAGATCTACCTGAGCCACCAACACCAACAAGCAACGCATTACCATTATCCTGCATTAAAACTCTTGAGATCCTTGAAATATGTTCAATGGCATATTTAAATAAAATCAAAGACATTGGTGTTTTTGACATCATATTGTACTCTGTCAAGTAATATTCCATTTTCTCTTGAAGATCATTCAAATCAATCACTTGATCATAGATCTTTGGATCGGCATCGGGCTCCATGTACATACCAAAAAATAAATGATGTATATGAGTACTTGTAATATTTTTATCACCCTCTTTGAGATAATCGGAGAGAACTTTGTCTAGGGGTTGACGAAGTTGATCATAAGTGACTCGTTTCACCATATTGAAGAGTATTTCTCTGTCTTGATCATCGACCAAACGATCATGAAAAACACGATAAACCTCGTGTATCCAGAGTTTTATAAGTTTATCAGGATCTCGCATTCTTGAGGAGGGAACAAGGACTATTCCACTTATTACTCGACTAAAATCCCTGAGATTGAAGGTGTAGTGACTCTTTGCTGGAATTGGGAGAAAATTTAATATTGCACCTTGAAAGATATCCATAGTGGCAGAGACCAGCATTTTACTGAGCCGAGAGACACTAGAGTCGAAGCCTTTGGCAAAGTGCCAATCGAGAATGGAAGTAAAGATTTTTGTCATTGTTGCGTCCTCAAAAGAATCTATTCCAATTATATGCATATGGCGAGTGAGACGAGAGGTGATAACATTAGAACCACCACCTGGTGGACCCATTGCAGCTATCATGAGAATGTCCATTAAATAAATAATTGTTGTGTCTTTTGGATCAAACCAGTAACCGTGATCTATCCATTGGCGTAAAAGTTCTATCGGGGGCTGTGCTCCATATATTTCCTTTTGTGGCATTGATAAATCATCAACAAAGAGGATACATTTTTTACCCATTGTCGGACCATAAACCCCTTTTCTACGTCTATCTAGTTTGGACATGACAATCTCCTGAGTCTGTGCTGCGCTAGTTCGTGCACTAAAATTTATTACATTTTGTACATATTTGTCTTTGTGAAGATTGACAAGATAGTCAAGTATTATGGCAGATTTTCCAGTGCCTGTAGGTCCAACAAAGAGTATCGGAATTGAGCGATCTAGGAGCTTTTGTATAAAAAATCGTTGCATCAAAACTTCATTAGTTTGAATTATCAAATCACTGACTTTTGCATTTGGCGAAAGAGTTACTGGGGGAGCTGTATCCATCCAAGAAATCCAACTTCCATTATTTCTTTTGTCATAGAGCCATTCATAAATTATTCCTCGATCAGGAAACAATTGTTGCTTGGATAATTTGAATGCCTTAGGCTTTGGATATTCATCTATTTTTCCATCAAGTAACTTTCGATAAAACACATCAAATTCCTTTCGACTATCACTCACTAGGGTCGAAGCGAATCCCCAAATGATGGAAAAAAGAAGAATACACTGTAGCCACACTGTACTCACCTGTGTTTCACCCTCTAGCATTGTACTTAACATTCTGGTAAATGATAAAAACATATATAGATCAGAAGTATCCACAAAAGTTTTGCAATTGACTCTGATGAATAAAAAAATTGGTGGCGTTAGCCATTCAACAAGTTCCACAACAAGTTCAAATTGTTCCACAAGAATTCTCTGTTTCAAATCTTTTTTATAACTCTCGAAAATTGGTTGCCAACCAAGCTGCGATGGTTCCATATAAATCATACCACATCTGCTGACTGTAGCTGGTGATGCCTGATCAAGATCAGCAGGTTCAAACATCATATTCATCTTATTTGACATGATAATAATCTCTCCAGACATTAAACAAAGTTTTTTATTATCATCTAAAACTGTATTCATATTCTCAATCCACACAGCATCAACAGGCCCATCAAAAACGATCCACTTTCTATCAAAGCTGAATGACTGGGCATACTCTCTGAATGTATTTGCAAGAATTCCATCACTCCACTCATGCGAAACTGGATCAAATGATCCATAAAGCAAACCCATAGTGATCGCCTTAGGATTAATAATTCTATAAATTGTCTTAAACTCTTTAATCACAGCTTTTCGTTTGACAGAGAGTTCTCCTAGAGCATCAGCAAGCGCTTGATATGCCTGAGTTTTCCCTCCTAATGTATCTCCCACAATCATTAGTCCATGTCTTACCAGAATCATCTCATAAATCTGAATGATTTTGTTAATATACCACTCAGTTGCCTGAAGATTTCTCTTATCCAAATTCACTTTTAATAATTCAATCAGCTCATCCCTGTCAGGATTAGGCAGCTCTACATCTGGAAATAAATCACTGTAGATACCCTTGAACAGTGGAACATCCTGAGCCAAGAATTTGGGAAGATTAACATCGACAATTGCTCGTAAAACTAGAATTGCTTCATTTTGATTTGGATACTTGAGTTTCAAATTGCCAGCAGCTGTTAACACAGTTTTCACAGCTCTCATACCATAATCATAATGGCTCTGTGAGCTCAACTGTTCAGAGCACAATTTATAAGTATGGACAATTTTATCAGCCAGACTTCTGGCATCCATAAAACCATACGAATACAGAGTAATTTCACCAATCATCCCATAATCTGGCACCATCATCGCAACAGTTCTAAAGAGTACTTTCAAATTATCAGGCAATTCCTGTCGCCCAGCGTATCCAGGATTCATAGTGATGAATACATTACAAGTTGGATTGAGTTTTAATTCAGTTCCCTCAAAGAGAAATCGTTCGACTTTCATACTAATTGCCATTTGTATCGTGTGAATCTGTTGAGCAATTACTGAAAGTACCTCCAATTCAATTCTATTGAACTCGTCAAAACAGGCCCAAGCACCAGATTGAGCTAGGCCTTTGAAAAATTTGCCCATAGCTTTGTAATCAAGACCCTCAGAGCAATTAAAAACGACACATTGTTTAGCAACAGCTTTTGCAAGATCTTTAGATGTCTCTGTTTTTCCAGTACCTGCTGGACCCTCGGGTGCTCCTCCAAGATTCAATTTCAATGCTCCCATCAATGTTCTGTAGCATCTGTCAGTTAGAGGTGTGATAACGAGACGAGGAGTGTTACCCAGGTACTCGAAACCATAGACAACGTCTGTTGTAATCATTGACACTGTGATTGCTCCTTCTAACCAGTAATAACGAAGCTGACAAATCCAATTGAAATCCATTGCGTCTTTTACATCTCGTTCTACCAGCATTTTAACAACGTCTCTAGCATGTACATCAATGACTATTAGAGCATTCAATGTTATCCTAGTACCTGCATCTAGCTTTCCTCTAACAAGTGCAACTGTTTTATCAATCTGATTGCTACATTTCTCCAAGTAATTTAAAGTAGAGCCAGCCTCAAAACTCTCAATAACTTCGCTTGTCCAATGAATCTGACTTCCACATAAGACAATTTGTCCAGGCCATGAGAGAATCCATTCTTCTCTAACTACTGTAAAATAAGCAATTACACTGTCCTGTGCAATATCTCGTAATGATGTAATCATCATTTCTTCAACTTGACACAGCCACTTTTCCACCATTCCTTTGGCATCGGCTGGATAAATTTTACCACTCATCGGAACATACTCATCTTCATCTGATAACATGCCTATTATTTCTTCTTCTTTCGTAAACTTGAGTTTACTTATTCCTTCAAAACATTTTTTCAAGTGGGGCTGTACTCTCTGGGGATCTTTTGTTTCAGATAAAATTTCCAATAGTTCATCGTTGGAGAGAAAGAAAAATCTAGGAAAGAAGAGGCGTTTTTTCTCCAGATAGTCATTCAATCCTTTCTGAATTTCATCGAGGAGTGAGTTGCAAAGACGAAACTGATCCAACATATTTGGAATTCCTGTAGCTGTCGTTACTTTTTTGTCTTGAGCAACTGATGTCATCATTTCTCTCCACAATTTATCAACTTTTCTAAAGTTTTTAGCCTCCATTGGCATTTGTCTCATAATGTCTTCACTGCTGAATATTGGCTCCAAATACATCCAAGTGGCTTGACATTTTAACCACTGATCAATAATATCTTGCATAGTGATCAATTTATTCTCCCAGCTCTCCATCTCGTGTTCAAAGGCTTTTACAAAGGGGGAGCCCCTCATTGTTTGAGCCTTGAGAATATTATCATCAAGAAGCATTTGAATATCATCGACGGCTGATAAAATTTCTACTCCTGTCTCTCTATATGGAGTCAAATCAAAATATATCTGTTCCCATTCTCCTTTCATCTTGTACAAATTTTTCTCCAATGTGTGTTCCTTTGTGGCTGCAGATGATATCTCTTCGAGTTTAGATATATGAATAGGTAAACCATATTCAATCATCTGGGATAGACTGCTTTGATCAGTTGGAATAATTGTTTTTCCAACTATTTTACTTATTTGTTCCCAATGACGAGACTGCAGTCCAGGATTGCAGATTGTTTGAAGTACCGGAATAAATTGTTTAAATTTCTCCACTTTTCCACGTATCATTTCTGCTATTCTCCTAGCCCCAGGAATGTCTGTCAATGCTCTTCCTAATTTGTACAATATTCTCCAGGCATTGTCAGTCTCTTCTCTCACCTCATCGGCGTCCAAACCGATAAAAAATCCATAATACCACTTTTCATAATTTTTATGAAAATTAAAAACTGTGTGCCAGAGTTTATCAAAAGTTTCCACTGTTGTTGCCATTCCAGGGAGGGATAAATAAGGACTTAGCTCCATATCTAAAAGACTCTCTTCCTCGTTTATTTGTATTGCTACCTTCTTCATCTCTTCCATTGTCGCTGACAATTGTTCAATCTCCTCTGTCGCTTGCTCCATATCTTCAACAGTCAATACCGGTGGATCTTTCTTCTTGAATTGATCAATTGCCACTTGCATTCGATTTATTTTTTGCTCAAAATTGTCCCGTTTTGTTCTTAAAACTCCCTCGACAAATTCCTTTCTCATATTTAATCTCGTTGTTGCAAGTTCCATCACAGTTTCCATCTCCTTTGGCCATGTTAGGGTACGTGTGTTTAAATTAATATCTTGATCACTCAGAGGTTGATAATCAAACAAAAAGAGGATTAATTCAGCGCATCTTGCTAATTTACTTCGCAGACTGAACATTGTATTGTCTCGACTATCTATTAAAAAATTGAAGAGATCTACGACTTCTTGGGTTGTCTCTGGCATACCAGATATTTTTTCTGCAATTTCATCAAAAATATGACATAATTCACGGTTGTGTGATCTCAATTCTTGGACAAAAAAATCACAAATCAATGTGCGCAAATTATGTAAAATTGTTCTCATTGAGTTGTTGACTATCGAACAATCAATTTCAATCATATTCAAGGGGATTCTATTTCGAAAGAGACATATCTCTTTACTAAGGGTATCGTAGTTATCTATTTTATTTCCAAATTCACGGAGAGAGGGTATAGGATCAATCTGAAAGTAGTTTTCCAGATTTTTAGTGGCTTGGCCATCGATGATATAGGATAAATCATTGTAGTGTTTCAGATAGTCTACGGCGCCATTTTTATTTGATTTTATAGAGTCTAGAGCTTCATTGATAATTCTAGAAACTGAAAATTCGGATCGTAAGACTGGGAAGAGATGGCCAGTGTTTTTGAATTCTGGAAAGAGGATGGCTTCAATTTTTGGAACTCGTGATCCGACTTTTAAAATATTATTGAAGCATCTGGAGACTGTATCGTGTAGTTGATTTATGCTGGGATTAAGACGTAGCTCTGTAGTTCCTAGGACTGGTTCCACTGGGATTGTGATAAACGAAGGACGGATAAAGGTTAGATCCTGATAATCACCATCTAAAGAGTTTCCTTCTTTGTATTGTATCAGAAAGTCTTTGAATTCGTTGAGAGTTTCAAGGAGGATACTGCGGAGTTGATGGGAAAGAAGGGCATTGACAGTTTTAAAATATTTTTCAATGAGAGAGATTGGGGTTGTAGATTTCTTCTCAAAGAGAGAGCACCAGGCGTATTTTTTCTCGAGGAAGAGCTCGGCTACATCTGCCAGCCATTGATGCTCTATTTTACGAATAGCCATGGAGCATAGGGATTCTATTGTTGGCTCCAGATTTAGGGCTGGTATTGGTAAAATACCCAGATCTTGTATGCGAATTATTCGCATGGAGCTGTATCTTGTAAACCACAGATCCTTTATTTCTCTGAGAATTTCATTACTGATGAACAAATTATGTCCAATAGAATGAGTAGAAAGGATAATAGCCTGATGCCAGGGTACAGGAGCACGAATATGAAGCACTGGAAACTCAGCAGGTATTACCTCAACACCAAGGCGTTCCTGTTCACCCTCATCGAGTAAAATATAATTAACAATAGCAATGCGAACGCTTCTTTTATAATCTTCAACAATCTCCTGTTCCAAGCCACTCAAAATCACATCGAAATCTCTCCTTCGTTTTAATTTTCCCTCTATCCGTCTCTTCGCCATTTCAATGTGGGAATAATTATAAGGCTCTAAATGATGATCTTCTATTCCAGAATTGCACAAAAATTGAATCTTTTCAATATCTTTATGCTTTACATTTTCAATCATTTCAATTTCTTTAGATGACAACAATTGTGCACGTTGAAATTCTACACACCTTGGTAAATCCGCCTCTCTTTTTTTCAAATCATCTCTCTCCAATAATTGATTTTCAATTTCTATTCTTCGTCTTTTCTTAATTTTTTCCTCCTTTTTCTCAAGTTTTTTAACTCGTATTTTTGCTTTTCGTTTGAGCCACGTGCCATCAGCGAGATCGATAAGACTGATGATGTTGCCAGATACGGACTCCAATAATTTTGTCTTTTTTTCGTTTTTTTGTTGTACTTTTTTCTTATGAGCACGGACAAGAGGAATTGGAGGGTACTGGAGTTCTCCATCATTCCCGAGTAAGTCTTCTGTCTGTGGCTCGACTCTACGACATCTTTTCAGAGTTTTAAATCGAAATTTGGAAGCAGAAGGGGTGTAGAAGCTGGCAATGCTCTCAGAGGGTTTCACGTATCTGAAAAAGTGCTTGAAAGGTACTGATTTTGTCCAGGAACGATCTTGAATCAGTGGTTGAGTTTTTTGGTATTTCAGAGCCTCTGGAATGTGGGGAGTTGGCTCGGGATCGACAATTGGTATCCATGGCACTAATGGCTTACATTTTTTTCCTCGTTCTGACATTTTGCCGAGAAATTCATTGCTCTAAAATAAAATGTTCAAGTTTGAGGACAACTTCAGATCAATTCTATTTTATTGGATAGGAATTTAAGAGATAGATAATATTGATATTTACCTCGGGTTTAAGGCTATAAGAAAAATGTTTTATTTCCATAGCAACAGTTTTGTGTTCTCGGGTGTACTCAATGAATTCAGTAGTAAATTTGTACAACGACATGGAATATTCAATTTCTAAAAGCCTTTAGTTTTTTTCTTAAAAGTCAAAAAATGTATGAAAACATGAAATTTTTCAACTTTTAATTTTCGGACCATTTTCAATAAAGAGAAAAAATTTATTTCGTCTGATTTTAGTCAATCCTATTTGATTATTGAGAGACTCGTGATGTGATTATTATTATGGAGCAAATAGAGTGTGTAATTGACCAATAGCTGGATACTTCATTAATAATAAATTTCACGTCAAAATTTTAATATTCGTTATTGAATGTCACGTAGTTTGTTGAACAACTTGGTGATGGAACGTCAGGGCTCGTTGGATCACGTCTGTCACTTGAGAGCTTTTGATTCATCCAGGCGGCAGATCGTCGAGGGCTCACGACACTACGACGATTTTCATTGGCTGTTCGTCTTTTTAACCACTCTATAGTCGAATATTATTTAGATTAAATTTACCAATGAAAAATATACAATTGTAAAGCATTTCTTTCGTTTCTATTCTCTCACCTTCATCAGCTACTTTAGAAAATTCATTGAGTAAAAAGTCTTTATCTCTTGATTGTAATACCAACATTTCTCTGAGTATTTGCACCATTTCTCTGCTAGCTTGAGCTTTAGCACGTAAACAATAGACCGTCATGCTGAGAGAAATAAAAGAAAGAAAAAGAAATATATATATATATATGTATATAATTAATTCAATATCATATTCAACTCATTACGTTCCACCATATTTAACTACAACTGAAATATATTGTCAACTCACCACATAGCAATTAATATAGCAGCTCCAACGCCAGGTCTTGCGGCATTTGTAATAAAAGTCCACAATTTACTATCTCTCCCTAGATTCAGCACTTCCTCAATGATCGCATGCCACGTATAATCATATCCTCTAAATGGTCCACAACTGCTGCTCTCAACACTAGTGATAATATATCCAAGAGTAGTGATGGTGCCAGTCATTCCTAAAAATCCCAGTGCCAAGAACAATGTATGAGTTTGAGCAGCTCTCCAGGGTGTCGACGGTGGTTCACAATGTCTAATAAGGCCAAATTTCTTTATATAAAACGTGAATATCATCTTCAACACCATGACAAATGACAATGGTGGACTGAAATAGAAGGCAACCCAGAATAAAATCTGATTGTAGATGAGGTTCAACGTGTTTAAGGCAATGTCAAACTTGGGGGCGGTTATTATTTCACCCCAAAATGTGGACATATGATATCTCAAAGATTCCATCATAAAACTACCAAGGGTGAAGACTAAAAAGTCAAAGATTATTAGACGATAAATCTCTTGGGCTAATTCAGTCTGCCAGCAATTGTACATACTGTATGTAAGCCAATATGCTAACAATGTTGATATGATTACTACAGTCATTATGTAGGTTCTTATCATGTTGACAAAGAGAGATTTACGTTTTGAACTGTAACATTCAATTTTTACCTGGAATTATAAAATTCACATGATATAATTCACTCTATGACGCTGAGAATTAATTAATTCAACTCACCAATTGTGAAATAATCACAGGAAATATATTCATAATTCCTGTCACTACTAGAGGTATAATGAGCAGTGATGTAGAATCTTCAGTATGTGGTTTATGGATATGCTGTAGGTACTGAAGAAGATAACTTGTACCCCCCATTGCACTTAGCACCACTCCAGTCATGATAAACTGAATGGATAATGCACTCAGTCGTTTCCAAAAGTTGGAAGTCTTTTGACTAATAGTCTCTGCTAGTAGTTCCTTCAGTTCTCTATATATTGACTGGTGACAACGATTCGCCGCTTTTAATGAGGCAATACTGTAGTCCCATCCACAAAATATTTTTGTTGCGTACAGATTATGAATTCCACCGGAAGTTTCAATGTAACATTTTCGATAGGATCTAGCAACTCTGGAATTTTATTCATTACTTACTATTAGGGAGGAATTTAGTAATATATTGAAGTTGTAAATTGAATGATAGATGAGAACTTACTTTACAGACAGGAGAATAAACGTAAAAACATAACAAAACATCATGGTTAAAAAATAAGCTGATGGTATATTATACTCAACTCCAGGTATTCTTTCGATCGTGAGATTTGTATAAAAACCATAGTAAAAAATAGTCTCTTTCATGAAACCCTAAAATTAAATTAAATAAATTTTTTTTTTTAAATAACGAGGAATAATTGAAAAAAAAAAAAAACTCTACAATGAATTAGTCATATAATTACGTTTCCAATGAAAATATCCCAGAAATTGAACGTTGCATCGCCATGGGTCGTGAACAATGATTGAGGAAGAACAATGAGAAACATACTGAAACACAATGATCATATCATAAGTGTTAAAATGAAAAAATTATAATTGAATTAGAAGATCATGCGCACGGTGGCGCACAACAATAATACATTTTCTACATAATCATACACTTTTCGTCATTTCTTATTTTTTAGAATAGAAAAACTCGCTATATTTTTATAATAGTTACCCGGCTACTTAGAACTTGCGAATAAAAATGGAAAAGAATTGAATTAGAGAAAATGTTAAAATTGGCCATTTTGACTGGAAAATGGTTCATCCCTGATACCGACCTACCTAAAATTTTGTCTTTTCGATTCTTTCTCGTTTGATATCTTCACAGTAGCCCTCCCACATCTCAGAATACGTGAAAAAAATTGGAAAAGAGTTGAATTAGAGAAAATATCAATATTGGTCACTTTGAATGAAAGAAAGCTCAACCCTGTTACCGGCCCACCCCTGTCGGAACATGAATAAAAAGTTAACAATCTCATTGTTAATTAACTTTATGAGGAAGGAATAAAAATTACATCTCACCTAAAAACACAATTGATCACATTCAGTATGAGCAACCAACGTAGAAATTTAAAATATGTAGCGACTCCACTACCAAAATGCCCTTCAATTGATTTAATTGCTCCGTACCACAGTTCAATTGTTGATGAAATTTCCTTCATTGCAATAAATAACTGAAAAGAGAAAAAATTAATAAACAAAAATGACTTAGCCATTTTAATAATAAAATTATTTTGATAAATAGAATTTACCTTCATTAAAAAAATACTCATTGTATATTTAATCCTCCTCCATCTGGTCAAAACTCTCTTCCCATCTTTAAGATTAACCGAATGTGCCAATTTGGCCCTGATTGACCTCTTAACAGTCAAACACTGTGGCATGTCTCTCAGAGCCTCCAGTCTCCGCATCTCTGACACAGGATCATTTTGCATAAGGTCCTCCTGCTGCTCAATTATGTGACTTGCGATGGTCTCAGCATTATCTTCAATATTGGATCCGCTGCCAATTGATGAAGGTGACCAATTGTGGGGGCTCACAAGCTTCAAATTAGCATTATTGGCCTTTCCTAAAACAGCAATAGCTCTGGATGGAAGATGCCGGGTGTGTTTTGATTGGTATCGTTGGGCCGAGGTTCGTCTAGCTGTTGAACCTAAACGTTGAATTACTTGACCTTCACTCAAACTCGAAGACGCCTCGTGGGCTAGCAAAGAAAAAATCCATCAATTGTATTATTATTCATCATTTTATATAATGATTAAAATCATTTTTACCAACCCTGCTCTGATTCGTTGCACACGTCCTCCTTCACATTCTCCATTTTTCTCGACGATATATGAGAATTAATTTGTCACTGATATGGTTGTCGGCTATTCATCAATTGCTTATCATCATTGACATTGGTTATTGCGTTATCAGATAACAAACATATTTGTAACATGCTTCTTGGACAGCTACATTTTCACGTGCAATGATGATATCTCAGAACTCTTATTATGTTATTATTCTTACTCGGGTTATAAACAGCGGCCATTTTGATTGATGCGAATATGTATACACGTTTATTGGGGATTCTTGTCGATTGTCGATGCAGTAGATCGATAATGCGTTACCGCCTTATCGATAAAATATTATATTTTCGAGAAGTATAGAACACTATAAGTAAATCAATTTTTCAAGGTGCAACTTTTCTTCAAATTCAAGAGAGAAATGAGGAATATTTTTACTCACGCTAAAAATCTCAATGGAAAAATATAATTCCAATCTAATCCCAAAAACTTTGAACAAATAAAATACAAAATAACATTCTGAAGACATTCAGTACTTTTTCAATTTCTATCAAAAACTTATCATCACAGACAATTGAAAAAAAATGATGGATTTGCATTATATTTCGTTCCATCAGCTGCCACGATTTCATGATTTATTTCTGTAAAAACTATTTCGTTACATGATTTCCTTATACTCTTATTTACGACTACTATAAAAAGCTATGAAAAGTGGGACGAAATAATGCATACTACATATGTAAATTTCATTAGTACATCATTTGGAAAATTAATCTTAGATTAAAAAACGAAAAACGTTGAATCCTTATCTTTTTCAAGACAGTCGTGTCGTCTACAACCTATACAACAGCTTATTACCATCATAATCATTTATTCATTCGTTTCTTTTCATTTTTTTTTTATTTTTTCATTCTTTTTTAATGTAAATGACAAATCAAAGCGTAGCCATCAGTCAGTGCTCGTCGCGGTTTTTTTAAATCTAATTTTTAATTCGTAAAAAAATGAATGAGGAAAAAGATCAAATATTATGGGGGAACTTTTTTGTTCTATTTGTTTTTCATGTTCAAGTTTGGTTTTGTTTACGCAAGATTCACCAATATCTCACCATAAAAATGTAAGTACAATTTTTTATGTTAGTCCTTCACCACATACTGTAGTCTGAATCATCCTGATAGGATGTCATGAATAAACCTACTAGTGTCGAGTAAACTACCACGTTTCCAGCTAGAATTAAATAACAGGCACCTGATTGAATCTGAAATTTCAAGGAAAAAAAGAAAATGATTAATCCAATTGATAACGAAGTGAAGATTGTTTTTTTTCTTTAAATTATTATTCAGACTTATGCCGTCCACTCTTTCCTTACACATATAATTATGAATATATTTACCGTTCCTACACCAGTTAATACGATAGGAAGAGCAAACGACGACACGACAATACCCATTGTAATGAATATAGCCAACTCCAAGCATGGATTGCTATTACTACCCGAGTCTTCAGTATATTTACGTGCTATCACAGTTGGAATTGGGGCAAGTGCGTAGAATAGAATGACAAATAATGGCCACCATGATCTGAAAGGGAATATTTTTCATTTGTCAACTGTACAATTGCTGGAGAATGATGATTTCATTAAATTTGATATAATCCTTTTGTGGTTGAGTGGTAAACCGAGATAAATTGATTATCTCGGTTCACCATTTAAATTCAATTCAATTGAATACCAAGAATGAAAAATTTCAAGACAATTGAAGTAATTGGTAAATTTAATATTTTTTATTACTTACGCGTATGAAGGAAGTGCACATCCCAAAATAACAAATGTCATTCCTATGGAACCAGCAAATGCCAATGTAATCAATCTAAAATACAGAATCAAAGTATCTCGATTAAATAAAACTAATAACCCACTGTTACAATTCTATAGCAATAAGGAAATACGAAAGGATAAATTGAAAAATTTGACAAAATCTATTTGGCAAATATCTCTGAAACTAGCAGATTTATTAAAAAAAAAAAAAAAAAAAATATGTCTTCAGACATTCTTTGCTAAATCTTTTCGGTTCTAGAATATTCATAAAATAATCCAAAAAGCCTGATTCGAAATTTATCTTCTGTTTTTTTTACGATTTTACTCTCAAATGATTGATAAAAAAGTGAATCAATTTACTTACGCTGCAGTTGATACATCAATTCACCCAAAAGGAACATGAAAGAGGAGAGAAACACATGAATATTAGTTGAAACATAGTGAAATGTAACAAGTGGGTCTTTTCCATTTTGTTGAATGTTGGGGAGTATCGTGACAATGAGTGATTCGAAAAATCAATGTCAAGAGATCATTTTTGTTTGAAATTTTCTCAACTACAAAAAAGGTGTCTTGATATTTTCTTATAAAGTGATGTGCTTTCTAGGTATAATATGCACACACATTGAGAATGTCGAATTCAATCTATAACGATTTATCACTTCACTATTTAATGTAATATTGTTTAGAAACAATTATCAATAATTATGTCATTCTCCACTCTTTAAATGACCCATAAAATTCCTAAAATAATTGATATTTGAGTAAATATTTCATATTTCTTATTATACTAGAAATTAAAGCAATGCTCCAAGAAGAGAGTGAAAACAAAAAAACTCTGAGTACCAAAGAGAATTAATTCAGTTGAAAACAGTAAACTCATATAGCTTTTTACAATTAAATTAATCAAAATTTTAATTTAGCACTAATCACTCAAAGATTCATCTAATCTCTCAGGTTATGTTATCATTCATTCTTGATTGTTTTCACTATTTTTTTCCAATTAATTCCACACAATACATAATGATCTCATAGAAATGGAGAATTACACAATGTCGTCACAGTGATACGATTTTTTGTTTTTCATCTTAACGATCAACGAGAGGTATAGCAATGAAAAGCAAATAACCTTTAATCCCGGCCATTGCAGATGAGTTTGACAATCAACGATACAAATTTAATCATCGACAGGAGTCACGAGAATTTATCTCCCTCTTTCTTTCTGTGGAAAAGGTAAACTCAAAAACAGCCCCCCGAAACCCCGAAACGGGTGTGCGAAATTCCCAGCGGAAGTTGAGGCATATTCAGATTGGTAATAAGATAGGAGTGCCATCTCTGGGCCTAGTTAAGTGCATTCCCAACAGGTGGTGGGTAATGTACTAAAATACAATATTTTCAGGCATTGACGTAATCGTTTGTAAAAAAAACCTTTCGGGGTATAGTCGAATACGTAAGGGATGGATTCGACAATGCAAATGACAATTCATTAGGGAACCTTGATAGATATGACATAGATATAATCCAAGAATACGTTAAATAGATGCAATTAATTATTATTTTCCTCAACAAGTGTGTAATTGTTAGAGCGTAAAATAGGTGTAGGTTACTGTTGAAGGAATAAAAATTCATGGATGAATGTAGATATTGAATCACATGGCTTTGTTGAATAAGAAGTATACAATAAGTATTTCTCTCCTCTCGCCCCCCCCCCCCCCACGTAATAATGCAAATGTTGTCAAAACCACCCTTGCGGAATATGGCTCGCACCTCTCGCATTTTTCCAGTTGGCAAGAGGTTGGCGAGAGTTGGAGCAACTGAGGGAGGGGACGCCTCCCACTTTTCTCCACTATACACTCACCTACCTCTCGTCATTGTATTCGCGGCGAGAGTTAGATGAGACCTTCCACTATACTCTCGCACACCTCTCGTCATTTTTCTTGTGGCGAGAGGTCAGTGAGACCCACCACTGTACTCTCGCCTACCTCTCGTTACTATCGTCACGGTGAGAGTTAGGTGAGACCTTCCACTATACTCTCGCCTACCTCTCGTCATTTTTCTTGCGGCGAGAGTTAGGTGTGAGACCGTCCACTGTACTCTCGCCTACCTCTCGTTACTATCGTCACGGCGAGAGTTAGGTGAGACCTTCCACTATACTCTCGCCTACCTCTCGTCATTTTTCTTGCGGCGAGAGTTAGGTGAGACCGTCCACTGTACTCTCGCCTACCTCTCGTCATGTTTCTTACGGCGAGAGTTAGGTGAGACCTTCCACTGTACTCTCGCTTACCTCTCGTCATTTTTCTCGTGGCGAGATTTAGGTGAGACCCTCCACTGTACTCTCGTCTACCTCTCGTTACTATCGTCACGGCGAGAGTTAGGTGAGACCGTCCACTGTACCCTCGCCTACCTCTCGTCATGTTTCTCGTGGCGAGAGTTAGGTGAGACCCTCCACTGTACTCTCGCCTACCTCTCGTCACTATCGCCACGGCGAGAGTTCGGTGAGACCCTCCACTGTACTCTCGCCTACCTCTCGTCACTATCGCCACGGCGAGAGTTAGGTGAGACCGTCCACTGTACTCTCGCCTATCTCTCGTCATGTTTCTTGCGGCGAGAGTTAGGTGAGACCTTCCACTATACTCTCGCCTACCTCTCGTCATTTTTCTTGCGGCGAGAGTTAGGTGAGACCTTCCACTGTACTCTCGCTTACCTCTCGTCATTTTTCTCGTGGCGAGAGTTAGGTGAAACCCTCCACTGTACTCTCGCCTACCTCTCGTCACTATCGCCACGGCGAGAGTTAGGTGAGACCGTCCACTGTACCCTCGCCTACCTCTCGTCATGTTTCTCGTGGCGAGAGTTAGGTGAGACCCTCCACTGTACTCTCACCTACCTCTCGTCACTATCGCCACGGCGAGAGTTAGGTGAGACCGTCCACTGTACTCTCGCCTATCTCTCGTCATGTTTCTTGCGGCGAGAGTTAGGTGAGACCTTCCACTGTACACTCGCCTACCTCTCGTCATTGTATTCGCGGCGAGAGTTAGGTGAGACCTTCCACTATACTCTCGCGCACCTCTTGCCATCCTTCGCCAAGCTTCGCTGAAACTGGTCAAAGAGAGAATAACAGCGGCTAAGAAGAATCTGGCCCATCTCTCTAAACAACTTCTAGATCTCCACCTTTTTCTGGCTCATGAGTTGGAACCTCAGCTATGGCATTGGCCTTCTTCGAGGGAACAGGATTCCTCAGACGGAGGAATCTTGGTACCACTTGATGGTCACGGCACCTTTTCAAGAAGGTTAGGGAGCACAGTTGGACGTGCAAGGACTTCCTAAGTTTGGTGAATGAATTCACCGACCCAAGAATAGCCTCTCCGTGGAGGCGTTTAATCTTAGTTTTGAGGCTTTCGCGACCAATTCCTTCCCTTGATTGAGCACTGCCTGACTTCTACATACTTTCAGTTCGAAGGAGAGTTCTATGAACAAAAATCAGGAGCAGCAATGGGTTCTCCCATTTCGCCGATTATTGCAAATATATTCATGGAACATTTCGAAAACGAAGTACTGAAGTCAACAGCTCAGAAACCTACTGTCTGGTTCAGATATGTGGATGATACCTTTGTCATCTGGCCACATGGAAAGACCGGTCTAACCCAGTTCCTGGAATTCTTGAATGATCAACACACGAACATCAAGTTCACCATGGAAATTGAGCATGACAGATGTCTTCCTTTTCTGGATGTTCTGGTTCGGCGCAACGAGGATGGCACTCTGGGCCACCAAGTCTATCGTAAGCCAACACACACAGACAGGTATCTCCATGCCACGTCCCATCACCATCCCACCCAGAAAAACTCCGTTATTAGTTCTCTAATGTATAGAGCACTCACGATCTCTCAACCCTCCAACGTCGACAGTGAAATTGAACACCTTGAGATAGCTCTGACCAAGAATGGATATAACATCCAACAAATTAGAAAGGTCAAACATAAGCTACAGAGCAAACTCTCATCTCTCCAAGAGGAGACTAATCCTGAGGAAAACCAGGAAAGACCTAAAGTGGCCCTCCTCCCCTATCTGAGAGGCACAACAGAACGTATAAGCAGAGTACTCGGTAAACACAACATTCGAACGATCTTCCAACCACCAAAGAAGATTGGACAGATGCTGCCGAGTACGAAGGATCCGAGGCCAGTTCTGAGCACACCAGGAGTGTACGAGATCCCTTGCTCATGCGGGAAAGTGTACATCGGAGAAACCGGGAGGAAGATCAGTACACGGATCAAGGAACACCAGCGGTCTTCCAAATATGGTCACATTGAACAGTCTGCCCTGGCTGAACACTGGATGGATACTGGACACACTATCCAGTATGATCAAGCTAGAATGTTGGCCAAATCTCAAGGCTATTTTGAAAGGAAATACCGAGAGGGTTTGGAAATTCATAAGAACCCCAACAATCTCAACAGAGACAGAAGATATCAAATAAACCCCATTTGGAGAACCGTCCTCCCGGTTTTTAATTGACCAGCTGATCAATTAACAACATATGATTGGCTAAACCCCCCCCCCCCTACCCGCCTCCCACTACCACAAGGGATATATAAGGACTACCCCCAGACATCGGAGCTCAGAATCGGAGCTCACAGCCCTGAAGATGCAGACTGCAATGTTTGCGAAACGTCGGCGCAATGCTGAAAATCAACGCAGCATCCATCCGGAAGCCAACCAAGTGATTAACCATGATCGCGAAAGCCTCAAAACTAATTTTTCTCTCGTTGCAGGGATTGTGTCTCACTCTTCTCCTCCTCGCAATCATCAAAAAGGCACTTCCTGCCTTACCAATATCCATAACATTCGGTTTAATATTTTATTTTGCAACTCGAGTAATTGTTGCACCATTTGCCGACAGTTTAGCCAGTGAACAAGTATTTATTTAATCAAATTAAATAATTTACGCTTTCATCAATTCACAATTCCTGTTAATAATTTATATTGAATGGCATTTCATCAGTCATTCCACTTTGTTTTATTCCTCTCCACACTTTGTGCAATTATTTTCTTCATGAATTAATTAATTTAAACTAAATGAAGAAAAGTAATTAATTAATCGATCAAATTAATTCATCCAGTGAAAATTTTTTATATTAAATTTGATGAAAATTAATGTCATTTTGTATAAAATAAATTAGATAATTAATTTGACATAATTATTCTCTTTTTAAAAAGTTCATATACCTAAAGTCTGCTACATTACCAGTGGAATTATCCATCAATTAATCATAATTAATTATAACGTTTAATTGATTTAATAATGAATAATTAATAAATAAAATAAATTAATTAATAAATAAATAAAATTGATTGCAAAAACCTACTCACATATTAGAAAATCTATCAAGGATCATTACTACTGAGAAAATTATTGAAAATCGAATTGTAACGGTGAGAGAGAAATGGAGGAAAAAAAAAAACCCTGGATCACAGAATAGAGATACTGTGCCTGGATATTGGGGTGTTTTACACACATCGAACGGCAGTAGGAAAATGCGGGAAATTCAAATGGATGATTTCCGCCACTAGTATCCCTCTTTCGGTACAAGTTTCAAGTACACTTGGGGCGTGAAGAAAAAGTAGAGAGGAGACGACACTCTCGTATAAACTCCTAAAAGTGATTCATATTTCCTGCTATTGTCAGCCCTGATGCTCATTGGAGACCATGGTTGACCGACTTGGTTAGTTGATCGTTTTATTTACTCTCATTTAAATAAATTAATCATCGATAATTAAATTTCCTTGTCTTAAAATATGCCTTAAACATCAGAATAATAATATTCAATAATTTTCCTCATTTTGATCAACAATAGTTGTATTAGATTATCAATTAATTCGTGCTGAGAGTGGCATTGTAACGGGGACAGTGTTTTTGACAGCTACGTTAATCAGTGAATAGTGGTACATTGCATCAATCAAGATGCAATCAATTAACTAATCAGTCAAACTGACCATCTGTAAATTTATATTTACCATGTATCGGTGTCACTGTAATAATGATTATTTTTCTTTTTGTTTATATGTACAGTTAATAGTGAAGCTAATGCCAGGCGTATTGCCATGGTGGAAAACTGCTTCGGCAGCTCTGGACAGGTAAGTTTTTCTCATCAACTGTTATCATCATCATTCTGATTCATACCAATGGAATAATCATCTTTGTTCTATACTGTATTATCATTTTGCTATCCCCAATGTTTCATGATGATGACTCATGTTTTATTCTTCATTCATGTTTTTTTAAACAGCCACTTGCTGTTCCTGGGAGGGTGCTGGTGGGAGAGGGTGTCCTGACAAAAATGTGCAGAAAAAAACCAAAACCTAGACAATTTTTCCTCTTTAATGATATACTCGTCTATGGAAATATAGTCATCAACAAGAAGAAGGTGAATTGACAGTTTATTTTATTTTTATTCCTTGTAGTTTTCTTATTCTCATTATAATTCAATATTTTAGTACAATAAACAACACATTATCCCTCTTGAGGAGGTAAAGTTGGAATCCCTGGCGGATGACGGACGTGAGTATCATTACAAAAAAATTTAATTATTGCAGTATGAATAAATATTGTAAAACTGCTTGATTTTAATCTAGGTTTTGAAATAGGAAAATTTATTGTCATTATTATTTGGTGATATTGTATTTCCTAGTTTATTATAATTACTTATAGAATATCGCAATGGATGGCTCATTAAAACGGTAACAAAATCGTTTGCTGTTTATGCTGCTACTTCAACAGAGAAGCAAGAGTGGATGGCACATATTACCAAGTGCATAGAAGATTTGCTGAGAAAGAGTAAGAGTTTTAATTCATCGGCATTATTTTTCAATTTTTGCATGTATACATATATATATATCGCTAATGAGATAAGTCTTATCATGTGATAAATGAATGTTTTTTTTCATTTTAGGCGGAAAGAAACCAGTGGAGACGCATGCTGCCGTTTGGGTGCCTGACAATGAGGCCAATCACTGTATGCACTGTAAAAAAACGCAATTTACAGTTATTAACAGAAGGGTAATTATTATCTTCAGTTAAATAGTTTGATGAATAGAAAGAGAAAAAAATATGCACTTTTTTTTTTCTTTATTCTTCTGCCAGTTTCACTTTCTATTTTTTATTTCAGCATCATTGTAGACAATGTGGGGCGGTGGTTTGTGGTCCATGCAGCAACAAAAAATTATTTTTGCCTGGACAGGGCAATGGAAAAGCTGTAAGGGTCTGTTTACAATGTTATGACATGGCTAGTAAAGTTAAAGCATCATCTCCAACTGGAGTTGATAGTCTCAATAATTCAGAGCAACAGCGTAATTCAGCAGACAGCTCTGGTGGTGATAGTTCAGGGGATGAAGAAGATGGGAACAAGGAGGAGAAACATGATGAGGTGATTTTTCATCATTTAATCTCCAATAATTTCTATTAGTTCATTTTTCACTAACTTTTTTTATTTTTTTTTTTCAATTCTCTTATAGCCGAAATTTTATTCAGTTCTTGCTCGATGAATCTCAGAGTTATCAACAGAATTATCACGAGGATTGAAGTAATTTTCTCACCTATCCGAAGAGGATTTTAATTCAGATAAAAGACGATGATTTTTTTTTTTTTTTTAATCACTAACGTACAACGAAACAACGTGGAAGACATGAAAAATATCACTTTATCAATTTTTAAGTATGAAAGAAAAAGAAAGAAGAGCCACGGAATTAGTATTTTATTCGCAGTATTTTTGTGGCGTTTGTTATTTGTATATTTTCCACATTTCAATACTTAAACTTAATCTAATTCCCATGAGTAATTATTCAGTGAAGTTATTAGCCATTGGACATGACTCATATTTTTTTGAATCTTTGAATTAAAAACATTTTGTCATTTTCTCTTTTTTGTTTAACACTGAGTGCTTTTTTATTTTCAAAAAATCAACATATTTGTATTTTAATCAAGTAATTATTACGTTAATCGCAAAAATGTTTGAATAACGTAAGACTCATGCCACTAAGTGCCTTTCAACAATTCTCTCAATAGTCTATAAAATTTTTCAACCATCAAACTTTTTACTGGTGGCAGTTTTATTTTCTTATTTTCCTACTTGAGTTTAATATTTGAGTGATTGAGAAGTGGGAGTTGACTGTTTAAGCGATATTTATGTTAACAATTGAATGATGAAATATTGAGGCCAATTGAACTACCTATTCCAGCCACAAAAGTGTCAAATTGAAATGTAAATTTTTTTAGACATTATTGGAGAGGAACAGATAAATAATTGAATAATGTTCAAATTTTTTCTTTCCATGAATTACTAATTTTTATATCTGACATTTACGTTTGTAAATATCTTATATGATTATTGATGCAAAATATGACGTTTTATCAATTAACTATTATGAAATAAAAATGAAAAAATATATCAACAAAGTGTTTGCATTCTATAAAAACAATACTTGTTTTCAAAAATATGAAAATAATGGGATTCAATATTAGGAATACAAGGCGAGCTTGTAGATTATTATTCTACCAAAGAAATCAGTAGTTTTATCAAAAATTATCTTGAATCCACTAGCTTTTACTGGATTATCTAATTTAAACTTTTGAATCATGTTTGTGTCTTCAGGATAAAAATTCTGGATATATTTTAAACTTGTTGCGTCACATCTTGCTTCCAGACGACAATTTTTGCCGGCAAATCCACCTTGAAATTGAATTTCGATCGTTGATAATTGACATTCATTTTCTAAATTAATTAAAATCCACTGTGGAATTCCCTAGAAAATTTAAAAATCTCATTAATTAACATATAATTAATTCTTTCATCAGCAAAATGATTTTTCATACCGCGTCAGAGTTCCAGCATGTCTCTTCGCTGTCATCGAACATGAACTGCTTTCCATAACTTTTCACTTCCTTATTCAGCACTGAACTGACTCTTAAGAGATATTGAAAAAAAAAAAATGAATAATAACTTGGAAATGAAAATGGTCGGACATTGAGTTTTATCTTACCTGCAGTCAAATGAATTTTCTTTCAATAAACACGTCATTATACGATAAGTTCATGATAACCTAACAATAATCATCGCAGAACCGTTGGGGTTGAGGCCACGGCCCCCAGATTTCGAATGGCGGACTAGTATAAACTTGCGAAAAAAAAGTTACTAGAATTGATTAAGCCTTCTACTAATGTGAAGCTCAATAGATAAGCTATGGCATGTAATTGATAGGAAAGCGGCCCGATTGTCTAATGACCACATGGAAAATAATCTATTTTTACAAATTAAACACAATAAATAAACATTACATTATCACAATTGTATGGCGGGAATTTGTAATATTTGAAACTCTCTAATTTTGATAAATTTGACTATATTAAAAATTTCTCGAATAGAATCAGAGTTAAACCGTGAAATGATTACTCATTAATCAGCTTTGTGAGTTTTTTCCATGATAAGTACATATAGTGCGGTCGATTTGTTACATGGAGCAGAGGATATACAATCCGTATCTTGGAAAAAAAGTCTCAATATGCTCATAAAAAGAGAAATATGTGATTGATACGGTTTCAACAACAATTTTCTCTCTTCTAGGAATTTCCTCGAATATATGTTGTAGGCGTAATTTTTTTAAAACAAAAAATTTAAAGAAAGAAGAATTTCGTAAAATACAAGAAGTTTCATCGATCATCTCAATATATATAAATACAAATTGATAGAGAGGTATCACGTGGATCATTTGAAAGATGAATGAACAAGGAATATCTTCAATTAAGATCACAATAAACTACGAACGGAAACAATATGTATACTATTTTCAGTTCAATTACAGCAATCAGATTCACTAGCACATCTGAGAGTGGAAAATTTTAATTTGGTTTTTTGTGAATTTCTCTAAAAAATGAGAAATCAAAGATAATAATGTAATATAAGAAAATCTGTGAATGCGATTAATAGAATAAAATTATTTTTATCGATATAATATTCCAATTAATAATCTTATCGGAGAGAAGCTTTGATGACCTATTTATAGTTTACTGCGAGTATTGAATGTACATAAAATTTTGCGGAAGAATCACGATTTAGCCGAAAAATGTCGGTATTGTAGAGTCTACTGATATTAAGCACGGCTGGTCGGTAAAAAAAATGTCGATAAACAAGGGTGCATCTTTTTTTCGGCCAAATCGTAAAGTTTCAGCTTGTGCACGGCACGAAATTCAACGTCTTCAAATGATACAGACGGTTCAATAAATACCTTGTACATTAGAAAATTTCAAACATACATTGTGCTACTTAAAAATCATGTAGAGTTTATATGTATATTGATATTCATTATTTGCCCCATATTTTACTCCACAAAATGGCGGACTTATTACAATTTTATCTGTAACAAAAGAACAACTACAATAGTCATCCGGAACTTAATCTCCCAATAGACATAACTTGATGCTGGGCATGACCGATAATCAATTGATTGACTAATTACCAATACTAGATCCTAATGGATGTTATATTTTACAGAATAAATATGCACTACCATATTGTCTCGCATTACATTATGAAGTAACGTTGTTGACACGCTGTAATATTTCAAATGGAAATTATCAGTTTTTGTTCATTCGTTTTTCGACTTGAAATTAAATAAAAAACATCGTCGTTAACAATTAGCCTTCAACATTAAAACGAAATGGAAACAATTTCAGTTAATTTCATGGTTTCGATTTATTCATAAACCATTTGATTCGTATAAATATTTGAAGTTATATTTATTTATAATTAAATTTTCATCACGCACTTTCGAAAGAACATCTAATATTTGATCACATCATTATTCTAAATCTCAATTGTTGTAGGCTAAGAATAATTGTGCATACATGTAGGTTATTATAAGGAAAGGTAGCATCTCTATTGTATATTCATCAAAAATATACAAATCCAACCAATTAGTTTTCACTATGTATCAACTTATGCATAAACCAACTTCCAATGCAAAAATTAATAGGAACAAGTGATTCTGGCTAATTGAAGGTGTTAGCCACTCCTTCGATTATACCTTTCTCTTATCGGTGAATACGAGAATCGAATATTCAAATGATAGGGATTTTTTTTTTCGCAGGTTTATACACGTCCGCCACTTGAAATCTGGGGGCCGTGGCCTCAACCCAACCGTTGGAATCATTTCCAGTGAGTCCCGTAAGATGGCAGAGGTGACAGTTGTTTATTATTTGAATAAATGAACAATCATCTAGCTAATTGATCAATTAGTGGGGGCGGATTACTGAGAGCGGCAGAAGTAGAACTTTTTTTATATTAATGAAAAAAAAAAGAAAGGAAAATCAACAATTATAACGAATTGAAAAAATGTCTTTATTATGACGTCACAAGAAGACAATTTGAACCGCCCATAACTTGTTAATTGTTTTATCATTTTTGAAAATAAAAAAAAAACGTATTTGATATTTTACTGATGAAGAGAAACAAAAGCAATTACCCACTTGTTTATTATTTTATTCAATTTACAGCTACAATTGAAAATAGTTGAAACTATTGTACAATTCAAGAAATTTGATTCAGAAAGCCCTTTCTCCCAGAGGTTTGATAATTAATTCCTTGATCTCGACTCTCTGCGGTGTACCAATCACATAGACCACAGCCGCAGCAACGTCGACAGGTTCTAGAGCAGGTTCATTGAGGATCGCAGTATCAAAATTGTTCTCCTTCACAATATCAGTGATTACAAACCCTGGACTGATACTCTGTATAATATCAAAACAATGTCAAATAAATCGTCTCAAGTGTACTTTGTTGCAATACAATTAGGAACGTACTGTAACACGTATATTTTGTCCCATGAGTTCTCTCTGCAGTGTCTCAGAGAATCCAGTGATTGCGTGTTTAGTTGCTGCATAGACATTACCATCGATGTCTAAGAATTTTACAACGCGATGCCCAAGAATACTGAAATTAAAAAATAACGTCAATTATTTTTTATGCACAAAATATTTGGATTGACAAACCTGTTCATATTGATTATATGCCCATCAAGTTTTGATTCCTGCAGCATTTTTAGAGCTTCTTTTGCGCAGTATATTGCCCCCATGAAATTAACTGCGACAACACCTCTCCATATTTCAGGCGTTGTTACTAAAATGATTTTGTTATTTGTGGATTCATAAATTTGGAAAATTATATAATTAGTTTGTAACCATTTTTACCAGAAAAACTACCGGGTGAAGCGTAGCCTGCATTGTTGACAAGTATTTGCACAGTTCCTATATTTTTCTTGATGTGAGCAAAAACCTTGGTGACATCCTCATCCTTTGTTATATCGCAATGCACAGCGTGAAACTTTCCTTTAGCCCCTGACAGCCCCTTCATGTCATCCTAAATTATTTTAACAGTATTATTTATTTATTTATTTTTTGTTAAACACATCAGGGAGAGTTTGTCTTTATACCTCCATTTTTTGTTTCCTTCGGGCCAAGCCTACCACAATCAACCCATTTTGTACAAGCATTTTTGCGATTTGTAAACCGATGCCTGAAGAAGCACCAGTAACTACAGCTACCTTTCCTACCCAACGCTCCATTGTTATTTAATTTTCGTTTGATAGAGATCGCGACGTAGATAAAATACAAATGTTTCGAGTCGATTCGAACATCGGCTATAAAATATCCTCTGGATGATAATTCAAATTATATAAGATCATGACAGGACAGGCCAAGTGTACACTAATAATTGTTTATTAAATTCTTAGATTATGAGTAATTATACATTGCTGTTGACATATTGATTAAAAACGTTTATGCATATTGTTTAAAAGAATAATTGTTTGACTCTCGTGTATACAATTTTGCTCGTAACGTAGTATACAGTATATAGTTTTTTTGCCAGAGAAAAAAATGATTCACAATTGTTTTCCAATGTATTTATGTTCCCATGGCCATCAATAATTCAGAGAGCTTTTTCTCCCAGAGGTCTAATAGTTAATTCCGTGATTTGGACTCTCTGCGGCGTTCCAAGTATATAAACAATGGAATCTGCAATGTCCTTAGCCTCAAGAACCGGTACCTGCTCGAACAGTGAGTCATCATCAGTATTTGCACTGAGTATTTCAGTTTTCACCAAGCCCGGACTCAAGCTCTGTAATTCAATGATATTAATGGAAGAAGAAGAAAGAGAAACACAAAGTTTAATGTTCATGATGATTGTATATAGTATTTAACTAACCGTGACACGAATGTTTTGACCCATCAGCTCTCGCTGAAGTGTCTCGGTAAAGCCCGTGATTCCGTGCTTAGTTACTCCGTAGACATTGAAACACATTTCGTTAAAAAGGTAAATGCGATGTCCTTCAATGCTGCAAATGATAAATTGATATTCAAGATAGATAAGTATATTAATATTATCAATTAAGCCACCTGTTGATATTAATGACGTGTCCTTCAATTTTTGCTCCCTGCATCATCTTGATAGCTGCTGTAGCGCAGTGAATTGAGCCCATCAAATTCACATCAACAACGCCCCTCCAAATTTCTGGAGTGGTTTCTGATTGAAACAAAATGAATAATAATTTTCCACTGTGAAATATACTAATGTGAATAATAAAAAAAAAGCATACCAGCGAATCTTCCCATAGTTACATAGCCAGCATTGTTGATCAGAACTTGGACGATTCCTAGATTTTCTTTGATCCATCGGAAAGCTTCAGCAACATGATCATCCTTACTGACATCACATTGTAATGCGTGAAATTTTCCTTTAGCATGCAAAAGATCTTTCATCTCATCCTGCGTCATTTCAAGAATTTACGAATGTTTAAACTCTTATATGTCTGTTTTTCTCTCGATAGTCAATTGATAATTAGCCACTCACCAGCATTTTTTGTTTCCTCCTCGCAAGTCCAACCACAATCATTCCATTTTCAATTAGGGCCCTAGCTGTCACCAGGCCAATTCCGGCAGAGGCACCAGTAACAACCGCAATTTTTCCAATCCAACGATCCATGCTTACACAGAGCAAATCAATCACAATTTCTTGCTGTCTACAGATGTGCACGATTTTAAAATTTATTTCAAAATGATTGGATAAATTGGACTGGCACGCTAGGAACTCTGTTGCTTTGAAGATGGATATGTTATGTAAACTGGTCAATGATGGTTCAGGCTATATAATTTTTATTTGCCTTTTTTTTTTGGCCAGCCTTCGTAAGAACAAATGAGGTATCATTAAATGAAACACGGGAAATCAATTAAATGAATATCTTGTCTGTACTCTACTACCTTTATATCATTTTCATGTGCGATATCGCATAGATAAGTGGTGTAATTATCTGAATTTATTGAGGACTTAAAAAAAAGAGCAAATAACTATACCACAATGAGTTGTCGGTTTTCAAGGTCTTTATTCATCATACAATGATGAATATATTCAATAATATTGTATAATATGACTACAGAGTTTAATTCTTCAAATAGGTGTACACTATTCATTAAATTCTCATAACGTGATATAAATCACAGGAAATTTTCACCCAATGGTGGAATGAGTAATTCCTTCACCTGAATCCTCTGCGGTGTACCCAGCAAGTACAAAATGGCATCGGCAATGTCTTTGGCTTCCAAATACGGTTGTTCCAGAATACTTTGATTTCCAATTCCATCTGATACTATTTCGGTTTTCACAAGCCCCGGACTCAAACTCTAAAATTAATTATTAAATTAAAAAATTTATTTCACTGCGCAATTCATATATGTTTCTACTCACGGTGACACGAATATTCTGTCCCATCAATTCTCTCACGAGAGTTTCTGAAAATCCTGTAATTGCATGTTTACTAGCAATGTAGACATTTAAATCCGAACCCATGGGTCTCAAAACTGTGTGTCCAACAGTGCTGTCAGAACAAAATGAAAATATTTAATTAATAATTCATTGATTCAGTATATATATATATGAGCCCCTTAATAACTGGTACCTGTTAATGTTGATGATATGTCCTGGTAGATTATGAGCTTGTAATACTTTGAGAGCTTCTTTCGTGCAATAAATCGTTCCCATAACATTGACCTCCATGATGTTTTTCAATACGGCATTATCCACTTCTATATAATTCAACGAAAGAGTAAGGACAACTCAATTTATTTATCTTTTCTTTGCATTGTCATTTAAGTATTTCTCTCTCGGAGAAGAATAATTATCATTACAAGAGGATTAATATAGTTTAATTATGAAATTGGATATATCATTACCAGTGAACTTTCCAGCCTTTGCGATACCTGCATTGTTAATCAAAATCTGGACTTTGCCGACATTTTTTTTAATCCACTCGAAAGCCTCTGTGACTTGATTATCTTTAGCCACATCACACTTTATAGCGTAAAACTTTTCTTTGGCTCCCAGAACATTTGCCATATCATTCTGCAATTCAAATTTTTTATTTTTTTAAAACAAATTTCACGAATGGAGAACATCTTCACATTTTTTATTTTCACCTCCATTTTCTCCTTCCTCCTAGCCAATCCGACAACAATCATTCCATTCTCAACCAGTGCTTTTGCAGTAGCTAATCCAATTCCAGAAGATGCACCAGTAACAACAGCAACTTTTCCTGCCCAGCGGTCCATCTTTGCCATTCTAAATTGAATCTTGAAATCAAGCAAACTCCTGCCAAAAACACTTGTTGATTGGTCAGAGAGACTCACTCGCGACTGCGCTACAGAAATTGTTCAGTGCTATTAAAAAGTACATTTCATGAATTACAACGCAATATCTCTATCTTCCATTATCGCATAACGCCATTATTTGATAAGATTGTGTATTCTTTTTTATGTTATTACTCTAATAGTATATGTCAAAGTATAGTTATATTACTGCTAATTATTTCACTGTAGCAAATTATTCATGAAACCAATTATTCAGAGAGCTTTTTCTCTCAAGGATCTAATAGTTAATACTATATGAATTCTGTCTGGACGGTACAGTAATTCCTATCCTACCGGTAGGGTGATTTTTATTCAGACGAAATAGTAAAATTTGTTAACCAAACCTAGAATTTTCATTCAACTCTAAACAAAAATTACTGTGCTGGAAGGGTAAAATTTAACACAACTTGGATATTATTTATTCTCATCAGGACAATATTTCTCAAACGGAAAATAAAATTTAATTTTTATATATCAAATTTTATTGTTTAAAATTTTACATTTTACTAATTTCCAGTTAGAAGAGAAGAAAAAATTTATGGAAAAACACATTTATAAAACGGAATGGTAATTTTTACTAAAAATTCCTCTCCATGCACATAGCTTAGACTGGACATTTTGATTCACTGCAAATTACAAAATAAGCATACCGACTTATAGCCAGGGCCCTGCACGTATATGGGTGTTTCTATGGAAATAGCGATTATTACATTATTACTCTTTTCACCATAATTACAAGACAATACGTGCAGCTAAGGGAGCAAGTCAGTGCTGTATGAATAGGTATTTTGCCAAATATTCTTGGAGAGAACGAATCTCTCTAGAAAAGTGCTTCAACAGTCGGGGCCGCGGGAGGAAATTGTATTCATGTCAGTACCGTAGATGGAAAAAATTATTTCTTCCGCCATTTGCTCCACTATATCACTAACTACGCTTGTAACCAACATATCAAATATTCTGTCTTTGCATATTTCTCATTAGTTTCATGAATTCTGATGAGTTTCTGCCACCGTTCTGAAGAAAATTCTGAAGAAGTACTGTCAATGTCAGTACCGTACCATTTCTAAAATGTGCTTTAGAAGCCATGCTCAATGACACAGGTACTTCAAAATTGCCACTCAAGTAAGGCACACCAATATGTTCTTACTGACTACAATCAATGCATCGAAGATCGGTCGATTGGAGCTAAAGAAGCACATCGCAATCGCTACGGTACTGACATAAATATCACTATTTCCGTAGAAACACCCATATAGGTCATCCCAGGAGGCCAAGAAGGTCTGTGTCACTTTGTACTCCGTCAATACCAAACAAACCGCTTCATTGAAGGGTCTTGAGTGTATGGCCTATCGAGACTACGTCCAAATACCGAGACAAGGCAAGTTTCGAAAGCTAGGTTTTTTTAAAGTTAAAATGTAGTATAAATTATGGCAGAGGTATTCTCGGTTGTTTTCCAACTCTAGATATTTTTATGAGATCTTTTCGTTTACGTGATCTTGAGAAATTTTCAAAGACGGGCAATTGTTGTTTGTCGATCCACCCAAACTCAATCCAACCGAAATGTAAAATAGTTCTACCAGCGTTTACGTCCCTGTTCCACACAATATGACAATTTTTGCATATGACATACCGATCAGGTAACTTACTGACTTCACACTGTAAATTACATAAAATGATATAATATAGAATTTTCATACTGTAATCAAATTTTTCATCTAAACTATCATATACGTATCACATTAAATGACTTTTTCGATTATTTACATACGCAGCAATCAATGGAAATCCTTCTTCTCACGATTATAGGAGGTCGGAGGTGAACTAGAGTGGAGATGTTTAAGATAATGAAAAGTAGAAAAAACACTCGGGTTAAAGTATATTGTTTAACGGAAGTGAAACGTAGAGTTCAAGAACCCTTCCGAAGACAAAGAGAATTAGTTGAATAAATTCTTGGACTAGTTAAATTTGGCATGTGTTTAACCATATTTTCCCTTTCAAAGAAAGAATAGGAACAAATCATTTGGGAGAGTAATCTTTAATCTAGATAAATATCTTTTATATGATATTATTTCAAATTACTCAATGCGATCCCTCAATTGGAGCATGAAAAAAGTCGTCTCTGTTTAGGTACATAAGCATACTTGATTATTCGTTATAAAATTAATTATTCATATCAGTCATATCAAGACTGTCATTCTAATAAAAATTCACTAATGAATTTAAGAAATGACACAGAATTGAAGATGGCTGTGAGTTAATCAGCATGAAGCAACATCACTTCCTCTATTTAAATTTGAATTGCATAATTATTGAATAAAGTTGATAATTGTCAAAATTGGTGGAACGACAATTTATCAAGTGAAAAAAATTGGTGATTCAATAAAGGATTTTGAAGGTACATTTGTGAGGGTGAATGGAGGAGGCGGATTTTTTAACCGTCACAAACAGTGAAAGTATTTTCTAGTTGACTCACGTACTACGAGCTTCTAGAGTATATCACAGGGTACTCTTCCCCAGGCCTGCTCAGTACCATCTTCGACAGTCTTTCACCTTCCAACTTGTTCATAAGCACAGCGGATAATTTGCAAGTATCAGGGAAATAAGTGGGAGATCAAAAAAGGTGAGTGATGTATTGGCGTAGGGAATTGCTAATTATTCTTTGATAATTCTTCTGTCTGATGGACCGACCTGATGATATAATTATGCATTATTTCTCTCATTTCCTGCATCAAATGAGTTTTTACATGCCAAATAAATTGTTTAGAATTGAAAATAAATTGAAAAAATTTAATTTTATTGGGGGATCGATCGTGCTATCCCTTGGAAATGAGATTTGTAGGAGATATTACGGTTATTATTATTTAATTGTTGTATCTATGAAAGGCGGTAGTCAGACGCTGGTATCCAATTATCTCGAAACTGTATCGTAATCAGTTATCATTGTCTCCTTCAATAGCGAGGAGCAAAAAGGAAAAAAAAAAAAATTTCTGTAGTTTTAACTGAAAATCTCAAAATTTCTTCATCCAGACAATATATTTAAAAAACATAAAAAAATATTTTGAAGAATAAAAATTGTCACAAATATATGTCAGCCGCAATAATAAATATAAATTCTCACGAAAAAGTGTCACATAACGATCGTAATTCCCTGGTGTGAATTAAAAGAAGTTAAAAGTGATGAATCCCGTCGACAAGGCCATTCTTTAAACCCAATTCACTCGGCAAAATCGTTGAATAATCTTGCCGTGAAAATTGAGCAATGAAACAAGTGAATCGTGAAGACTCGAACGATAAAGATGCTGAGCCATTCCTTCACAATGAACCAGCGCAAAGTCATTCACAACAAAGAAAAGAGCCACTGAATATGGGACAATGTGGATTGTCACGGTGAAAGGATCACGATATATTTTTCGAAGGCAGTGAAAAATATTGAGAGGCTCGCCACCGAATGGAAATATTACTAAATCTCGTACCATTTCTATCACTATAATAATAAAAATAAAAAACAATGGAATCTCTGTATGTTTTTCGGTTAGTCGTCATTAGTCATTTTATCACAATGATTCACGTAATCGTATTTTCCCATGCCATTTCTTTCTTCGCACGATTTTCTACTTTGCACGTATCATTCTTACATTTGAAGCTGATAAATTGCGATGTAGTTATATAATGGATAAACTGAAGTAAGAACTGAGCGTGATATTTTCAATCAAATCTCTATTATTATTATCTCTTCTGATGATGAGTATTCTGGAGCTACTAACTCTCATATATATCGAGCACCATTCTTTGGTTCTTCTACATATTAATATTGATGAATTTGCGGATGAAATAATGAATTATCCAATGATCAGACTTTCACTCGATCGTATATGTGATTCAACCGGTGGCGTTCTAATTGTCCATGCCTATTTAATTGGATGAGAAAAACGTTTAGATGATACAAGGATAGCTATAACATATTCTATAACCTCTCGAGTAAAATGCTGAGAGATGTGTGTATATATTAGATCGTGGATTGAGTTTTGGATGAAAGGAATCTCTCGAAAGTAAATGTGCGTAAACTGTTGGTTCGATTATGTAAATATGATACTCAGATTTATTCATTTTTTTTCTTATACAGGAAGATATTCAAAGGCTGAATGTGAGTTAAGAGGGGCACTTGGAGGGGAATCACCATGAGGAATTGGAAAGGAAGAAGAAGATGGTTCTTCCAATGGACATTTATGCTTTGTCTCATTCATCCTGTAATAATCAATTGTCACAAGGTATTCACACTAATTTTATTAATTTATTAAATTATAAATAATTGATTCAATATTTTTCAATAATATTCCTTCTATACTAGAATTCACAAGATTCTTATGACAATTTTTCGTATCTATTGCATGTGCACTTCTTAAAAGAAAAAAAAAACATGAAATTTATCATCTTGTTTCAACTAAAAGGATTGTGTGCTATTCCACCAGCGTGTGAAGCAAAGCGCATAGAATTAGAAGCGACTGATTATTGCTCAACGCGTATTTATGCTTTGGTCGTTTCCCTTGCTTCATCTACTCGAACGTCTCCCATATGCAGATGTTGTGCTCTACATTGTATAACATTGAGTGTTGTTACAAAATCTCAGTTTACATTTTCCCATTTGTTTTTCTTCCTCTGAATTAATTATTATTATTCTCCTTCATGATAAAGAAAAAAATATATATTAAAATGATTTATTTTATTCAAGGAAAAACGGCAAATATTTCGTGAACAAGTGCTTCCAGCACTTGGCGGTAAAATACCGGAAGATGCATTCAGAACAGACCGTTTGGCACTAAATCGTCTGAATAAAGAAGGAATAACTGTTGTTGATGGCGTGATACTGGAGGCCCGCCACTCAGATAAACATCCAACTCATGCTCGAGTCCAGCCTGATGTTATAAAGGTACATAATGTCCTACAATTATCGTGTGCTATATTGTTGAATTCGTGACATTTTATATGTCTACATTGTCAATTGTTTGGGCGACAATTGTGAATTTAAATCGTGAAGTAATCGTAGCAAAATTATTAATCACGATTTATTAGAAAAGAAAAAAAAAATACCTTTTTCATTTCTTTATTCAAGGTTTATGCGACTGTGGACAATAGATATGTTCCACCGGAAGGCAGGTATCACTATGATCAGCCAAAAACTGTGGATACAACATACGTTATCAGAAAACCAATTGACAATGCTGGACAGACTGAGACTAAGAGACCGAATTATCACGAGTTTACATATCTACCTCCAGCTAAGGCGCACAATTACATGAATTTTTTAAACAGAAAAATTCCAATCTCCATTACCATTCCCCCCCAGATTCAGCCACAAATATATAAACCTATTGTTAGACCTCTTATTATACCAGCGAGAGATATTTTATTCTCAGGCTTCTATCATCCTTCTTGGAATCATCCTCAAGCTTTTCAATGGAGCACAAGTATATTTGGAGAAGGATTTCATGGTGAAAGGGTGTCAGTATTTGATACATCTCAGGTAAACTTACCTATACACTGACAATGGGAAATAAATTAACAGGGAAAGAAGATAGAAATTAATTCTTTTTAATCACTTTTATTATTGATAAATCATCGCAAGATCATCATATTAATTTCAGATTATAAATAATTACAAAGGATTTCTGAATGATTATCATAACCGACAATTTCGTCACGCTGAAAATCCCACGCATGCTAATACCATAAAAATGATAGCAGAGGCTACTAAAACTTCTGAAAAATCTGCATACAAGAAATTAACTCCTCTCGTTGCCTCTAAAGTTTTAAATACTGGAATGAGTATTCCAGAAACAGGGTTTTCATGCAAAGGGAGAATAGGAACATTCGCCGATGTCGAGGTGAATTGTCAGGTGAAAACAAGTGTAAATTATGGGTAGAGTTACTATGGGGGAAAATGAAGGCTTCTTATTTATTTTTTTGTTTCAATGTTTATAACATTCTAACAAATTCAGTGATAAAAAATAACAATTTATTATTTCAGGTGTTCCATGAATGTTCTGAATGGAAGAAAACATCTTTCACGTGTCCATTCGGGACAGCATACAGCGAAGAATTGAAGAGATGCGAATGGTCTCATCAAGTCCAATGCAGTGGCTATGAAAGAGAAAATTAACAAATTTATTCATCTTTTAAGCATCACTCGAGTCAAGATAATTTATCATTGAAGAGGTCCATTGAATCGACTCATCCATCAATTTTATAATATGCTTTTGATCCTTTAAAACTTAATTCTAATAAATTTTTACATCTAAAATTGTTCAGAAATTTATCAAATTCTCTCTCAAATTGTTACCTCTTGCATTTCCAACGTATGATAACTCTTAACACTGCTTTGATGTTTGTTGGTATCACTGTTGCCTTCGGGGTTAACCTAGGTATTGAGTGATATTTGCTCGCGGGATATCCTCTGCTGAAAAAGTTTGTTGGTATCTAAGAAATCTACAAACCTCAACGCATCAATCAATATATATAATTCCATTCAACATATAATTAAACTAAGTTCTTCTTATGTTAATCACATTATTTTCAATGGTTCCTAAATGATCACAACCCCTCGATTTTAGTGTTTTTCATTACTTTTTGAAGAACTCCAATGGAAATTACAATATCCTTGGGTATTCAAAGAAAAGTGTTTTCCTCCAGTTTTCCAAAGCTTCTCCATAATTTACGATCTTGTTTTTCTCCAGAAGAAAATTATACATAGACCACTGAGAAGAGAGAATTTACAGCTCCAGTAAATCCAGTAGAAAACTTTCTTTCAAGTGGAATAATACATTATATTTCCCTTCTTCTTCTTTTTCTTCTTCTTCTTCTTCCATGTGGAGAGGAACAATCGTGTCATGGATTATCATTGAAACTATTACCTCAGTAGTAAAAAAAAAATCACTTACAATTTCATATTTTTCCGCACATCTTCAGGAATTAAGGAAAATAAAAATTTCAATAATTAAAAGTAAACAGTTTATACCACTGAAATGAATAATTTTATCCTCTGGACATACGACATGATGGAGGGGTGGGGTTTGTTACATTGGATATTCAGCAACTACTGACTTTCTCTGTGACATAATTTAGCTTGTGCCTGGCAAGGGAGTCTCAAACACAACAGAAGCTGGACCAGTTTACCTCAACGTTAAACTCTGTGCGGTCATGGCAAAGAGCAGCTACTTAGTGACGCTACAACTTTTGATTCTCACTGGGAGATTCACCTTCACCCTCTCGCAGGTGAGTATGTAACGTACCTTATCTACTTACATCAGTACAGTGGCGCCTTTAAATGCCTCCAGTGGCCGCAAGTAGATACTTTCAATCAGACACAGACCGACGTAACTATTTTTTTTTTTACTCTCTGAACTCTTACGTCGGTTCATACAATAAAAATATATATATATATAAAAAGGGGGGGGGGGGGGAAATGGGGAAAAGCCATCATGCAATTCTCATTATTTATTTTCTTTCATGTTGAGTATCGTAACCTTGACTTTGACTGTGTGAATAGACGCGGTTGATGAACATTTCATTTTTTGTCATCAATTTTTTATTTGTGAACTTGGAGTGAAGATCACTGGAGCATTTAACCCGCAGAATGAAGAGTGCGGTTGAGCTCAGTGGATCGAAACGATGAATGAAGTTGGCAATTTGTTTGGATCAATGAATCATATTCTATAACGAAATTCTGCAGAAAGAAAGTAAATAATAATAATAACGTGTAACTAATTGTTAATGCATTTTTCTTGAAGGATCAACGGTTTAAAATTCGAGTTTATGATGATTATCCAGAGTATGAGGACTATCAGGAGTTCCAGGATTATCAAGCTGCACCAGTAGAAAGAGTTCAACATGAGCGAATTCCTCAACCCGTGAAGAAGATTCAGCTGAAGGATGAGAAACAGAAGGAACAAGATTTTAGTAAAATTCCAGGAGTACCTGGGATTGATTTTCCACTCTATCATCAGGTACCTCCAACTGGTTTCTCATGCGCTAGAGTCCCATTTGTGCCGGGAATGTATGCTAATCCTGAAACAGGATGTCAGGTAATTTTAACGGAGAATAAAATATATTTAACATTATTTTCTATATTATCTCCATAATTATGAAACTTTGTTAAAGATACTATAAATGCAAAAAATCTTGGTTTCATCGAAAGAATGCGTAGTTATACTCAGTACATTGAAAAAGAGAAAGATAAACTGTATAAAATCCAAGCATTGGGAATTATTACAAGGACGATGGGTATCGATGAAAGTGTATCATTGAAAATCCGGTATGAAATCAATATTTTTAATGTCCAATTTCCTGAATAGAATTTTTTATAAAATCGTGAGATAATTTATTTCACAATGCGGAAGAGTTCATGGGAGCTGAATGAAGACTTGGACTTTTTGATGAAGACTTTGCATGCGCTTTCAAATAATGACGAGAATGAAGGTAATTGTCGCTTTCGAATCGACATGATAGTTTCATTTCAAAAGGTTCGTGAATAATTTGTCTTGGAAAAAATGTTGAGAGGATAAATTTAGAAAAATTGTCCTAGTAATCTCCATGTAATTATCATCAGAATGAAACTGTAGAATGTCTCTTAGTTTTTTTTTTTTTAAAGAATTGAGTATTATAAATGAAAAGGATTGACTCGCGAGGACTGATAAAACTGAGAGTGGAGAATTGTAGCGCTCGTTCAGTCTATTATATAAGAAAAGCGGGTATGGTATTACAAAGGCCTCAAGGCGACTTGAAATTTTTCATATAAAAAATGTGAGAAGAAATTATATTATCATTGATGATTTTTAACGGATATCAAGATTGAATGGAATTTTTTTTACTGATGTAAACTGATGATGGAATAATGAATGAATTGACTATTCATTCATTTTTCCGTAAATTTTTTGATTAGTAAATCGTGACTTGAAAAATCCATTATTGTTCTTCCATCGAAAATTTCTTGATTGAATTTTAAGTATGTCATAATGAATATAAATCTACTCTTCAATTTTCAATTTTTTTCCAATTATTTATTAATTTATTTAAATTTGATCAATAAAATTAATTAAATAATTGAATAATGAATTAATTTAAAAAAATGGAAATTATTGAACGAAAATTGATGAAATATTTTATGATGATCGATTAGAAATCATATGAAAGCACTTGAGAAGAGAAATTGGAGCGTATTCCAATTGGGCGTAACCACAGAGAGTGCAAGTTGAGAAATAACATTGATTCCACGGTTTATTTCGTAAACTCTTGAATACCTCTTCGATATTATCGTACACCAAAATGATGTTACACAGCATGTAATTGAGTGACTTATTCTTTCAAAGTATTAATGCCTGTCTAATTGATCAGACTCGAGTTTATCCCATGATGAAGAACTAATTTTCTCACCAATTATCATTTATCTGTATTCTTGTTATTCAGGCTTACCACGTTTGTCATGATGGACGTGAGGGCCACCAGGGTGCTTCGTTTCTGTGCAGCAATGGAACATTATTCAATCAGAAAGAATTTGCTTGTGATTGGTGGTATAATGTCAACTGTAATGAAGCAACAAAACTTTACAGGTGAATTAGATATAGAAATTCATCAACAAAATCGAAAAATATTCATTATTTCCTTCTTATTTTAAGATTGAACGGAGATTTGGAAACAAATCCATTTGTTCCTAAACAGCGTAAGGAGGCAATAGCACGCGAGAGGCTGAGAATCGCAGTATTTTAACTCAAACTAATTATTATCACCCCAAGTGGCATTTAATGAAAAATAAAAAAAACTTTCAAAGTTGAGGAAGACGGATAATGTTACATAAAATAAAATGGATAATACAGAATTACCGCATAATTATTCAATCTAAAATCCATTAAAACCTACTAACTAATCCAGTATTGGTCACACAATTCCAGAAAATACCGATATATATATATATATATATATATATATATATATAGTGTAAGACAACGAAGGAGAAAGGCCAACGATTATCCCAGTACCGATCACGATATCGAGATAGCGAAAGATCGGTTGGTATTCTTATCGAGCCAGTTCAATACATACCTATGAACAAAAACTCACCGATATAATCACCTCTTTTATCTCTCTCTCTCTCTCTCTCTCTCTCTCTCTCTCTCTCTCTCTCTCTCTCTCTCTCTCTCTCTCTCTCTCTCTCTCTCTCTCTCTCTCTCTCTCTCTCTCTCTCTCTCTCTCTCTCTCTCTCTCTCTCTCTCTCTCTCTCTCTCTCTCTCTCTCTCTCTCTCTCTCAATCAAACTTAATGTAACCCGGGACAGTGACCTCGAGTTTACTACATATCCCTCCTCATCACGAGTGATTTTTTATTCTCACGGAAGTGCAGAAATTATTTCTCACATTCCATCGGAAAAGATTTTTTTTTTTTTTTAAAAGCATTTCAACATTACGAAATGGCTTTTTCGGTCGCATGTCAGATGTAAAATTATCATGCCTCGCTCTGCTGTGCATTCTTACGGTAAAAAACATTTGAATTGAACGCAAGGGCGTTTCAAATGTTTAGCCGCTGTAGGTGGAAAGTCGAGGACATGGACAACATCAATTGCATTTACGAAAGCTCCAGGGTGATTTTATTTAATGTGGCATTATAGGCGATATTTTTCATTTAAAATTGTAAATTCTAACCGGTCTTGGAGCAAGTGGGAGATTGTTAAGGATATCGACACATTTTTCATGCTCTTTATCATGATGACGTATTGGATATTTTTATTGTTTATTTCAATTAACGAAAATGGAGAAAAAAAACATTTTTTTTTAACAATAAACATTTTTTTTTCTCTTTCTGCGCGGAAAAAAAACGCGTATAACAATTGTGATTATAATGAGAAATAACGAGGCAGCTGTTATCGTACAATAATGAGCGTGAAAATACGTATATGAGGAGAACTACTCATTACGAGACTTGTTCACTACTGTGGGAATATTTCTGAAGAGATTCACTCATTTCTTTCTCGTTACATGCTTATTTATTAGAATATTATATTTTTCCAGTGAAATTAATGAATCTCATAAACCGTTTTTCAATTTGAATTAAATTAAGTCAGTGGATTAATAAATAATTTGGTGCTAGGAAAGAGGGAGGGGGGAGGGTAGGGAAATATTTATTTTATTATATTTTATTTATCCATTTATCGATTTAATTCAAATCAAATTTATGTGTGGGTTGAATTAAAATAATTGAATCCCTCATTTTTCATTCAGTTTGGTATAACAACTCTCCATAAAAGGAGATGTAGCATATAAAAAATAAAAAATAAATAAAAATAAAATGCCTCAAGTGTTTTAAAAGACTTCCGCGCGTGCATTCAATTTGCACCATTTAGGTACATATCGTAACGTAATTACAGGCTCATGATATCAAGATTCATGAAGGGGGGGGGGGGGGTACTTGACCTTTTCAATGGGCTATTTGTTCAATTGGATTTCCCTTTTTTATAATAATAATAATAATAATAATTGTTAAAGTGAAAATAATTCCTTCAATTTGTTCAATTTCTATATACATATACATATATATAATTCAAATATAAAGAATTATCGGTGTCTCATTGTCAGTTGAAAAAATCTGGGATATAGTACAATTCAATTGCACAATATTTCTCGCATATAGACCGGGTACGAGAAAGTATCACAGGATACCAGGTATACGTGAGACAGTGCGATTATAAGCTGAGAGTGGTGGCGATTGTTGGGGTAAAATTATAAATACCACCATCTGATTGATACGTTAAAACTCAATAATTCAATTATTATCATATGAAAATATTTATATTACCGGGTCAATGACGCATCGATTGTAAAATTATAATTACGGGGTAATTTTTAAACAAATTTAGGTGAAACTTTATAGATTGAAGATGAACTAATAACACGCAATACCTTCAGGATTTATTCATTTTCAGATTATCTGAGTATATAATTCTATGCCGGAGGTTGTGAATCAAGAGTTCCGGCCAGGAGTCAGCGAAATTTAATGCAATTAATTTTTTTTTTTTACCCCCCTAATCGTATCAATATATCATATGTACTGGTGCATTGTTGTCAAGGACGGCTCGTTGGGAAATACTGGCGGAACTGTGGCAAGTTTAATACACCCGTCGCTAAAGTAATACTTACACCCGGATAATGCACATGAGAAACATCAACGTAACTACCTTTTGTTTGCCAAAGGATATTTGTCAAGCGATTCCGGGAATTATAAACATATGAACGAAAAATGAAAGTTTTATTTATTTTTATATTTCTTAAATTATTCAATCAATTTTTTTTGTCTCATGACATTTTCATTGCATTTATTCATTTATTTTATTTTTATATAAAAGGATATAATATAAAAATACCCGACGTTGAAACAAGTAAAAAATTTCGAAGCAATAGGTGGACTTGACTCAGTGAATTGGTGCACATTTGTGTGCAGTATAATACGTTAGAGAGCACCGCCACCCGCATTTCTTTTGACCGATTACTTTTCCCACGCCGGCTATGAGAAATCCTTGTCGTGGGCGTGTGTGCCACGGTAAATTGTGATGCAATTTTACAATATAGATTCATCGATCTAGTTTGGAAGTTCAGACGCGTTGCATCGTTGTATTCTTAATATAAATGTAGAGAATCTATATTTTTCGGGCACTCTATGTGATTGAAAAATCCAAGACTTTGAAGATTTTCACGAGTGATTCAATTCTATGATGTTTTATTTAAGATAGAGGTGGATCGTCATATTCAAAAGTATACAAATATAGTTTTTGAATTTTAATTTTAAAAATTTGAATTTTTTTCATTTTATTATATTACATTTTATTGATATGAGAAAAAAATTTTTCTTTTCAATCAATTTTTTATTTATTAATTTTCCCAACTCATCCCTCACCTTAATAGTACCTAATTTAACTGAAAATAAATATAGTTACCACCACGGAAAAAGCCTCGTCCAAGCAACCCCACCTGGCCCGAATCGGGCGCGGCCTTTCCCCTGGGTTCTATAAAGCCCAGAGTTGTCTACTTCCACCAAACATTCTCTCGTCGCCTCCGTCACCCATTTGTTCATCATGTGGCTACTTATCCTCACAGGTGAGTGTGACCCAAGTTAATCATCCCCCCTCTGCTACCTACCCCCATCACACACTTGACAATTTCGTGTTGAGTTTTATTGTTCCAAAAGTGTGAAAAGTGGAATTAAGTGAAAGAGGGGAAAAAAAGTGACATTTAGAATTTTGTAAAATAATAATTTTATCAAGTGTTGTGTGCAATTATTATTGAGTGAGTAATAATTTCATTGAATGAAGACATTGAAGGGGTCAGGGGGAAGTAAGAAAAACTGAGCAGCGACTATCTGATTTTTTTTTTTTTTTTTTTTTTTTTTTTGAAATAAATTTTCTCCATTGATTCTCAAAGACACTGTAAACAATGTTAACACACTTGCACTCTTACTCGCATTAGAAACCCACTCAGCCGGAAGTATGGCACTCTCGCTTTTACATAAAAACCCCACATACATGTGCTAACACGAAATATCCGATTTCCGCAATTCTCATTTCCTTAATTTTTTTTATTTTTGTACATCCTTTAGCCAAAAAATCAACGACTCGTGTCATATACTCGATTCCTCAGTATTATTTGCATTTCAATTGAGGGGGAAATATTTTCCCCTCGCACTGGATAACTGGTATATAATCCATACACTTTCTCCTCGTCTCCGTCTGCCTGTAATACTGTCTTACTTTTACTGAAGTTAACCTCGTAAAATTAAAAGGAAAAAAAAACGGGGATAGACCTTTTTTTTTTTGTTTAAAAATAAACTCTAGATTCAATACTCAAGATATCAGGATGTCAAAATTTATCGGAAATTAGTTTTAAAACTTGCAAATTTCCTGATACTTTTTGAGACTTTACTTTCAATTTCATATTAAAAAAAAAAAAAAAAAAAATAATGTTTCAATCATTGTAACCAATAATATATCAATTTTCATAGCATCAATTCAATTATTTTTTGATATTTGGAAAAATTAATTTTTCAAAGGATCTCCAATAATTCAACCATAATTATTTAGAATACATAAGAAATCCCATACATTTTCTGGGGTACACTGTTGAGAAAGGCAGTAGATCTCTCAGTATACATAGGTTGTACATTGGGAACGTTTAAATAAATCCGTATCTATGTATACTGGAGTCAATTGCCTTTCTAACCAGCCTCTAAGACATCATGGGTCCATTCTTGGTCCAGATTGCTGGTACACCACGCGATTAGCTCCATCAAGTGTGGGTGACTGGTGGTTTTTTTACTCTCCACACGCGATTTTGTACCGGAAATACGCGATTCGAAATAATGTTTTTTTTTTTTTTTTCTTTAATTTTCATCGCTTTACAAATAGGAAATCTATTTTGTAATTTTTTCCATTACTTTTTACAATTCAAAATGTTTTATAATTACTCAAGGATTGCTTAATAATTCAGAAAAAAGGTTACTAGTTCCTTTGTCGATTGTTGACTATATAAAAGTATTTCAATCAAATTTTTTTATGTGCCGATCCTCTGTAGATACTTAATCATTTTAGAGGTATAAAATTCTAAATATTTTCTAAATAGTGAACAAAAAACTTTCTGGCATGATATAATACAAGTCATTAGAGAAGGCTGAAAGACAAAGGCATTGCAAGGATGTGGAAAACGATTTGAAGAATTTTTGTAAATACTTCTCCTTCGTCATTATTCATTTATTTTTATTTT